>CM046835.1:30869701-31274701 GCA_025618425.1 Heliocidaris tuberculata
AACGACAAGATCAGCGACATCTCGACGCTGTCGCTCAACTTGTCCGCTAACCGTTTCACAAAGCCGTATTTGCGAAGATCAGCGACAACTTCCCTGACAAGTGACTTGTCGGTACCCCAAACCTGTCATATCTTTTTAGAACGCCATCACAAGCCAGCTTTTAGTTAGTCTATGGGCTGCGAAAAAATGAAAAATGTAATTTAAGAGAAAATTATTTCCTGATCTCCACGCACATTTCTTTATCATTATTTTTATCAAATAGTTTTACTAATGTTTTTATTATAATATTTTACAGACGGACAATATGTTTTTATGACTTCTTGACCCCCAACAAGTATGTGAGATTAATATTAAAAATACCCACATCGGTCTACCATAGAAAAAGCGTCTAAAACGGAACAGTCTGTATATACAGACCAATTTAAACGACGACAATTTATCATGTATGTATTTTACCTTTATTTTTCCCTTTTCTCGCAATCCTTTGATATAAACAATATTAAATGTATTTTTTATAACTGTATATTAAGAATTGGGTCATAAAATATCTTTATTTAATCATTTTCTCTAAAGTGTGCACGATTTGGGTCTTCTTTCCATAATTAGTCAATTACGGTATCCTCTTATTTACAAATCTAGATTCGTACATCGCAAATGCATCCTCAAGTTTTCTCAATTTTATAAATTCTAAGATGCCATAAGTAACACATCTTTTCATGTAAACGGGATGTTTGTATAACCAGTATTAATTTTCGCTGCCTTTTTTGACATTTTGGAACAGTTTGGAGAAAACTGAGCCTCAAAGTCTGTTTGGGTAATTGACGATAAATCCAATGGACTGTGATATAGACTATGTTTTTTAGCCGATGAGTATCGATATCATTGAGTTGTCGTTTATCATGTCTTCGTGAAACAGGGGTCGTTTCATCAAACCGTCATAACGACAAGATCAGCGACATCTCGACGCTGTCGCTCAACTTGTCCGCTAACCGTTTCACAAAGCCGTCTTTGCGAAGATCAGCGACAACTTCCCTGACAAGTGACTTGTCGATACTCCAGACCTGTCATATCTTTTTAGAACGCCATCACAAGCCAGCTTTTAGTTAGTGTATGGGCTGCGAAAAAATGAAAAATGTAAGTTAAGGGAAAATTATTTCCTGATCTCCAAGCACATTTCTTTATCATTATTTTTATCAAATAGTTTTACTTATGTTTTTATTATAATAGTTTGTCAAGTCCATGACATTTCCGTAGATCGCCGACAAAGTTATGACTGTCATGGAGTTGATTTGATGAAACGACCCCCAGTTTGTCAAGTCCATGACATTTCCGTAGATCGCCGACAAAGTCATGACTGTCATGGAGTTGATTTGATGAAACGACCCCCAGGAAGACAACTTCTCTCTAATGACATGACAAATATTAAAGCTCATGTACAGTATTGGTAGAAAAAAGGAAATTGGAGAGAAACATGTTGAATATAGTCTCATGTTGTTCTCCTTGTATCAAAAGATGTCTGTAAGAGATTATTCCGTCTATGATTTCTGGTGAATTCCAGAGTAAATATCTCTAAGGAATGCTCGATCACTGCCATTATGCTAGGACCCTTCCACCCAACGGCTCCCCGCACAGCAATCTTGGGGCTTTGCATAGAGACAGCATGTGTATCACTGCGTGTAGCTACTCATTGGTTTTACACGTCTGTGTACAGTGTATAGCACATGCTGCCTTTTGGGGGCTTTTACGTGCTTGTCCCGGCACATAAATTAGTTTTTGCCTCTTATTTGTTTAATATTAAACTTCAGAAGGCAAAATCTTCAGAGTGTCTTAGTATTGCTATTATCTTGCTATCTGACGAACAGTTTTTGAGGGCTTACTAAAACTCTACATGACCTTTAACAGACATTAAGTCAGGAAAGAAGTCACACCACACCCATTTTTAGGTGGAAGGCTTTTCAAAACGCCTCATATTAAAAACAAATCGCCCCGTAAGCCTTACATATTAGTCACAAATGTATTTTTTCCAGAAAAGAAAAATGTCTAGAAAAAAAACCAACAAAAAAAAAAAGTTCTAAATTTTGACTTTGACACAAGTGCTTATGATTTGAAATGCAGCATGAGAAACTGATTCAATTTAAATGACAATAATGGTGTCATTCTGTTATTTTTAATTTTGCAAGAAATGTTAGGATCAGAAGGCATAAAAAGCGTACAATGCTTTACGGATATCAACATGTCATATTTTTCGCAACCTAAAACCACCCTGATACATGTACTAGGTGTAAAAAAAAAGAACAACAACAACATTTGACACTTTTAGTAATAATAATAGTGGGTTCTTGTATAGCGCACATATCTGTCAGACTTGACTGTCCTGGCGCTCCACATTATTACCCCGGCTTTAGCATGGCTGCTCTTAAGCGCTCTAGAATTTCAAGGAATTAATTCCTGCCAGGTACTCATTTACCTCACCGGGTTGATTATTAAGAACTCAAAATCGGACTGAGGTTTTCAAACGGTAAAGTTAGAAGATGTCAAATTTATTTGGAGTAAATGTTATGAAATTTCTTTGATTACTATTCTTAAAACAATGTTCTGAATATTTAATTAGATTTTCACTTTTTAAAAAAGCAAGGCCGCAAAATCAGTGTATAACAGTATCAGATGGAATTCCAGAGCACCTCTTTTTAGCCCAGAGTCATGAATCATTAATGACCCTGGAAAGCAAAAGTACGGCAGAAATGACAATGCAATAATGTATTGTTATCTTCTGAATCAATAGACCTGTTTACTAATTTATTTCAATTTATGCATGTTTCTCTCCAGAACTCCTAGTTACCAACTATTTAATACACCTGCTATGCATAACGGCATCTTATGGATGGAATCCATTTTTCATGCATTAGTTGTTGCTATGTCGGGCAAGCCTCTGGCAAGCTTTTAAGTCGTCAAGAGAAACTTTTGTTTAAGAAGTATGCTTAAAATTAGTAAACAGGTCTATTACTAACACCAGCGGCGGATCCACCTTTTTTTTTTTTTTTTTTTTTTTTTTGCTTGTCAAAATTTTTTGTGAATATTGAGCCCCCTCCCTCCAGAAATCCTGGATCCGCCACTGACTGACACACACAGATTTTGTGGCCTCAGTAGACCGGTTCGGTAATGTATTCAAAATTTATACATACCTTTCAAACAGAGGTTGATCTTGACAACCTGAAAGCTTACCCGAGGTTTGCCGCACATAGCAACAAGTAATGTATGCAAACTGGATTCCAAGCACTGAGGCTCATTTATGAAAAGCAGGTTAAAGAAATAGCCCGTCGCTATAGGTGCTCAGAGAAGAAATGTGCATAAATTTGTATACATTACAGAACCAGTCTATTTTTTCAAAAACTGAAAATCTAATGTAATATTCAGAGCATTATTTAAAGAATATTGAGGAAGGAAATTTCACAAAACCCCAAATAAATTTGACATCCTTCAACTTTACACTGTGAAAACTTCAGTCTGATAGGACCCCAGGGAAGAACAGTGGTACTATGTAAGTGTCGCTGAAATGGGCTATCCGCCATCCATACATATATATATATATATATATATATATATATATATATATATATATATATATATATACATATATACAGTGCGTCCAGAAAAAACGAAACCCTAAAACAAAAGGTTATTGTGACCACATTATGTGCTCTATGACAACAATTATCTATTTTCCAAAAACTAGAACTATTATGCTTTTAAATGATACCTCGATGGCATTCATCTGTACATGCTTTACCGAGCAGCAGCATTTTGAAAATGACATGTAAAAACTTAGTTGTGCCAGATTTGGGTAAACCCGTGAAAGCGTTAAAGGAAACCAAAACCCAAGGAGAGAATCAATGTTATTGGAAAGTGAGAATTCAGAGAAGCACTTTACAAAAAGTTTCATTAAAATTGGTTAAAAAATGAGAGAGTTATGGAAGTTTGCAAAGTCTCGTTTTACTTTCTATGGGGATCCTCAAATTGGCAAAATTGCTTCAAAATGGCTGATTTTGTGAACAACTCTCCATTTGTTTTGTACACAGATTTTCAGAATTTCCCCATTATCTCTCAGGGTGCTCCTTGTCTCCTCCTGAACTCGACATATGTGGTGTAAAATACATTTCCCCATTATATATGTTGAGCTCAGAAGGAGATTAACTGCACCTTGAAAGATAATGGGGAAAATCTGAAAATCTGTGTAGAAAACAAATGGAGAGTTGTTCACAAAATCAGCCATTTTGAAGCAATTTTGCCAATTTGAGGATCCCCATAGAAAGTAAAACGAGACTTTTCAAACTTCCATAACTCTCTCATTTTTTAACCAATTTTAATGAAACTTTTTGTAAACTGCTTCTCTGAATTTCCACTTTCCAATAACATTGATTCTCTCCTTGGGTTTTGGTTTCCTTTAATATCACATGCGAACATGACACAAGGGAAATACCATCTTTAAGAGATATGATACGTGAAATTCCTACGTGTGATGATATGCATTCAATCAGAAATTCATAAATCACAGGTCAATACCAATTTCCAGTGGTGGCAGGGGTGTACGCCCCCAAAATTTCCTAAATCAATAAATATCCCTCAAAAGAGGTCCCTCCTGTGATAGAAAAGGTGCCCCTTGATATTTTTCTGCCTTATGTGCCCTTTCAACCTTGTATTTCCTTTTGATGACGATGAAAAGTGCCACTAACTTTACTTTTATGAAAAATATCACCTTTTTGTCCGCTTTGTAATTCTTAAAAGAAATTGCAGTTCTTCAAAATTCAAAAAAAATACTTTTCATTTCGATTGCAAGTACCATTTTACCCCCAACATCAACAAAACATTGACCATCCTTTATTTCATGATGAGGGCATTATCCTTACCATCGTTATTGAAAGAAACACATGAAAACAGTCTTCTCTCAGGGTTTTAAAAGTCATGTTATATTTGGGTTATGTTCGCATGTGATCCTAATGTTTTCACGGTTTTACCCAAATCTGGCACAACTGAGTTTTTACATGTCATTTTCAAAATGCCGCTGCTCGGTAAAGAATGTACGGATGGATGCCATCAAGGTATCATTTAAAAGCATAATACTTTTATTTTAGGGGAAATGAATAATCATTGTCATACAGCACATAGTGTGGTCACAATAACCCTTTGTTTTACGGTTTTGTTTTTTCTGGGACGCACTGTATATATATATATATTTATTTTTTTTTTTTTTTTTTTTCTGATTTACCATGTATATTTTAACTTTTAATGTTGTTATGGAAATAAAAGCAAACAACAAACAAACATGCGAGTTTTAACTTGTGAATTATTACTGATCAAAAATGTCTTCTTTTTTTTCTTTACACCTATAGTATGATACTCATTCCAACGTTGTAAAAATCTATACTAAAAAATCCTAATTAAACTGTATTCAAAGTGAATGCATTGCTGGGTATTATTCCCCATCTTGAAACATGTAAAAGGCGTCATGCAAATATCATCTATACCATTAAATTGATGAATGTATTATTGAACGGGGTGGACATAATTATCTATCTAAATAGATTGCAATGAAGCTCCATTTTCACTGTTTGCTCGACCAAAGTCCAACTGAAATGTAATCACGTCGCGACCTCGCCTATCTCACGAGAAATGAAACTGAGGTACCAAATATAGTTATGCAGGTGTATTGTACCATTGTATAAAGGTGGTGATTTTAAGCAGGCATTACTGATTACAATACTGACTGATTATTTCCCCTTCATAATTCAATTAAACACCTTCATCACATTAATTTCATATTTCAAATAACAGCCTCAAATATACCACCTATAGATGCGTGGTACCGTTTTAGGAAGCTGGTGATAATATAAAATATATTCATTGTGGATTACAACCTTGATCTATTCTTTCCCTAACATAATTCAATGAAAGACACCTTCATTAGATTAAGAATATATCCGAAGAATATCAATTTCCATACTGGAATTTTAAATTATTTTAAAATATGAGGTATGCCTACTTATACTGAGTAGGCCTATAGCACATGCACCTTTCCAAATATTGTTAATCAAAACGAAATATGCATGGCTAAATTTTTTAGTAATGAATTCATTATATAATTTGCTGGTGCTAATGACACTGTACAAAGGATTAGATAACTTTAAAAGCACATCATTATGCACACATAAAGAAGATCAGGATTAAAGGAAATTTCAGTCGCCCTGCCCCCCCCCCCGGAAGCAAAGGTGTAAATATTGCTCGTCATTCAGCTAGATAGGGAGTTATGATTCAATTCATATTTGTTGAGTCAATATTTATACATTGATGTCATACCGCAAAAATAGGAATTTACGTGTACAGGCAGGCACATTGTTCAAAATACAAGACTGTATTCTTGTAATAATCAACGTCTGACTTGTAACGAGGTGTCGAGTGGAATAATTTGACGAAATATTCCATAAGGACTCGTAACGAGGTGTCGAGTGGAATAATTTGACGAAGTATTCCAGGATAAACGATAAGATTAGATTCAGCTCAATTGCTGAGGTCCACGTAAACGCAGAAATTTACTAGAAATACATGCAGTGATCAGATAGGTGAATATTTGAAGTCATGATTGTTACTTTATTTGGCCTAATGATCAATTAACGAAATATTAATAGCTACTATTAAATACGGGGTAAAACTATTTTCATTTTCATTTTCATTTCTCAGATTGTGCGATATTACCTGTTATGCAAACCTTTTATATCTGAAGTGAGATGTTTCTAGCCCTATTGTTTAAATCGTATTAATCTCGATATTTAGATTATAACCATGATCACCATTACAATAATTATAAGGTGT
The DNA here is from genome assembly GCA_025618425.1 of Heliocidaris tuberculata. Classification (NCBI taxonomy): domain Eukaryota; kingdom Metazoa; phylum Echinodermata; class Echinoidea; order Camarodonta; family Echinometridae; genus Heliocidaris; species Heliocidaris tuberculata. Next base: position 30,876,566 of record CM046835.1, read on the forward strand.
TGGAATTAAAAATATTTCTAAATATGGTTAGGATGATGCATCTTTCTGTGTGGTGTGTTTTGTTTTTTCGTGGAGGATGATACTTTGATGTGAATAAGAAGTTGCAATAAAAATAAATATAGATCATAAGAAGCTACAAGTCATGAAGCCATTTATGAATTTGTCTGTTTTGACGTCGGAAAACAACATTAAACATGTTCCTGGAAGAAAACGCGATAAAATGATATACGAGCAGTAATGTAATCAGGTAATATAGCAGTGCATCTACGTGATACATGACATTTGTATCATGTTGGATGGTTGGGAATTTTTGACCGTATATAACAGTCTTGAATCAACATATCATTATATAACGCCTTGACGTCATCTGTTTGTAGTTTGCCTTACCCGTCTTCATTGCTACTATATGCCTGCCTTCGGTATCAGTCGAGTCCAGTACGTAAGGATAACCATCATCCAAAACATGTTGGATACCAGTGGGGTGGTACTTCTCAAAAAAGTCTGGATGCTTCACATGCAGTTCGTAGTACTTCACAATCGATTTGTACGCGCGCTCCACCTCGAACTTTCTGGCGCGTAAAAAGCGGATTAAAAATCTCGAATCGGTGTTGAAGACGATGTCCTTTCGCTCGGCCATGCGCTCCCGAAGCTTTTGGAGGGCCTTTTCCCTCACGTTGGGCGTCTCTCCGAGTTCGAGCTCGGCTTTCTTCTTCAAGTTGTCACTCATGGTCCAAGTGTACGACGCCATTTTGAATTCTACTGCAGACGACTGAGTTGTTGTCAAAATGTATTAAGCGGTACAGAAAAAGGCGCCATTTGGAAATTTTGCATCAGAAACGTACATCATCCGAAATCATCTCGTTTTAACAAACACGCATAATACACCCAAGTACAACCAGTCAACAATGCTTTAATTCTTGGAATATAATGGCTTGCGTTAAAGGCGGAATGATTGAAGAGTAGATATACCGCTAGCTGCACCGCCCGGTGTCTTCTCCAGTGTAATAATTAACGCCGGTATATGGCTTCAAGTGGCTGATTGTTGCAATATAGACTTGGTTGGAATCATAAAGTCCAAACGATCAATCATTATCTCGCCATGCATGCTAATTATACATTTACATTTACACACTCGGCTGATAAGAACTTAACCTGTAGCACTGGATGACACATGTCGGTATCAGCCTACCGACTTAATCAAACACTGGACCTAAACCACCTGATAAAATGTAGACCCTATTATGAAATGAGGATTTGTGGTTGACCACTTTTTTCACCGCTCACAGAAAATCATAATAATATCGCATAACAATTATCGCAGTTGATTATATTAGGCATCAAGAATGTTGGGAAGGTGTGTGTCCTATAGAGGTATTACTAGAAGCCCTGAATAGATTTCAGATTCAGATTTCAGATTTAGATTTTATTTCATTACATTTTCATTTTTTCAAAGTATATAACAATAAGTATTATGAATCTGACAATATTCAAAATAATTGACAACACAACTTAGTGCATAAACATTTTTCGATCATTACAAGCAAAACAAAGTGCATTAAAGTTTGAGTTGTGAGAGAAAAAAAAAAGTAACATCAATGAAGACTACTTAAGATTAATTTTATGAAAATGAGAATGAAAACAGAGACCAGCTTTGAAGCAAAGCTTGTAGAAGCGCTGGTCCCTGGCAAAAGGATGAAGCATGAATACAGTACATAAAAAGAACTAGACTGGGCAATCATGCATAAAATGCCCAATAAAAGGGAAAAAAGAAGAAGACAGATACATGGCCTTGGAAAGCAAACAAATTATAGGCATAACACACTTGCTATAGAAGAGAAAGCACTGAGAAATATTGTAAACACAAAAAGCTGGAAATAGTAATAGGAAAATAGTAAAGTTTTAAAGAAGTAAACTTTACAAAAGACGGAACATGAATGACAAAGTGACAGGTGGGGGTTAGGACGGGAGGGTGGGAAAGGGACAAGATCTTGAAGGTTTCATTTCGTCTTTAGATTTTGCTACACAGGTAAACAACAGTCGTCATCAGGATCACTGAGGGATCAATGTTCATAAAAAGCAATTAGTGATTTTTTCAATTTACGTTTGAGCGTACTTAAACTTATACTGTCTCGTATATTTAAAGGGAGGGAATTCCAAAATTTAGGAGCAGTAAATGAAAAAGTATTCTGGGTTAATGCTGTACGAGTTCTTGGCAAGTGATACAGATTTATTTGTCTAGTGGGATAATGATGTATTTCGTTATTTACTGTAAATATATTATTGAAGACAGTGGGCAATTCGTGGTTATGATACTGAAACATAAGTACAGCAAGGTTGAGGCGATAAATATAAATTTTTAGTACATTATTAGAGTGAAACAGACCATCTGTGTGGTGGCGATAATTAACATTACTTATAATTCGCATAGCCTTTTTCTGTAATAAAAAAACTCTGTCTAACAGGCATGCCGCACTGTTTCCCCATGCTAATATTCCATAATTAAGATATGGTAAAACCAGTGTGGAGTATAGTGATAAAAGAATATTTGGCGGAAAAGACCATTTGAGTTTATTAATCATACCAATGTTTCTGGATATCAATTTACATACATTATCAATATGATGCTTCCATGAAAGTTTATTATCTATTATTGTGCCTAGAAATTTTGTTTCAATCACCTTCTGTATTTGTGTATTATCTATTAAAATCGGATGAGGTAGTTCGTTAAAAGTATTACTAAATAACATGTAATTTGTTTTTTCTAGATTTAGTGATAACTTATTAGCCTTAATCCATATTGCAACTGAATCCAGTTCCGAATTAATCACATTACATAAAATACGGAAAGAGAGAGAGAGAAAGAGAGGTGTTTGGGGGGGGGGGGGGTAGAGGGAGGGAAAAGGGGATTACATGAATCAATAATAAGAGAATTAACCCGAATACAGAAAAAGTGAAATAAATTCGTATGTTTAAAAACCTATTGCACATGAGGTAATGGGGTAATTTGAGAGTGATATAGTATAATAAGTGAATGCAAAACAAACAATGCGAATATTGCTTTGTTTTAATACTGGCGTATACACGAATTGCCGCCACCGTGAGGCTTGACAAATAGCGCAATCGAAATGGCGCCTCGAGTGCAACGGGTCCCAGGAGGCGCCATTTGCTGACGTAAGGACGTCGTCAGTGACTGACTTTTGCGCGCCAGGAAATAATGATATCGTTGAAAAAAAAGTGAATGCAAAATGAACAGTGCAAACAATACATTTAATAACTGCATGGTGTATAGGTTAATTGTCTTCTTAAGCTATACATTATAGCGCAGGTAATGACGCGATCGAAATGACGCCTCGTGTGAACGCGCCAAGCATCAGGTTTATATCGTGCGTGTATACATCGAGGTGTTAATCTTGGTGTGCAAATCACCGCCCCCCCCCCGAAGCTTTAATACATGCATTTTTTATACGGACGTAAGTCACATGATCAATATGCCCGCACCCTCCGTTTCTTATTCTGTTTCTTTATTAAAATGTTAATTTTAGCGTGCAGACAGAGAAGGCACTTCTTTTGTCCTCTTTCATCATTTCAGGTATTATATACATGGTAAGATAGAACAGTAAAACGTTATTCTTTCCTTTCCTTTTTATCATGTCTTTTCCTTGTAACTTTTCGTTTTCCATTGTTGAATGTGCCTCCAGGGCTGATTCCCATATTATGAACAGAAGTCAATGTGACCAAACAGTGGCGTAGCAAGGGGTCCAGCGATTTAAGGGGCGGGGACACTGCATGGTGTCATAAAGGACTCGCTAGTCTGACAAGAGATAGATAAAATGCCGGAGAGCATGCAGACCATCGGGTAAGGGCCTAAGGGGGGGGGGGGGTCCTATCATAATTGATATCATCACAATTTCTTCACATTGTTTTTACTTCTCCCTTTTATATTTCTCTTGCTCTCAATTTTCGTCTTTTTCAAGTGACCCCCCCCCCCTCCCCTGCCCCCGTAGCTACACCATTGTAATCAAAATAATTACTACAATTAATGAGTGTATGCAGTTATTTAAAAATGTACATAAAACAAAGGATTGCAAAATAGTTTAATAATTAACTTCACAGGTCAAGAAATACAGGATTAGTCACCTGATCGGGTCAGAGTTTCTTTTCTATATGGGCATATATACCTATACCAGGAAGTGGGAGAGAATTTTGTCTCAAGAAAGCGAAATTCGTTATGGTGCCATTAAAGGGCAATCCAACCTTGGTAATGAGATGATTTGTGTGAAAGCAGAAAAATAAGAAAAACTGGATGGTGAAAGTTTGAAAGAAATCGGACAAGGAATAAGAAAGTTATGGATGTTTGAAAAATGAGATCACTACATCTATGCGAATCTCAGATTGGCAATTTGTTGAGTCAATTGTGACATTTTTGTGGACAACTCTCCCATTTGTCGTACACAAAAATTTCATTAATTTGCGGTTTTCTTCGAGGCGCTTTTACCCTCGGGGCAGTACTCAAAATATATTGGAGATAGCACATTGTTATAGGTCCTCATGAAAGAAAGAGATCCTACTGAGTAAAATATTTTGAAAAAAAGTGACATTTTAGTCATTTTGTGTGTTGGAGTAAATGGGGGAGTTGTCCACAGCTACATCACAGTGACATTACCTATTCGGCCAATTTGAAATTCCCATATGTATAGTGATTACAACTTTCAAAAATTCATAACTTTCTTATTGCTTGTCTGATTTCGTTCAAACTTTCACCAATCTGCTTCTCTGATTTTTCCTCTTTCTTTCAAAGCAACTTGCTATTAAGGTTGGATTTCCCTTTAAGTAGTGCACTGGTTTTTCAGACACCGCATCCCCATCTGGCGTTCCTTGTCGTTTACCCCCCCCCCCCCCTTTAATGTATCTCTACTTAGAATTTTACATGCATTTATTTATATATTTATTTATATATTTTATCTGTTTATCGATTGACATTCATTCATTCACTTATACAATGTAAAATGCTATGTTAGATCCTTTAAGCTATCTCCCCTCATCTTCCCAAGTTCCATTTCAGTTTTCTCCCTCCCTCACTCCCTTTTTAAATTTCTCTCTCTCTCTCTCTCTCTCTCTCTCTCTCTCTCTCCCTCCCTCTCCTCTTCTCCTCCATAGAATTTAATGTATACCGTCTTGTTCAATGCTTTTAATATGTACATTCTGTGAAAATTCAGCCTTGTGGATTTCAATAAATACCATATCAATAGTAATATCATTCTAGATAATATGGAAATAGCCGATAATCATTTTCGTTTTTGTTCACATATATTTGCGATATGCATAATTTAAGGAGAAAAAACTGCCAACGATCGACAGTTTCCTTGAAATTTTAATATGTTATGCATTGCATTTATCAATAAATTAAGATGGAGGGGGGGGGGGGGGGGGTGGGGGGGGGGGGGGGGGAACCCTCCCAAATTAGCTAATTGTGAGTTTGTCATAGAGTATTTTTAAATAATTAGAAAAATCCTATGATATGAAGTAACTATATATCTAGGAAAACTGTCACGTGGATTCCACTGGACTTTCACACACAATATGAATCCTATACAGGATTGATATACTTTCATATTTTATTATTCTTTTTGATGTAGTTACATCTTAAACAAACAGTTGATATTATCATATGATTGCACAAAACAAAAGAATAAAAGCAGTGTTTGCTATTATATCTTGCATAATGTTACCTTATACACCAAAATAATACTGATAAGTGTAGATTATAGGCCTACCGTTCTGGGAAAGAAAATAGAGGTAATGTATACAAAAAGACCTTTGTAAACACAAATAACAGGAAAATGGCGCCTTCTGAGGCCTCGAAAATACAAAACTGCTATACGGATATCACTATCAGAATCCAGGTACAGCTCGTTAACATTAGCTCAAATGAGGAAGAGATATATGTTTTGAATAACAATGGGATATCAGTGGCGGATCGGGGGTGGGGCTGTCAGGGCACGTGCCCTATGCTAAACTCGATCTAACTCAATCGAAGTACACAAAAAAAGAAGAAAAGTTGTCTCCTAATTTATCCCCGCAGCAATTTCAGACAAAAAAAGATACCTAATAGTTGTGACCCCTCCGGGTTTTTTTTCTTGCTTGCTTTTCAGACTGTGCTCCCCCCCCCCCCCCCCTCCTCCCAAGCTAAGGGATCCGCCATTGGATATATGGTGATATATTCTGTAATGTCAGTAAGAAATATCAGTACCCCAAACTGATGTGATAACTAATTTTTTTCTACTTTATGACTAAAACGATCTTAGAGATAATATTATATATTTCGTGATATATATGACAGTAAAGAGGTCACATCACTACTTTTTTATGCGTTTCGAGATATTTCTTATTTATCGCCTTGTTTGCCAGTCGCTACCATTTCCAACACATACCCTCACAATGATATTAAGAAATATTTAAGACAAATTTCATTTAAGACTCCTTCATAGAGAAGTACATATAACTTTAAATTTATCGGATATTAGTATATATTAATGGCATGAATCTGCTCCGCTCTCATTCAAGTTTATTGCCACTTTTGTAGTTTCAAACCTAATCACAAATGACCTCATGAATTAATTATGCATAATCATGAATTGCCCTAATCGATTTAATTTTTAAAAAGTAGGAACATTTCCTTCAATTAAAATATTAATGCATTTCATCAGTTCGTGTGTTCTTAGCTATATCAAAGCTGGCCAAATTCCGTTTGCTTTATACAGACCCGTATAATCAGCTTATCTCCTTATTGCGTTAACTATGCAGTTCAAACATCAAAGTTCATTCGTCGTATATAGATATTGAGATATATCGTTTTAAGGAGATCATTACGCAGATAGCTATATATACACCAAGAATTAATACGTTCTGCATCGTCTTCTATTGCTGTATAAAATAGAGTATGATAACCTTTGGCATTTTGGATACAGATATAATAGTCTTACACCGATGAGGCTTGTCCAACATAGCAACTCTTATCATTATGTATTTTGGGGATTTCTCCCAATGTATAAGCTTATTTGACCTCAAAACCTTCGCTCCCCAGGGTTCAACCACAGAGCAAATGGCAACTTTCATTTAGACAATACTGAAATAAAATATCTCGAAATATATTACTTAAATGATCTCCTTAGTTATTGCATAATATATCGTAATGAATGCATATTGAAACGTGTTTTTATTCGAATTATTGCATGTGAAGAATGATATTCTAGCAGTAACTAGAATCACCAGACCGTGACGTTTCAATGTCACATATCAGTCTTGCACGGCACGAGGCATCGCAGGGACCTGCATCGAATTGGCGATGGTAAAATCTGGAGAAAAAAGCGAAAACAAACAGAGAGAGAGAGAGAGAGAGAGGGGGGGGGGGAGGGAGAGAGAGAGAGAGGGGGGGGGGGGGAGGGAGAGAGAGAGGGGGGGGGGGGGAGGGAGAGAGAGAGAGAGAGGGTGATAGAGAAAATAAGAAGACAAAATGTTTTATTCAAATTTACATGTATTGGAAAAGATCTTTTTCGTTGATATCTGATGAAGGAGTGGTAGAAAATGACCACCTGCCAATGTTTTGAGAAGGAGAGACAGAGACAGACAGAGAAAAAGAAAGAAAGAAAAAGAGATGAAAGCAAAGAGGAGAAAGAATGCAGTTCTTCAATATTATTGGGCCCCCTTCATAATAGGGCCACATTTTCATTATGATACTGGCGCCTTTATTAATCTTTGTACAACTTTTTAAAACAGTACAGACCAGTGTCTGTATAAACCTTACTATCGTTATTAATTCTAGTAAAAGTAGCCCATATTCTCCTAATACACACTCAAATTACCATGATTATCAATTATGTACCGTCTTTCCCGGTAATATGGAGATGACTTGCATCACATAATTATTGAGATGAATACAATTATTATGTGATTTCAGATTTTGTCGTTAGCACAGTGTATTGTCATTTCTTTAAGCTAATAATTATGATATATAATCGTTTTTACAAATCGAATGATTTCAGATTTTATCGTTGGCACCGTGTGTTGTAATTTCTTTAATGTTATACATGACTCATGAAAACCTTTTTTCTGAAAATAATAAAGCAAATAAAAGGGGATATCAGACGCGCGAAATATCCTGTACATTGTTTGAACAAAAAAAAAGTTGGTGACAATACCTGTAATATTGATTGAATAAAGTTGTATTTGTCTTCAGTTTTCCAACAACTCTGTTCCAATCTTCGGGTTGTAATGACGTCATGTTGTAGGCTTTCTGTGAACAAACAAAATAAAAACAAACAAGTTTTGAAATTCTCAAACATCAATAACAACTATGAAATATCTTACCGCTGTGCTCGACAATGAAATAAAGGTACGACATAAGCCTACAAGTAAAGAAAAAAAAAAAAAAAAGAAAGAAAAAAACCCCACGAATATTCTGATATAAACAAAATAGACTCGGTTACATATACAGTAGTTAGTATGGAAAGCTATACGGTACTTCTGTTTTAAAGGGAAAAAAAATCATCATGACGAAATTCGTTAAACCGAAGTTTTGAAATCAAAGAAACCCTTTTTTTCATTGATAATGTTTTCACTGACTATTGCATGATTATAAGGAAAAGTGCACTGGAATCTACGTCACTGAACTGACTTAATGACACGGACCATCATAAACACAGACAGATAAAAGCCATACCTTGGCGGTGTACTCCTGACGCCATATTGGCTTGTCGGTTAGGTTGGCCTCGGTAAGGTTGAGATAGTAGTTGTCGTGGTCCAGCACAGCCTGTAATTCGATGGATGAAAATGAATACATTTCTAATTGGCATGTGAATTGATTGTCCACAGCTCAGACATATCTATTCATTTATTTTTATGTCACTCGACAGTATGAAAACAAGAGAAAAATTAAGTAACAAAATACAAAGAAGTAAAACTGAACACTAAAAATAATAATAATAATGATAATAATACATAACATTTATATTGCGCTTAATACAATGTTTCTAAGCGCCGAAGTAGTATTATTACCCTGGCTTTAGCCCAGCTGCCCTGTAAGGCGCTGAAAGCATTCAAGGAATAAATTCCTACCAGGTACCCATTTATTACACCTGGGTGGAGAGTGACAAATGTAAATTAATGTCTTTCCAAAGGACATCAGTGCTGCGGCGGGACTGATGTATGCTGGAGTAGGTGGCAGCCAAAAAGGAGGCTGACCCAGAAATTTTCATAAGTGTATATAATGATATTTCACAGTACAGTTTTAATCAAGTTACCACAAAGAAGTAATCATTAAAACGACTAAAAGAATAAATCAAGACAAGACAAATAGAAACAAAACAAAACAAAACAAAACAAACATATCAATAGAAAATGCATAAAGAGTCATTATGACTGTGCGATTAGATATTTTCTGAACTTAGACTCGAAAGAACTTAAAGTTGGGGATGTTTGAATATCAATTTGCATCGTGTTCCATTGCACAGGTCCATTAAATAATGTCCTTTAAAACAATTGGGTACGAATGAATGGCAAATAAAAGTTTATAGCATTCCTGGTACTGTGTGAATGAATATTACAATTCAAAATAAACAATTATGGCGAGAAACGTGATGGTAATAGCTTATTCAACTGAAGGGCGTTTCCTCTTTTCTGGTCCCCTCTACGCCACTGCTAATAGTGTATCAAACATCTCAAAGATTACATGTTTCGTGCAAAAAATAACGGCGTATCCAGCACTGTCATGACTGTTAGCACAGTTAGGCCTACGCCCCCTTCGGTTAAAGGCCCAAAGAAAATGAGAGTAGAAGGATACTTACTACTTTACCATCTAATCTAGATATTTACATACACTCTTTCAAATATTCATGAATAAAATACAATTATGATCACTAATTTCAAGTAGGCATATACTGTTTGGATTGTATAACGGAGGCTCCCCCCCCCCCCCCCCCCCCCGACAGAAAATTATTTCCCAACTCTCGTGCATGTATGTACCCAAGTAGAGTTTGTGTAGTTGCCATCCGCCGTGTAAACGCGATAACCCGGGTTCTGGGCGCTCGGGGTAACGGCTCCCGCAATGTAGACCACGCTGATTGGCCGACGGGTTGTGACGTTCTCGTAAAAAAGTGTAAACTGGTCCATATGCCTATGACCAAAGAATTGTCCTCGAATCGTGCTCTCGTATCTAGAATAGAAAATTCGGGCAATGAAAAAAAAGAAGAAAACTATGATGGAACAATAAAGTGAAAAATGTGTGTGATAGTTGAAAGCGTACCCAAGTGGAGTTTGAGTAGTTGCCATCCATGGTGTAAACGCGAAAACCCGGGAACTGCGTATCTGGTGTGACCGCTCCTGCCACATAGACGACGTTGATTGGTCGGCGAGTTGTGACGTTTTCGTAAAAGAGGTGGAACTGGTCGTGGTGGGTGTGGCCATAGAACTGCCCCCGTATTGTACTCTCGTACCTGAGCAAATATTTCCAGATTATAGTTATTAAAAAAAAAAAAACAGCGGATTTTTTTTTTTCCTATTCAACGAAAGAAATCATAATCATAAAAAAGTCATTGCCAAAATATACCGAAGTTCCGGGTCCCATGACTTTTGTCTTGCCCTTATCAAAGTAAATGACAGGAATGAGCTATATTTTCCATGACAAGGGGTGGGTGGGGCTTTTCGAGACGATATAATAAGGTGACGGCGAGATATGGTGGTACAAAATGGTGTCTTATGCCCGTTGCACACCAAACGTAATTTCGCTAAGGCAGGAATGCGTCAGCGACTGGCTCGTTCCACGTGAGAGAGACATGGTTCAAAAGTGGCTGCAAAACAGTGAAAACATTGCGTTGACCTAACCCTAACCAACAAATGCCTTTCTCCAAAAGTATCATAATAATACCTATCTCAAAAATTTGAAAGGACACCGGTCACAAACACAGAAGCGGATCTAGGACACTCAGAAGGAGTGGTGTCGAAATGTTAAAAAAAGATAAAGTGTATGGCCCGTATTCTCGAATGGCGCCTAACTTAAGCCCCAGCCTAACTGTAGATTTAGGTCACCGAATTATGGAGAGCCAAATGTCACCCTCTTTTGATCCTACAAAATCACCATAGTTCTGGGACTAAATGCAAATACAAAAACCGGCACGATAGAATTGAATTCTGATGCTCATTTCGTGCCAGAAAATAATTTTGTTTCTTTGTTTTGTTACATAAGTATGGTAATTCAAACGGGACTTGGGGGTTGACGAATGGCCTTCCATAAAGCAGTGGCCTAAGTTAAGCCTGGCTTAACTTAGGCCACTTTCGAGAATACCAGCCTATGATTCCTTGGAAGTTGAATGATGATGGCGACTCTTCTTTTACATAATGAGGGGTGGGAGACGGTGGCCGATATGTACCCTGTCTATGTTAACCGTTCTAATTCCTGTGCCTTGTTTTAAAAATTGTGCCAAATGTTCTTGCAAAACAACTTTGAGGGGAAAATCCGTTAAAATATCAATCGAAATTTGCTACAAAACAAAACGAAATCTATTACATAATTATCTTCCCTAAAATTTCAACGTCTTCTCACCTTTTGACGATAAGTTCATAGTTCTTACTCCAGACAGGCAGGGTGAAACTGGGTGGAATATGACCTAGGATGTGCACCTTCTCCCCCGCCGTCTCGGCTGCCTGCAGCACCCCAATCAACCACTGGAGCTGCCGTCAGGGTCCGTACCATTGATTCTTAACCACCTGGAGAGGAAGGGTTTGAAATTAAGGCATCTTACCAACAGTTGTCTCTCCTTACTCGGGTGTATATCGTGAATGATTCTAGGTTGTTATCAGTGAACCTATTTCCAGCAAGGTCTCCATTGTTTGTTTATATTTTACTGGTATAACACAATCCACCTACCAACAATTACGTTTACACAGTCTCTCCAAAAAATGTAATTCCATTATCAAAGCTCAAAATTATATATAAAAGTAGGCATGGTAGGCGATGTGGCCCAGTGGATGGAGACATGATTTCGAAAATGGGATGACCCGAGTTAATCAAGTCAGTGTGCTACTTCCTATATATGAATAAGGGCATTCATACTCGATACAGAGTCTCTCGGATAGGACTTGAAGCAGTTGGTCCCTTCATACGAAACTAATGCTCTATACCACTGAGTCATTTATTATGCCCGCCAACAGTTGTGAACCATCGCCGATGTTTCGATCATCGTGTTCAGGTTTTTTTTCTCTGAATCTTCCTTTTGCCGTTTATCAATGCCCCTCCCCCCCCCCCCCCAACAAAAAACAAAAACAAAAAACCCAAAATTTAAAAATCAATATTAAAATTATCCCATGCTGACTTACGGCAGAAATGTTGTGAATAAATTGGTTAGTAAAAATCCAAATGGTGTAAAAAAAAAAAAATTAAAAAAGGAAGTGGCTAAGGATCTGATGCTGACATGCAGTATAAATCTTTTTTTTTAAAGATAGTTTAAAAAAGAACAAACATTCTTTACACTTACAAAGCGTTACATACAAAGACTTTTGAATAGAAAAATAATCGATTAATTTATTGGACAAAAAAAACCCCACAGACTTTTAGATACTACAAAGTTGAAAAAAAGTTTGGTTGTTTTTTTTCCCTTACCAATTCATTGGGTTTCCTGCGTTCGCGTTGAGAGATACAACACGGAGTCCTGGGTACACCAGAACATCGAAATAACCACCACTAGAAAAACAAGCAAGTATATAAGGAAAGAACAATATAGAAGAAATTTAGCAAGCTTCATACAAGGGGGGATCCCGAACAATCTGAAAGGTGGCGGGATTTTTCCGAGATGATATCATTTTTTCCCCTCATAGGAACATGATTTTGGGAATCCCGCCAGTCCTTTCCGTGCTCTCAGTTTGGGATTTTTTTTTACCCCCCCCCCCCCCCCCCAACAAACACACTCAGGGTGTTTTTTTTTCTTCAGCGGAATCTCGCCGGAATCTCTCCCACAGCCCCGAAAGTCTAAATAGGGGTTGACCGCGGCCGCCCCTCCTCCCTAATTCCCCCTATGTCATAGTCGCTGAACTTAAACAATTGTCTATAAACATCATATAGGAGAGTTTAAAGATGTATAATTACAAAACTTAGTGCCCGCATGTGTACATGAATTTCTTTAAACTCCAGTTAGATAAATTGAAAGGTACAGACCAACCAATTTTGCAGTTATTATTACTAGAGATGCACAGAATTGTGGGTAGCGTCACAAAGTATACATTACAGCTTTTCATGTACTTCCATATTCTCTCCCAATATCAATTTTAGGGTTCTGACAACAGTATTTTTACATGGTCCGACATACTTGAAAAAGCGTAAGCAAGGTAAGAAGGGAAACAACTAAATGGACGACAACAACAAAGAGATGAAAAGAAGAGTAGAATAACTATAAAAAATAAGATGAAATAAGAAAGAATGAATCAAGTAAAAGAAGAGTAATGCTTACCGATGAATCGTTGCGCGTGTTGCATTTGGGAGCCAACCAGCTTTGTCGATCCAAGAACTGGCCATTTTGTTATATAACCATGTTTCTGATTGGTCACCCTTTATGACGTCAGTAGGTGGAAAACTGATGAAAAGGGAGTGTGAAAATCATCTATTAAAATATGGCGATTTGACAAAAATTGAAAACGGACCTTCAACATGAGCCAAAATAAAAATTGTAAATTACCTTGCATGCTCTAATATCTAGAAGAAACCACTGAGGAACGATTGAATGAAAGGAATATTGAATAATCTGTCTATAAAACGTGGAAAAGGATACAGTCTTACATGATTTTGAACAGCCTGATCTTGCTAATACGCAGGAACAAATCGTGGATTCTGTAAAGGGGGAAGGGGGCACAATTTTGAAAATTTTCTGACCAGCAAAAAAAAGAAAAAAAGAAAAGAAAAGAAAGCATGTCTCATCGGGTTTTAAAAGGGGGCACGGGCTAGTTGTCCTAATCCTTCAGTGGCAATATTCACTCTTTTCTATCCGTAATTATAGGGGATTACACATAATTCAAAGTAATAAACAAATTAAGGTTAATAAATGAGTATCACCTGTTTACTGGTGCACTTTCGTGGTTGCCCAGAGCACCGTAAACTTTGACCCTCGGGAAGTACTTGAGGAAGAGATCGGTAACAAGTTCAAAGATTCCTAGCTGATCGGATCGAGTCTGATTCCAGACATCATGGGCTGGTAGATCACCCGTCATGTAGATCATGTCAAGCTGAGAAAAAAAAATGCAACACAAGTATGATAAAAAAAAATAAACACAAAATGAAGTACCAACCTTTTGAATTGACGTGAAGCAATATCTAGACAGGATCACAGACAGCAATATGTTTTGCCATAAGGCCAAGTCAAATTGAATCATATAGCTTCTCGTCCGGATTTTCCGGAAAGGAAGAGGAGGGGTTCCATGTTATTTGATATTTGATATTTTTCCCAAACACAAATGCTATTGGGTCAATTTCAACACAAAATCTTTGAAATAAAATTTTATAAATATATGCGCATTACAGAGGCTAAAAACAAGTTGAAACTGTACTATATAAATATTTTTCTTATTCCAATTGTCTGGGTTTCATCAGATTCTTCTTTATTTCATGTCTTATGAAAAATATGAAATAACAACAACAACAAAAAAGAAGGAAAATAAAAGAGGTGGGGTGAAAAAGGAAGGAGGAGGTAGGGGCGAGAAACTGGGAATCAATTTTATTCGGCGTAACAGAAATACCGAGTTCATTATTTAAGTAAAAGAAAATCAAATCTGCAAACGAATACGGTAAATTTATGTGCTAAAACTTACGTACGATTGCCAAAGAATTGCCAAACAATAAGCGTTACGGGGGAGAAAGGGAAATCCCCAGGGGCCTCTTAACCAGGGGCTGAGGGCTACAGCCCCCCCCCCCCCTTCATCTTTTTTTTGTACACAAGTTTCATAATGCTTAGGTAGTTGATAATATGCTCTTCACATGCTAAGCACCCTCCCCCACTTCCAAAAAATGCTTCACGCCCCCTGCCCCTCAAAAAGTGACAACTTTTATCTTTATCTTTATCTGTTTTTTTTTTATCTTCTTACAGATTTTGATCACATATAGCGCTACAGAATTAAAAACTGGTAACCCTTTTTTTTTCTTGTTAGCTTGTATGCTTCGTTGTCAGTGACTTTAAAAAAAATATATATGTGCCCCTTAAATATACCCTGACGGCGCCCCCTATTGGCACACATCATTACCTATACTGTGTTTTCACCTTTTGAGTCTTCGCTATTTCCTCGAAAGTGTTGATCATGAGCTTGAGAGAAGCATCACAGCCTCGTAGATCACCCCATCTACCAGCACCAGCAACACCGGGTGCTGCAACGATGAAGGAGGAGGAGGAGAAAAAGGAGGAGAAGAAGGAGAAGAAGAAGAAGAAGAAGAAGAAGAAGAAGAAGAAGAAGAAGAAGAAGAAGAAGAAGAAGAAGAAGAAGAAGAAGAAGAAGAAGAAGAAGAAGAAGAAGAAGAAGAAGAAGAAGAAGAAGAAGAAGAAGAAGAAGAAGAAGAAGAAGAAGAAGAAGAAGAAGAAGAAGAAGAAGAAGAAGAAGAAGAAGAAGAAGAAGAAGAAGAAGAAGAAGAAGAAGAAGAAGAAGAAGAAGAAGAAGAAGAAGAAGAAGAAGAAAAAAGAAGAAGAAGAAGAAGAAAAAAGAAGAAGAAAAAAGAAGAAGAAGAAGAAGAAGAAGAGAAGAAGAAAGGGAAAAGAAGAAGAAGAAGAAGAAGAAGAAGAAGAAGAAGAAGAAGAAGAAGAAGAAGAAGAAGAAAAAAGAAGAAGAAGAAAAAAAAGAAGAAGAAGAAGAAGAAGAAGAAGAAGAAGAAGAAGAAGAAGAAGAAGAAGAAGAAGATTTCTTTTTAGATGTCGTCTTATTATTTTCAATACATTACCAATACGGTCTCCCACTTTAAAACCTATCCTAGTTATTTGCTATTTCCATCATTAGCGTTTCTCCTTCACTAAATACAACTTCCTATCATTCTTTCGTCCACTTCACACATTATTTCTTATGTATGCCTTCAGGTAGGGACGCCGTTATTTATATAGTTGTCTTTAAAAGTTTTTTTGAGACTTGTGCCCCCAACAACATAATACTCTCGCGCCACTTCTGCCTTCATGTTAAACATTCCATCCATCCATAGATGATTATTCTAAACCTCCATCACGCTAGTCACATTTCTGACTGCCTGATTCCTATTTCAATGAGGAAATGTCCATACCTGGGGGTCCGTCATTCGACCTGCAACAGATCGGTTCTCCGCAATCGGCGTTCGTCCCGGCTTCGTACATCCGGTCGATATGGAGATCACTGATGTGGAGAATACGAAGGGTTGGTGATCCTTGCTGTAGTAAGAAGAGTCAGTGGGCATGGTGTTGTTCTTTAATAACTTATAATATAGCTAAATTTACATTACAGTTTATTGAGCACAATATCCATCCCAGATGGTGCTCAGGGCGCCTACAAAGTTCTACTTTTACCCTGGTTTTAGTCCGCTAAAAGCATTCAAGGAAGAATTTCCCACCAGGTATCCATTTACTTCACCTGAGTGGAGAGTGGCAAATGTAGATTAATGCCTTGCCGAATGGCATTACTGCTGCGCCTGGGGCTCGAACAGCGACGCGAACAATTTGATCCAGAGTCCGGTAATAAAAAATCTCCGGGCCTGCCCCCTCCCTTTCTCTTTCTCTCTCTCTCCCTCCCTCCCTCTCTCTCTCTCTCTCTCTCTTTCTCTCTCCCAATCTTGTCATTAGTCTCCTTCCAGTAGTTTTCTTTCACAACTCATTCAAAAGTCCACCCTTTCTTACCTTTGGTGGGTTGACAGGGGTTACTGGTGGTTTCGGGATGTTCGGGAATGTCACGTTCCAATCCGCGTTTGGGTCATATGTCACTGCGCAGGACTCTCCAAGCAACGTGCCACAAACTTGATCAGGGCTCAGGTAATGCAAAGTCGCCACATCGATCACTTCATCCTGTGTTTTGAAAATATATATGATAATGAAAATTGAAAGAAAAAAAAAGGGCAGCTTTTGAAACTCCCTCCACCCAGACTGAATATCAGGAAACATTCGTTAAGTGGTCTTTTTAAAGTGCGTTATTATCGTTTAAAGTATCCCTGAAAGTGAAACTAGGTATTTCAATTACTGATATCGGATATGCCGATAACATCTTATTCATTGCAAACCGTGCTAACAAACTGCAAAACCCCATAAAATCTCTTCAAGAAATATTAAGCGCAAAGGCTCAAGCGCATAGATCGGCCGATAGATAGGAAAAGACCACACTGTAAAAAATTTGTTTAGTTTCTAAACACTTTTCTGTGACAGATTTAAAACACTGCGACGTGTTTATATATTGTACGGGTTTAAGAGCTAAACCTATGTGTTTAAGAGCTAAACACATGTGCCTATTTTTTTCATCTTTCAGCACGCCTTAGGTGTTTACTAGATGAACATGTTTACCTTTTAAATGGTTCTAATGTATAGGCTAAACACCAAATGTTTACAAAATAATCATTTGGTGTTTACAGCTGTTTAAATACTAAACAGTGTGTGTGATTATGGTGTAAACATTTGGCGTTTAGCCTATACATTAGAACCATTTAAAAGGTAAGCATGTTTATCTAATAAACACCTAGGCGTGATGAAAATAAGCACAGAATGATTGTGTTTAGCTCTTAACTTAGCTACAATATATAAACACGTGGTGTTTACACCATAATCACACACACTGTTTAGTATTTAAACAGGTGTAAACACTAAATGATTAAGGTGTAAACATTTGGTGTTTAGCCTATACATTGGAACCATTTAAAAGGTAAACATGTTTAGCTAGTAAACACCTAAGGCGTGCTGAAAGATGAAAAAAATAGGCACATGTGTTTAGCTCTTAAACACATGTGTTTAGCTCTTAAACCCGTACAATATATAAACACGTCGCAGTGTTTTAAATCTGTCACAGAAATAAACATGTCACATGTCGCATTTTTTTTACAGTGCATGATTATGTGATCAAAACTGATTATAAGCAAACAAAGAACAATTTTTTTTTCTCAGTATTCCTACCATTCTGGGAAAAACTGAACCAAGTATGTAATGCTGATCATTTCCGCACTACATGTATCATGCATCATAATGATGGCCGATGAGAAACAGAGAGCAGACGTGCGACGACGAATGATCATGCCAATGAAAGCTCTAATGGGAAATATACAATCGGAAAGACCAAAGAACAACAAATTCGGAAAGTTTAAGGGCTTTATACACCACGGAAATATTTCCTAAATGTACCTCATAAATTTTCACCACTGACCTACCTTGAATTCTCTGGCAATGTAATCACAAACGCGGTCGTCCTCGATCTCCAAGATCTTACAGACATCGGCTGCGATGTCGACGATGAGATCACGCGATTCATCGGACTGGATGACGTCATCGATAGCGGCCATGATGTCCTTGCAGAGGTCGCATTCGATGTCGAGATGATAGGTCGATGCTGACTCGCGTATTATATTGGTCCTGTTCAATGAATTTGAAGAAACATACTGTTTTAAAAAGAGTTTTAAAAAGAGTTGGGTAATATCTTACTCATGTTAGCTAATAAAAAGGAATATGCATGTTTAGTGGGTAAAATCTAACCAAATTTGAATCAAATGTACCCAAAATTGCGTAAAATTTATTCAGTGTTGGGTAAAATTTTACCAAACAAACATGAATGTTCAGTCGTTTGTTTTTGTTTTTGTTTGATTGTTGTTGTTTTTTTGTTTTTTTTTGGGGGGGGGGGGGGGTTTAAACTAACATGGCTAAAATTTTACCCAATTCTTTTTAGAGTGTATATAATGTACTTTGCATTGGTCGGTTTTCTTCGTAATGGAATTTCGGAAAACACAAATTCCCATTTTCAGTTGCGTATCTTGTATCTTTGTAAAGGGATTTTAACCACTAAATATGGAATGTTGAGCCATCATATTTCTGAAGGTCAGGATGGGTTAAAATTTGGATTTTTCCAAACACTTAAAATTGCTCTAGAACGGCTGTGTTTTCGACAAATTCCATTGTTAATGTTGAATTCACTTTATCCCGGGTGTGTCATCCATAGGTTCTACATGTATTTCAAAAACTTAGTAATATACCATTATTTCTGAGTCGACATGTCAGAGCAAAGATTCTATTCACACTTCGATTTAATTTTTTTTTTTCCTTTTCACTTATTTCACTGCCTTAAACGACAAGGTCTTACCTGCATGGAAAAAGCAGTAACATCCGTCCTTATATATCCCTCTTAAAAGTCACTTTTACGAAAGGGCCGTTTATCACATAATTTGCTATACCTTACGTCTCTCTCTCTCTCTCCCTCTCCCTCCATCTCTTCCAGTTGACTGTTCTCAATGCTTATTTTTCGCAAGGCTTCTCTATTGTTACTTTGCACTTTCTCACTTCCCAACTCTATTTTCTTTCCAGGCGGCTTCTTCCTTCATTTTCCTTTTCATCCTCTTTTCCTATTCAAAATTATGTTGTGCATGTATTTCAGTTTCAAAATAACAATATAATTACGGTCTTATTTACCCACTTAGGGTAGCCCCATTAGTATTAATACTCGTGTTCCTGAGGGACAAGCAAAAATTATTACACTAAAATAGTCAGGTAGCAATTATATATATATGTATATATATATATATATGTATATATATGTATATGTATATGTATATGTATATATATATATATATATATATATATATATATATATATATATATATATATATATATATATATATATATATATATATATATATATATATATATATATAATATATATATATATATAATATATATATAATATATATATATATATATATATATATATATATATATATATATATATATTACAAGGAAATAACAAAAACAACAGCTTTGGCAACTCTCGTGGAAATAATATAATTGTGAGAAATGAAATAGAGAGAATAACGGTTGCGTAGCTTAAATCAAAGTTCCCCAGAGCTGTCCTCCCTTTTTGAAATTTTGCAAAGGTTGAAAGAATGTCTCTGCCGGGAATCGAACCCGGGTCGTTGACTCAGAACGCCAATGCCTTAACCACTAGACCACGAAGACGGGCCAGTGGTCTCGGCGACCCAGATTCAATTGACCGACAGATTGACAAATCTTTAATCTCATTAATTATTTCCTTTGTCGGGGGCAGGTGAGTTTTTGAACAAAGAGAAGCCGCATGTCTCAGCTGGATCCAAGCGAATGCTTTGAGATACATGTATACATTAGAAAAATAATTATACACAATTGTAAGGAAATAACATATACAACAGCTTTGGCAACTCTCGTGGAAATAATAACACGATAAAAACTACTTTCGAAAAATAAACTAAAGGACAATTTCAAAGGCCTATTGTACTGCCCATAGAAATCTTGTAATGATCGCACGTTTCTAAAGGTGATAGACAGGGCTATTGAAATTGCCTTCAGTTGATTTTTCGGAAGTAGTTTTTATCGTGTTTAATATAATTGTGAGCTTCCCCAGAGCTGTCCTACCTTTTTGAAATTTTTGCAAGACATTTTTTCAACCTTTGCAAAAATTTCAAAAAGAGAGGACAGCTCTTGGGAACTTTGATTTAAGCTACACAACCATTATTCTCTCAATAACTCAATTTCTCACTATCTATCTATCTACCTGGGTCAACTTGGAGGGGCAATTGCATTCGGGTTAAACATTTTGTCAAAGGGTGTAAGCACGGAGCAAGGACCTCTCGTACATGATAGTCAAGAGCCCTCACCAACATACCACAATGATCCCATCATATAAATCATTATCATCAGCAGCAGCAGCAGCAGCAATATCATCATCATCATCATCATCATCTCTTGTTTTGTACGATACAAACTATTTTAAAAATCACTTACATGTACATGGAATCAGGGAGAGGAGTTTGCAGGAGCGATGCGTTGCTATAGGCAACGAGAAGCGGGGCGATGCGGTGGGCAAAGTAAGTCCTTGTTTCCTTTCCAAGCTGCTGCTCGTGCTTCATCGACGAAATCGGTGAGGAATTCGTCGAACCCAGAAAGAAACAGAAAGTACAGAATAGCGCCAGGAATACCCCATTGCCACCCATGTTGACGTCCTGAAAGAGTACAAAATAATTACGTGTCATTTTTTTTTTAATCCAAAAGGATTTAGCAGTTACATATCATTAATATTACTTTCCATTCTATTTTCCGCACCCCTCTCCCTTTCTAACTCCCGTCCACTTTCTTTATCCCCCCCCCCCCTCTCTCTCTTGTCTTTAAAACGCATTACTTTTCAAATATAATGATCAAATTCACAAAGTGATTACATCCTATAACCCAGATTACATACTGGCTCCTATGTTAATTATGGTATTAAACTGATCTCATATAAAGCTATAATTCTGTAAGTGCATGTTCCATCACATGGGCCGCGGAGCCGGGGGGGGGGGTTGAGGGCTGCAGCCCCCCCCCCCCCCACTTTTTGGAGTAGACACATTAAAAAAAATATCGGAAAAAAGGCTCGAAAATTGTCATTAATTAGTGAAATCAGATCAGCCCCCCCCCCCCCACTTTCAAAACAATTGGAATAGTATAACAGTCGTTGATATAAAAGCGTTCATAATTTATTCTCAAATAACTACTGTCATTTACATTTGTATTCGAATGGGCAAACCGCGCTTCAAAGACTTGGTTTGGATTACTTTGCGTAGGCCTATACACAATAGTAGATATAGTGAATGGGTATTTTGCTTCCAGAGAGAAAAAAAAATCCCCATCCATTATTGTCATTCTAGGCAAACTACGTAAACAATGTGACAAAGCAGAAACTATATATCAGAAAGAGAACCCGGCGCATGGAGGTGTATATGCTCGTTTGCACACAAGAATAATGTCATTGTCATGGTTGCTATACACCATGGGCCATATAGGAACATGGTTCAACGAACATAGTTTTAATTTCGCTCAAAATCACCACAGCCATGAACTTATGCCACATGCATTCACTAGTAGATATTTACCTTCACTCGATGCTTATACACTGGTCGCAGTCGTAGGCCGTTCGTAAACTCACACAGTCATGCAAAAATCATGTGATGAAACTCAAGTTCGATGCCAACGGGAAATACCTGTCAAGGATCTTACGCAAAATAATTATAGGCTGCAATACACGTATATTATATCGTACTAAGCTTGGCTGTTATGCTTATTTTGTACTTGCTTTATAGGAACATTGAACTAGGAACGCTCGAGTAGATGAGTGGGCGGGGCAATGCAAACAATGTATAGGAAACCGCAACTGCTTATCTCGCGGGATTCGTGATCAAGAATACATAATTAGGTATATGTCGTTGATTTTAACCAATGTGATGATAATTAGACTAATTGATAATGGCTGATGATTTAAAGAAACGACGTGAATTGGTAATTACAGTCCTTACAGTCGTTCTCATTGAGATGCATCAGACATTGACCCTAAACTTGAGGGTCGCGTCGAAGAACTTCTTGTTGGGATGATAACAACACTAAAGGGTGTAGATATATATAAAAAATGAGAAAATGGAGAAAAAGTGCACAGAAGTGGAAGAATAAAATAACGCACAGTCAGCTAAGATCTCTCTCTCTCTCTCTCTCTCTTTCTCCCCCTCTCCCCCCCCCCTCTCTCTCTCTCTCTTTCTCCCCCTCTTTCTCTCTTTCTCCCCCTCTCTCTCTCTTTCTCCCCCTCTCTCTCTCTTTCTCTCCCCCTCTCTCTCTCTTTCTCCCCTCTCTCTCTCTCTTTCTCCCCCCTCTCTTTCTATTTCTTCCTTCCCCCTCTCTCTCTGGGCTATGCCCCCTTCCCCCACCGAGCATTTTGAAATTACCATTAGGACAACCACAACCTCGAATTCAGGCAATCAGGAGGATTCTTTCTAGTTTAAATATATCTTTGCTAGTGTGTTTCGATGACAAAATTTCATTTTCACTATACGTATCAAAATGTTTGCGCTTGCACACTTGCCTCACAAAATTTAGAAGATTGAAAGTTGATATTCGGGCAGGTGACGTCAGCCGCCCCCCCCCCCCCCCCGGCGAAATGGTGCCCGTGCGCCTATATAAGGTACAGCTGCTATCATACGGACATTGCACTGACATTTAGATTAATAGGGTATATATTTGCTAATTAAACTCATAATGTAGACAGAGACGAACGCATGATCAACTTGCGTGATATTGTACACAATTTCACTGACTGTATAGTATGACAGCACGTTAATTATAGCATACCTTGCCACGCCGCATCAGGAATTAGAAATATGGAGAACTTTTGTTAGGGGTCAACGAGCTTTTCCCTCACTCGAATGGTTGGAAAAGATGGTGAAATTTCGGCTAGCTCTGCCATCCACTAGATCGCACCCGACTCTTCAGTGTCGTATCTGGCATAGGTTGAAGCTCGAGTGCGCCTCCCCCCCCCCCCCCCGCCCCTTTGAAGGCCCATGGGGGAAAATTATATGTACAACTTGCAATCGGTTTACAGTATACGAAGGGATGTCCAGATATAATCAATATACCCTATTCCCCCCCCCCCCGTTTATCAATTCTAGATACGCCACTGGGCCTCTCTACACCACTTTCGTCTTGTGTTGTATTAATAAAAAATACTTATGACCAACGGTAATTTAATCCAATACTCTTAATTTTGAAGGAAGATACCACATTACACTATCTCGAAACATTCTAAATATGAACATAATAGAACCAGAATGATTAAATAGTAATCCTTGCTCTCCATGCCTTGTGTGATCGTTATAACTCATTGTGATATGTTTGTGATCAGCAATCATTGAAGATGTACAAAATTACGAAAAGTAGAAGATTGAGAGAGAGAAGGGGGGGGGGGAGGGAAGGAGAGGAGAGAGAAGATAGAGAAATAAATCCACACATATCAGAAAAGGGGTAGTGGTAGAAAGAGGAGGGGGTAGGCAGAGAGAGAAAGAAAGAGAGAGAGAGAGAGAGAAAGAGAGAGAATTCTAGTCCCTGGTTTGGTTGCTTTATTACATGTTCTTGTTTGTTCAAACTATTTGTTTTGGCAAAAACCATACCTTGGCCATGGCCGTTGATGGGGTCGTCGCAGTTTGCTCTACCGAAGTCAGCCTACAGAGGTGTTTGAAAGTGGCACTTTTGATTTTAAAATAAGAGTTTTAAAATTCAGTACGCTCAAAACCATGACATCTTGAGAGAAGCATTTAATCAATTAGGAGCACAACAAGTATTGAGAATCACACACTGACATTCCACAACACGTTCTGTGTCCTGTATCATTTACAGCTGTATCATCTGTTTCCATCTTGGGGATTTTTTTTTTTTTTTTTTTTTTTACCAAGCAGATTTTCTACTTAAGTATGTTTCACTCAAATATATTGGTTGTTGTCTAATGATTTAAATTTCAAGGTTGAACCTTCTTAAAAAACACTTGCATGCACCCAATGCTCTGAGAATTATGGCTCTTCTAAAACAGGATACATCTTTTTTTTTCAAAGCAACGAACTGTGAAGAAAAGGAAATCCCCAACATGGAAATGGCAATATGGAATGGAAAAAAAAAATGCTGTATTGTGTAAATGATTCTTATATCTTTATTATGTATCAGTTACACTGATTAGATAGTATAATCAATTAAAACACAGAGAAAGAAATAAAGAACAAATTAACTGTAAGCAGTACACATCAAATAACAGATACAATACCACATACATTACAAATATATTAGAATCAATTTATATTTTTCTCCAAACAAATCATACAGTAAAATGGCTTAAACGAAATTGTGTAGAAATTACAGGACATAAACATACTACATGTATTATCATACATATTCATTGATACACAATACACAATTAGGAAATGTGTATTGTATAATAATGTAATGAAGGAAACCTTCATGTATACATTCAGAATTAAGTAAGGTTAAGCAAATCCAATGTCAGGAAGACAATTTGATTAAAAATTTTATAAAACTTTCCTTAAAGTTTGCATTGATAGAGTTCGCATTGATCAGACTAATACTTATAATGGATTAAACAATACTTCAATAGAATTCTTTTCAAGTTATTACTGAGTAATATATATAGAGAGAGAGAGGAAGATATGATTAATTGCATGTACATACATAATAGAGAAAAAACCCACAATGGTCTGTGAAACTTTATGTGCTTCATTAATATTTTATAAGTACTTTTGATTAAGCAATGCACTTGGGCTGCTATTGACATGAACATTAGTTTTAACAAAATAACGAAAGCTTGTACCCAGCATGACTTTCATTAAGAAACAAAATCAGGGGCATTGCTAGAATATCTTGGAGGAGGGTCAAATAACTAATTTGTCAACAAACACTATTTAAAAACAGGGAAAACAAGTTTTATAATTTTCTAACAAGGGTGAAAATATATCCCCAAAATCAAATTAAAAGTTGCCAACAAGCCCTAAATAAAAAAGATCTTAGATTTAAAATTTTGCTGGAAATATTATTTTCAAAAAACTATCTGTGATTATCAATGCCTTTTAACAGCTTGCTGATCAGAATGCAGTAATTGAAAACTCATTTTTGTAGAAAAAATATTCAATTAATTTGGAATGGGAAATGGCGATTGTTATAAATATGTGTTCATTACTTGCAATATTGATCCAGTGATTAAAGAAATACCCTAAATGTTGATCATAATTCATCTAACAGTAATACAATTTGATTGTAAATACAAGTAATATCCATAAGGCAAGTTAATGAGCTTTTACAATGCTGCAAGGGTAGATCTTTCATAAGAGAAATCTCCTTTTCTAATCTCTATCACACAATTATCTTTTAACTTGTTGATGTTGATATATCACAGTATAACTAATATTACAAATGTTACTAAATATGGTACTTATGTTATTTTGTTACTATATGTTTACATGAAGATACACATTTATCAAGGTCAAATAAGAATTTTTTTCTCTCTTTCTCATGCAATTGAACACATTCTTACTATAATGTGTACCTATCTACGGCAATGAGGCAGAAAATGTTTTGGAATTGACAGTGAACAGTTCTAAGCAATAGAATTATTCACACATGTAATAATTCTTCTGTATCAATCAGCGCAGAAAACCAACAGACATCATTCAGTAATAAACTGACAATGCAATGCGCATACATTTCGGAGTACATATATAAAAGTCCTAAGCAAGAGATACATATTTATAAAGGAGTACATAAATACTTATTACACAAGTTCATCCATCCATAGCAATTCATGTCTGAAGTGGACTGGTAGAATATGGCCCATAATGCAATTGAGACACTTATGGGCAGAGCCCGAATAATATATACTTTTTGATAAAACTGCATTTCTTGAGAAAGAAAACGACTTGATAACGATATTTACCTGTAAATACATTAATGCCCAGGTTTGTCACCACCATTTAAAAAAAAAAAAAATGAAATTAACACCTGATACAACAATCTAGAAAATAGACACACAAAAAAATGTAACTGCAATAATGAGGTGAACTTCTAAAAAATGAACTGCTGAAAATTGAAAGAAAAAATAGAGGAGGAGAAATCAGAGAAAAGAGAGAAAAGAAAAGACTGAAAGAAATAGATGACAGAGACAGTCAGGAGTGAGAGGAAAGAAATAAAATCAAATTCCAATTAACTCCCATAAAATGAATTTTATTTCTATGATCATCGCTTTCTCAATATTAATATTTAGGATTTTCCAGCATGCATTTATTTATTTTTTGTTTAATGCATGAGCATCAGCAATATCCATAAAATCTTTCATCATGGTATTATAAATTCTGCGACCTTTTTGTCACAATGATAATTTCAATGTCTTTTTCCAAAGTGTAATATCTTTCAAAACTTTTATGATGAAAGAAAGGCTGTTTACACAGCCGCCTTTTGTTGATCAAAAAAAATACAAAAATTGAATCTTGCTCCCTAAGGAAACTGAAATCAAAATTATTTGCCCAAACACCAGCTTTATCTGTGAGAACTTTCAACTGGAGTGTTTATTTTTTTATCTATGAAGTTACATTTTTAGTTTGCAAAGAGTGAAAGAACTAATTTCAATTTTTCTTGCCCACCTGTGCAGCAGGCAAGGTCCATGTAGTAAATTAGCAGCAGCCTATACTATGCTGTATGTATGAAAATGATCATTGCCTTCATTTAGAATAATAACCTGCTATAAAAATATCTACCTCATGCTCAACATAGAATATAGAATAACTTATCACACACTCTAGAGAGACAAGACAAGAGGTACTTCAAATACGGACAGTACAATCGGCCTTTTCACACGCGAGTAAAATTCATCGTGTGGAAAGCTGATAACTTAGTTTAAAGCTGATTAACTAATCAGCTCTAAAGCAAATTTTCCCTGTGTGAACATCGAACTATACGATATTCAGACAGATACAAACTCGCGATCGAAAGACCAGTTAGAGCATCCTACAGATACGAAGTTCGTATAGAGGAGACAAGAGATTTTGTGTGTGAACAGATATACGTCTTTAACTGGGCGGAGCTAAGACCGGGCGCGCGCTTTGACTAACATGACCTGCTATAATTATGCGCAATGGCCCTACTGTGCATTTAATCAGCAGTGAATCTCCAACGATCGCACCAAACTTTTCTCTGTGTGAATTCTATTATATGAACTTTAAAGCTGATTGGTTTAAAGCTCTTTAAACTAATCAGCTTTAAATAGCTGAATTTTACCCGTGTAAAGGCGGGGATGTACCGATACATCCCATAAAAAACAAAGCATATATCTATCTACACTTTCTAAAAGATACTTAAAGATATATTTTGACCTAAAAAGAATGATATATCACACACACAACCACATATATAATCAAGTTATGTCCTGGTGTTAAAGGTCATGTAAAGTTTTGGTAAGCCCTCAAAAACTGTTCATCAGATTTCTTCAATTTTTGTTGATAAATAGCAAGATACTAGCAATACTAAGACACTGTGAAGATTTCACCTCCTAAAGTTTAATATTAAACAAATAAGAGGCAAAAACTAATTTATGTGCCGGGACAGGCACGTAAAATCCCAACAAAGGCAGCATGTGCTATACACTGTAAACACACGTGTAAAACCAATGATGAGTAGCTACACACAGTGCACACACGTTGTCTCTATGCGAAGCCCCAAGATTGCTGTGCGGGGAGCCGTCGGGGTGGAAAGGTCCTAGCATAATGGCAGTGATCAAGCATTCCTTACAGATATTTACACTGAAATTCACCAGAAATCATAGATGGAATACCAAATGATTTCTTACAGACATCTTTTGATTCAAGGAGAACAACATGAGACTATATTTAACATGTTTCTTTCCAATTTCCTTTTTGCTACCAATACTGTACATGAGCTTTAAGTTATATCATACAGGACGTTAAATTTTTGCAAAATGAAAGTACATATACGAACAATAATGAAATAGCAATCAACAGGCATTGATAACCATCTTTGTAATGGTATATGTAAGGTAGCTTAGCGAAAAGCAATGGTGCATAAAGACGTGGGAAAGAGGCAAAGGGGAAAATTGCTAGTTTTGTCTGTGCTTCTAAAATTAGAATCAGACATATCTGAATAAATTTTTCATATTATTTTGCTTAAAAGTGTTCAAAGAGGTAAATACAAATTCTACATCCTAATAATTTGGTTCTACCTCTATAACATAAACATTTGATTTTGAATAATTTTGTCATATGCCTCTTTCCAGCCGTTTTACGCACCACAAGATTTCACTGAGCTACTTAATGTGTGTGTGATTACTATAGGATTATCATAAATGTCTATATATATATATATATATATATATATTTGCATAACTGTGTCATATGAACAAATGTAGTAAAAAATAAAAAAAAAACGATAAAAAGATTGATCTTTCCTATCACTCATGGGATTTTTTTTTTCATAAAAAGAAAAATCAAACATTTAAAGAGTTATATGAATAATTGTATGTAGAATTACTATAATGGCTTCTTGCAAATTTTTATGGAATACTAAAAAATTGCTCTTTCGGGAGGATTTTTGTTTCTCACTTAGATCTGATAGTTGTACACTACTAAGATAATATAAGGTATACATGTTAGGTATTTTACATGTACCTTAGATACGTAATACTGGACAATCAGGTATTGCATTTCAGCTGCACGAGGTCAAAATACCAATTTCTCATATTTGAGGAGAACAAACCTGCTGAGAGATTAGCAATTTGCAAAACAGCAGTATAAACAGATTTTCTTGGAAAAAAAATGCACCTGATATGAAGAAAAAAATTGTCAATATTCATTGTAAAAAATAAAGCATTTTCACCCATTTCATTTAGGGTGAATAATAGAAATAGAATAAGAGAAAATTTTTCATTTCTTGTGCTACAACATAGTTTCTCATCTTTATTCATTTGGATTTGTCTCGATAGTGCTGATTAATCATAATTTCACATACTGAAGCACACTTCTGATTTTTTTAACTAGCCCCTAAATTAGCCAAAAGCACACCCATCATGAAAAAACACAAAGCACTAAAAAGGGCAGTGGACACATTTTGCCGAGATGCACGATACCAGGGGCGGATCCAGGATTTCGTATAAGGGGGGGGGGGGGGCACACAAATGCAGGATTGTCAACTTTGGGAAACTGCTTGAGGGAGACCCATATTTTTTTGGTCTCGCCAGCCCTGCAAAAGTCGCTCAGTGGGGGTGGCGACGACCAAAAAAAAAAATTTTCGCCAGCCTTCCAAAAGTCGCTCATGGGGGTTATGGGGTCCAGTTCCCCTCCATAATCTCTGACAAGCAAAAAAAGAAAGTTTTCAGGTCGAAAAGGGGGGGGGGGGCACAATCACAAAAAGGGGGCGCACAATGCATTGTTTTCCCTCAAAAGGGGGGGCCGGGATTGCTAAATCCGCCACTGCACGATACAACTGGCATGGGAAGGATGTAATATTTGTTTATCATCAATGAATTCATTTTTGTTGTTGTTTACTTCGGTGTACCTTTTTTAAAATACGGGGTACTAAACCCCTTGGTCAAACTCATCATCATCCTTTTTAATCCTCCACAAGTGGTTAAAAGAACACTCTAGTGCTACTATTCTTGTAATCCTCATATTGCTACATATATATCTTTAAAAATATATATCTTTAAAAATAGATTATCTTCTTAAGATAATAGATCTTCTTTTTCTTTCTTTCTTTTTTTTTTGTTGCTTTTGTAAGATTTTTAATTCGTCAAAATCCAAAACATTTCTATTCTTTTGAGGTAGCATGTACAAAATATGCCTGCAAATCACACTTACTTCTGCATCACCGGACAATGTGGAAAAACTCCTGTGGAATAGAGTCTGGTCTGAAGTTAAAATTTGAAATGGTTTAAGGTCCATTTAAAGGTAGAGGTATTGTGGTCTAGTGGATAAGTCACCATAAATGACCAGACTGTGGATAACAGGTACCCTGCCACAGCACAGCACCAACGTCCTTTGGCAAGACATTAATCTACATTTGCCACCCTCTACCCAGGTGACATAAATGGGTACCTGGAAGGAAAAAATCCTTGAATGTTCTGGTGCCTTATCATGGTTGCTCGGCTAAAGCCCCGGTTATAATATACCTTGTATCAAGCGCAAAAGAGTACATAGAACTATATAATTGCATCTATTATCATTTAAGTCAGCTTTTTACAATCAATATGGACAATGCAGCAAAATTAGTCCAGACTGTTAAGAGATGCATGATTAGCCTGTAAATAACCTCTGAGCAAAATATTTCTTAAAGAAATGAACTCTAGATAGAAATTAGTGACCACTTTAGTCTCGTGTCTCACAGACAGACTTACATATTTTACTGTTAATATTTTCATTAATAATTACAGACTTGATTCATGTCATGTACTAAAATTTCACATAAATGTATGTGATAGAGACAAAAAAAAAAAGATGTTTAAACCTGTTAACAGCACATGTGTTTAAGACCCTTGTTTCTTCCATGATCCAGCATTGCAGTTGTGCATGTACAGTGTAGAAGAAGCTGAAGAACAGCTTTGGGGATTCCAGAGTTAACTTTTCCTGGGTCCCTTAAAGTTCCTGAGAAAGCTGACGCCACCCCCTCCGCTGAAGTCCAAGAGGGCTGTGAAGGCACTTACTGGTAAAACACTGGAAAAGAGAGAAAGAGAGAGAGACGGGGAGAGTGAGTGAGGAACAGAGGAAAATGAAAGGACAGACAGAGAGAGAGGAAGAGGTGGAGAAGGGAGGGAGAGAGGTGGGGGAAAGAAGGAGAGAGAAAGGAAGGGAGAGAGAGAGAGGGAGAGAGAGGTGGGGGAGGGAGGGAGGGAGGGAGAGAGAGGGAGAAAGGGAGAGGAGAGAGGAAGAGAGATAGAGGTGGGAAGGGAGGGAAAGAAAAAGAAAAAAAAAGAGAAATAGAGAAAGAGAAAGAGAGAGAGAAAGAGAGAGAGAAGGGGGGGGGGGAGGAGAAGGAGAAGAAAGGGGGGGGGGGTGAAGACTCTTAAATCTACAGGCATGTTTATCCAGCTTTACTGCAAGTAACAAAAAATTGTATCCACAGCAGGGCTTGATACTAAAAGGGTCCAAAGGCCATGGAAATTACCTCTAAGATTAATCATAAATCCAAAATTAATAATTATATTCAGACGTAAATAATTACAATGTACCCCCCCCCCACCTTCTTTTTTACAATTTTGTTAACAGACCCCCTAACATGATAGATTGTAGCCTTGTCTTTTATATATAGCATACTTCATTCTGATTAAATAATAAAACTGTCACAATTCCAGCAATTTCTACTTGACTAAAGTATTTTCTCTCCGCTAATATGCAGTTAAAAACAATCTGTTTTGTTTCGTAGAATTACCTTGGAATTTCCTTTAATTTTTGTAACTCCAGTATAATTTTTACACACTGCATTTCAAGAATTTTTTTTTCCCTGATGGGTAGGGGAGGGGGGGGGGGGGTCAGGAAGTTATCTTCATCAAAAGGACGAACAGGATGGGACTAATTGTTACACTTAACATTAATGTAACTACATGACCTTTAATTTATGTCCAGAAAGTATCCATTCACACACCCACACACAGAATAAAAAGTAATTATAACAAGGTTCTTGATAAACCCTATATAAAACGCATACATGTACCTTGCTTGATTCATACAGGAAACTGTTTACATGTACAACAAATAAATCTGACCTTTCTTGAATTTTATGTTAAAGCTCATGGACAGTTTTGGTCACAAAAAGGAAATTGGAAAGAAAGTTTTCCATACTCCTTGTATAAAAAAAGGTTTGTATGAGATCACGTGGTATTCGATCAATGATTTCTGCTGAATTTTGGTATTTAAATATTTGTAAGGAACACTAGATCACGGTAACATACTGTCCTATATGTATGCTCGGACCTTTCCACCCCGATGGCTCCCCACGCAACAGTCTTGGGGTTTCGCGTAGAGATAGCTTGTGTGTCACTGTTTGTGGAATACACATAATCCTCATAGGTTTTTGCACATGTTAAGGTGTATAGTGCACTTTGCCTAAGTTGTTGGGAGTTTATATCTCTGGCCCGGTATATAAATTAATTTTTACCTCTCATTTGTAAAATATTTCACTTTAGGAGGTGAAATTTTGATCTTGTTGTTTATCAACAAAAATCCAAGAAATCTCATGAAAAGTTTTTGAGGAAGAACCAAAACTAAACATTACCTTCAAGGTAAACTGGGTACATTGTAAAAATAAAAGGAAGTAGCCATAAAATGATATTTGCAAACCCAGATATTGCTTTTTGCAAGATTTTCATTCTAAGGAAAGATGCGTAAGCATACACAACCCCCCCCCCCCCCCCCTCCAAGGAAAAAAAAAAAACCTTGGCATTTCAACTATGCTTTGCACTGGATTGAAACCAGGATTAAGAAGACTAGGGACTAACTGCATACCAACATTTTTTCTTTAAATGTTTTATTTTTATTAACAAATTAACTTTTTTAATTACTTATGCTAGTGAATGTCAGAAATTCAAGAACAGGAAAGTCATGTTATTTGTTTGAAAGAAGAAGTTTAATGATGATTATGTTACTTACGACTTGACCGCTGGAATGTACTGTGCATACCAAGGTACAAATATTCTCTTCTGATTGGTGAGTATACCTTGGAGGATCATCTTGACGGCTCTCTCCGACTTCAAGGGGGCTGGAAATCTGGAAAATAATAGTAACAAGTCAACAGCATATGTATATATAAGTCATTCATTAAAATGGCAACAATATTCTAGGGCATTACAAAGCAATTCAAGAACATCTTTTTGTAACTGACAGTCAGGAATTATCAATGACACTGGGTCACAAAAGGCCATCAAAACAACAGATGGGATACCACATGATTGTATTCTTAAGTTCTGAATGAACTGCGATACTAACAGGTTTAATGGCCCTTTTACACTGTACATGTATGTGACAAAACTGAAAAACTTATTTTGAAATTTCTAATCCAGACTGGAGGAGATTACCTGAAGAAATATAAAATCTACTCCAAAGAAATTTTACATCTTTCTGCTGAAAAACATAAAAACTTCATTTGATATTAGTTGGAACTTTTTAGACATTATCATTCAACTCACTAACTTTTTAAAATATATGTATGGAATGCCATTGACAACAATACTTTAACCAGGATTTTCCCCCCTTTTTCATTTACAGGAGATATTTTTACGATCTTAAGGGCAAATTGATCTTAGCCCAAATTATCAGAATTTGCTTCAGTTAGGCCTCCTAATGTGTAAAGGTGTTCTACACAATTATTTGGGGTAAGTCAAGTGTACCTGATACACATGTATCTTCATCTAAACTGTCCAAATTTGGTGGTAATTCTGAATATAAGAGGGTCAAGTGACCTTGAAAATCTGGACCCTTTCTTCCAAAGTGTTCTGACCGATTTTAACAATCAAAACGTTTCAATTACTTATTTCTTATGTTACTTCATAAGTGTATTAGTTGCAATCAAAATCATCAGATGGATGATGAGTTGCTATTGCCATTGGTTTAGATCAATCACAAAACTTTGTAAGACCTGGCCAAGTTCTCCAAAGACATCAAACTGAATTTTAAAAATACACAAAAATTCTTTACCTTGACTTGCACTGAGCAAACATGCCTTCTTCCATATAGGATGGACATACAAGTGAAAGGTGGACCCCTGATACCTTCATTTGTTTCAGTTCATAACCCAAGGCTTCTGTAAATCCAATGATGGCCGACTTGCTAGCACAGTAGTCTGCAAGACCGTTGACGCCAACAAAGCCTGCTAAACTGGCAATGTTGACGACGTGTCCCTGCTTCCGGTTTAGCATGTCTGGAAGGAAAGCTTTAGTGAGCTGCAATAAGTAATGAAAAAGACCACACACAAAATGAATAAGTACAGTTTATGAAAGTATGAATGTATTTTTTTTTTGGGGGGGGGGGTGGAAGAGTAGGTAGGTCATAGTTATTTTAATGATTTTGTTTGAAGATTGTGCATCAGGAGAAAAATTCCTAAGTTGATGGGTAAGATTTGAGAATTGGTCTGAAATAAAAATCAATTAGAATTTAGACAGAATACTGTGATCTCTTGTAGGCCCTAATTAAATGATATGCATTCAGATTTGAAATTTAAACTTCGCTTCTCCTGAAATTAATTGATCTGGGCTTTAAAATTTCAGGCCTAGTGAATCTTTATTTTAGAAAGTTAATCATATCCTTTCATGAATTTGTAATCTCCATACAACTGTAGCTTGACTTTAAAAGAACTTCCATTTTATATCATAAATTTGATCGACCTACTGACATCAAATACCCTAAATAAATATCCTTTTGACAGCTGCTTGTCTCTATTTATAATTTAAACATGAAAAATCTGCATTGAGAATTGATTATTATGTTAATGAATGTTTGAAAGTTTGAAGGGGTGTGGTCCTACTTTCATTGTAGGTGATGACTCATTCATTCATTCATACAGCACAGCTCAGCTTACAGATCGATATCTTTACATGAACTTATACTGATATACAGAGAGGTTAGCTTTCAAATGATTGTGTGCAATAAAATCTTAATACATGTATCAGCTACATGTAGTTGGCAGACTTCTAAATAAAAATTAAGAGTATTTTAGATATCCAGCACATTAGTTAAGTCAAACATATAAGTTTTCAACATTCAAGTCCACTGAAAAAAATATATATAAATCTCAGATGACACTATTATATGAAAATATGAATGCACATTACAAAAGTTTTCTTTGACTGGACTTTTAAGAATATAATCCTGGCCACTCACACTTATTCGAGGTTATCGGAGATAATTTACATTGTCTAGATTTAATTTACATGTTGTTCCAAAATCGATTAGTCTGATGTAGACTACTATCCTTCAAAATACTATTCCATCCGTCCAGAAACTTTGTCAAAATCTACCAGGCTTATTTCGATGTCCCTTTTCCATTAAATAAGGAAAACATCTCATTGCCATGCATGCACTCTAAATGTTTGTATAGTTTGAGTTTTAAGTAAATGCACACAAGACATTTTCAGATTCAACATTAATTCATTAAATTTTTTTATAAACATATCCTACTATTCTTATAACTGAGACTTAGAGGGTCTAGTAACTTTATGGCTGTACTCAGTGCTGTAAAAATAAAATTAATGCTTTCTAATAATAATGTTTTGATTAACACTGTTTAAACTCTGCAGTTTTGAAAGTTTAAGATGCAGCTTATATATGTAGATCTAGACTAGATCTACTAAAACTTTAAAATCACAAGAGTAAAATAACAATGGAAATGTACCCATATATATGCCATCGTATTCACTTCAAACACCTTCTCTATAGCATTGTCTGAACATTGTAGCACCGGTTTTCCACTGAGCGTTGCAGCATTATTAATCAAAATGTCAACATGACCAATATCTCGTTTAATTTGCGCGACAACCGAATACAAGTCTGTTTTTCTACTCAAATCGCAGTAGTACGCATGAGCACTTCTCCCTTTGCTGCACAGTTCCTCTGCCAATAATTTGTTTCCTTCCATATCTATATCAAGAAGAACAAGTTGGGCACCTCTCCTGGCAAATTCCTGAGCGAGCAATCGGCCGAGTCCATTCGCTGATCCAGTGATCAAAACAGTACGCCCATACACATACTTGGGACTGGCAGGAAAGACGAAGCGGTAGAAGCTGCAGAAAACATGGTACAACATGCGGCAAAATAAGACTATTATCTCGATCATTAACGCCAGACAGTGATAGAAATATCCTAAAGGTAGAGAGTTATCGGAAAGATGATCTTCCACGGGCTGCCCCTTACTTTCTGCCATCTTTTTAATAACATTCCTTGTGAACAATGACGAATTTCAATGTGACAGCGTGGACCTCGCTGTGAGCATGTTCATGAATACATGACTTTATGTAAACAATAATGTCAACGTGTTATTGATGCATTATTACATACAGCGCAGTGAAAAGAAATGTAGGTCGGGTCGCGTGTAGTCGAGTCCAATGTAATACAATTTCAACTTCTCGGAAACGACCTACTTTTCAATCAAGGCAAGATGTAAATAATAACAAGACTGAAGTAGGACATGTATCGTCAAGGTCACTATTGCAGGTGAAGAAGCTGATGTGAAATGAAAAAGGTTTTCCAGGGAGGTAGAAGAGAGACTCCATTTCAAAGTAAAATTTGCATGGGAAAGATGGGGGTAATTATGAATTGACAGTTTGGTATAATATAAATTGTTACTGTTGTTTTAAAATATGGGGGGGGGGGGAGTAAGAAAGAAGGAAAACTGAAGAGAAAGCTAGGAAAGGAATATAAGAAATAATTGAAATTCTGGCTAAATTTCTTGTCAGGTATAATGCCGTGAATGTCCACAGTTCGCACACATTCTATTACATCCCGACCCAAACGCACGATTTCTCAATCTACCAATAATCACCCCCCCCCCCCTTGCCCATAAGAGTTTTATTCTTCATGTGGAATACACATAGATGAAGTAGAATCTGATGCACATGGGATCATAACTCCGTGTCCAAGTACCTTCGCACTGCATGTTATTTGTTTTTATTTGGCAATTACATGTAGTCAAAACTGACTAATTTTTCCACAAATATTTTAAAATTCTATCAAATTTTTTTTCCTTTGAAAAGGTACAATGTATTTTTTTTCCAACTATAGTTACGAAAAATAAGAGAAGGAAATCATTCCCAAAACATTTAAGCTTGGAGATGAATAGATTATTTGATTATTTAGTGGAATAAAACATTACTTATAACATCAAGAAAGAAAAAACAAAGTTTTCTAGAACCTTGTTAAATTCGTCGGTTAGGTCACGTCAAGAAGGGACGAAAGCACAGTTTAATTATTATCTCTTTTTGTTAGTATTTCGAAAAGAAAATACGTGTAGAGTCTAATTGTAGATTTATTGATTGTGGGTGCTAGAAATATGCTACATCTTTTTTTCTCTCTCCGCCCCCCCCCCCCCGGCCTAATTTCGAGATAAACCACCCGCAAACTTTGGATATACTATCATTTGGCCTACGTGAAGACACCAAAAAGGAAACAATAATTTTATGAAAGAATACGAGTTGACGAGATAGCCCGGCTAAAAATAGAATTCACTGATATCAAACAATGGGATCCTTTGAGTAAAGTGAGTAGTATCTGTATTATTCAAGATATTTCATTATCATAATTATACAAAAACGACCGCCACCTCCCAGTATTTATATAGAAAAAGGATGGATGGGAGAAGAAGGAGGGCATGTCTGCCTTCTTTGGCATTTTGCATCTTAGTCCTCCGGCTCCCCGCCCCTTCCCCATCCGGCATACTCGGCGGGCCGGCGGGATTCTCGAAATTATGTTCCGGAAAAAACAACTACACTATATACTCAACAAGCCCCTACCCCTACCCCTCGCCAACCCTGGTCCCGCTCTTGTTTAACAATTAAAGAAAGATAACAGGCCATGTCAATAAAATATATCTTTACCAGCAATTTACCATCTAGACTCAGCCGCCGGGTCGTATCTTACTCCTTTTCTTTTTTTCTTTTTTTTTTAACGCTATTGCCTTAGATTGTTGGGAGAGAACTGCAACATTGTATGTACTGAGAGAGAAACAATTTCAAACTTAGCCTATTGAGATTTATTTTAGGTAGACAATTAAAGGTGGAAAATTTCCAGTTATCATTACACAAAACATTGATAAAAACAGGGTGTTTTACTGAAGAGACAACGGTTTTGAAATAAAAAATGTAAATAATATAAGACAATTGAATGAATGAACACATGAATGAATATGAATAAATAGATAAATAATTAATCAAATAATTAAATAAATAAATAAATGAATAAATGAATAAATTAATTGATTTAATTAATTAATCAGTTAAAAATTACGATAATATACAAGTAATGCAATTGCATAGGCCTATAGCACATCCAAGTGTCCAAACAATGTATTTCAATGAGGTAATTCTGATATATTAGGTTAGGTTATGCTTTTGGATAACAAAATATTATAAAGAAATGGAGAGAAAGAGAATAAAACATGGTAGTTAGATATCTGTTTGACCAATATATGCCATTCTGAGATTTTTTTGGGGGGGATGTGGATTAAAATGCATTAAAGGGGAAGTCCAGTCTGGTATTAAGTTGATTTGAATAAAATAAGAAAAATGAGAGAAACAGATAAGCGAAAGTTCGATCAAAATCTGATAAGAAATAAGAAAGTTATGAATTTTTGAAGTTGTAATCAATCAAACACAAATTGGCAACTCCGTGACGCATCTTGCGAGCTCCTCTCCCATTTGCTCTGTGCAGAAAGTCTCGTAAATTTTAATGTTCTTAGTTTTTGATGAAGGAATAGATTTGTTTCATACAATTTTGGTGTAAAACCAGGGAAAAGTCTTAGTTACATTTCCCTGGATAAACATATAAGCAATGATTATATCTATAAGGTGATTCTAGGACAACTACCCCCTAGACAACTACCCCCGGACAACTACCCCCGGAAAACCACCCCCTGGACGACTACCCCCCTAGGACATCTACCCCCAGGACAACTACCCCCCAGGACAACTACCCCCCAGGACAACTACCCCCCAGGACAATTACCCCCAGGACAATTACCCCCCAGGACAACTACCCCCAGGACAACTACCCCCCAGGACAATTACCCCCAGGACAATTTTTCCGGGGGTAGCTGTCCAGGGGGTAGTTGTTCGGGGGGTAGTTGTCCGGGGGGGTAATTGTCCTGGGGGGTAGTTGTCCGGGGGTAATTGTCCTGGGGGGTAGTTGTCCTGGGGGGTAGTTGTCCTAGGGGGTAGTTGTCCTGGGGGGTAGTTGTCCTAGGGGGGTAGTCGTCCAGGGGGTGGTTTTCCGGGGGGTGGTTGTCCGGGGGGTAATTGTCCAGGGGGTAGTTGTCCGGATACGGTTTCATACAATTTTGGTGTAAAACCAGGGAAAAGTCTTAGTTACATTTCCCTGGATAAACATATAAGCAATGATTATATCTATAAGGTGCATGTATGATAGAATATTTTCTTCAGAGAAAATGGAAATTGATGATTTTTGGGGTACAGGGCAAATGGGCGCACAAGCTACGTCGAGGAGTTGCCAGTTTGTGTTTGATTGATTACAACTTCAAAGATTCATAACTTTCTTATTTGTTATACGGAATTTGCTCAAACCTTCACTGTTCTGTTTCTTATTTTTTTTTCTGCTTCTTTTAAAACCAACTTGTTATCAGGGTGGACTTTGCTTTTAAAGGTATTCCACCTAGGTTTAAAAGGGGGAGCACGCCCCCCCCCCCCCCATCTGCCGGTGTACCCCATCATTTTGGTCGCTTCCCTCAGCTCCTTATATAGCACGATATTTTTGCTGGGACTGCATTGCAATACAGGTGATGTGGAGCTAATATGGAGACCCAGTCTACGGCGTCAGGTATACACTAAGTTCACATCTTAATATGATTTATCTAAGTTTTAATTATAACTGATGATTATGCTACAGTATTATTATGCTATATTCAATTTCTTTTGTAAAAGGAAAGGTCAAATAAATTATATGCTTTATAATACTCTACCATACCATTTTCCATAAAAATACAACTACATGTACTTTTATATTTCGCGTGAGGCAGGGATATTTTATAACATAACAAAACA
The DNA here is from genome assembly GCA_025618425.1 of Heliocidaris tuberculata. NCBI lineage: Eukaryota > Metazoa > Echinodermata > Echinoidea > Camarodonta > Echinometridae > Heliocidaris > Heliocidaris tuberculata. The sequence continues at coordinate 30,916,874 of CM046835.1, forward strand.
CTTTTTGTTTTTGTAAAAATCAGCCATCTTAAAAAATACTTATCTCTTTTTATTTCTCTTTTTCTTCTTAACATAATTTGTAGGCTTGTAATTGAATCTACAACATATGCATCGGCTTCAACCGAATTTATAACCTCATTTATGACCGTACCCCAGTGGCGGAGATGTGTTACGCAATTCTATTCTTAAGGGGGGGGGGGGCGACCTATTGTTATGTCACCCCTGATGAAAAGATTTTCCTGCATATTTCCGCCAATGCCGTACCCTATTAACATAAAACCAACCCCAACCCTAACTATTACCATACGTCTTTGACGAAGAAAAGGCCCAGAGCGAATATTCCCCTGAATATTCCCCTACAGAAATCGATGTCATTGGAATGGCTGAAATACTATCATCTTGTTTAGATTTTACATAGATTAGTTTAATTTATGTATTCTGTTTTATTCATGTTTTGTCTTCTTTATTTTATACTGCAGGGTTGGCCTGTTTAGTTAAGCAAAACTGCTTTCCAGAGGTGCCCTGCAGTTTAACAAATCGTTATACCGGTACATGAAAATACAACAAAACCGTACATTAACACTTCGGTACCATGGTCAATTACACAAATATTTGGAGAGTGAATTAATGGTATTATAAAACTGTAGGAGCCTACGTATACTCGTAGGGGGCACGGGGCACATTTTCCGTCGTCCGAAATGGAATGACAAGAAAAGAAGTGGGAAAAGGGGGGGGGGGGGGGGGTGAAAAAAGAGGGGGAAAACCAACTTGCTTGATCACTCCTTTTCTATCCATCCATGTGAAAATATTGGTACGCCCGAAAATGTTCATCAAAAGGCAATTTTGGAATATGTTATGATTAAAATAATTTAACTAATAGACTAATAAGGTGAAATAATATGGTAAAAATACAATGAAATTCAAATACCTAGTATAATAATGACTGACCTATTGAGAGAGAGAGAGAGAGGGGGGGGGGGTCAAGAATATGAGATAATTGTGAATGAAATATAATTACTTGATCGAGTCCCTTTGCCTTTCTAAGTTTCTTTAGAAAAGTCGATGATTACCAAAAAACAACCAAAACATAAAAAAATAAAAAAAATGCATGTCCATAGGAGAGTAATAATTATGTTGGGTCCCGACCACATGCCCATTAGTTGAAAGTTGGAGAAGATGGACAATAGTCAATGATGATTTGGAACTTAATTAATGCAGTTTCTAGATCATACTAGGAAAGTATAGGCCTATCCTAAACGCTCGTTTTTAGAACTTCCTCCGGTTTTTTTTTCTTCACACTTTATGTAAATTGCAAAATGATGATTTTCATAAATGCTCAAATTATTGCCCAGCCCTTGAATTTGTAAGGCCATCAAAAAATAAACAATTTGACTCGAGTCGATTTATTTGATTAATCTCACTTAAATCGCTGATCTAAATCGCAATTATATACTTTCTTTCGGCAATGACATAACATTACCATCCCTGTCTGCGACTCATTATTACAAGTTCCTCTTCTGCTCCTTTTCTCAGCATTTTTAGCAGGAAACCTTGGAAAAGTCGTCTATTACACCCAGATGATAATCTGGTTCTGTACGGGGAATAACAAGTTGTGTGGGGTGCATCGATCGCATACACTTTACGTGTCAAAGGTCTCCACTGAAATAACACATTGCACCGATGCTGGTGTATACACTCGTTCAATCTGTGTGTGTGCTTCAATATGTAGTGCTGCCTGAGCTATGAGTGAGTAGCTAGTCTGTCCGTCCCGTCCCGCCCCGCGAGCCTCGCCGCATATATATGCACATGTTCCGCGCGTGTTTATATACTAAATTTATGTAGACACCTGACGAAGGATCGACGAAGACTTCCAGTACCTCCAGGTAAAAACCTCTGTTTTCATCTTTTGGGGTCAAGCTATACCACCGATCTTAATGTTATTGAAGTTTATGATTATAGTCAGCGGAAATTTATTGTTACAATTTTTTATAAGGTATTTGTTAGTCTTGAAAATGTTACTTTGTAAGTTGCTTACAACTTCAATTTGTTCGCGAGCATGCGGTCTGCCTGTGTTGTGTGTGTCGGCATGCGCTAGCATGGAGTGTGTATGTGCGGTGCATGCTGTGCGAGTGGCTGTGGCTGTAAGTAGTTTGATATCGTGAGTAGACTGCAGTTTTCGTCCTCAAACTTTTGCAAAGTATAAACTTTTGTACTCTTTCCTAACACACATCTGGTAAAAAGTGTATAAATAATGGTCGCAAATATTCTATAAAACTATACTAAATACTTCACTTTACTTATTTATGCTATTTTATATAGTTTCTAGAGATTTTAGTGATCTTGAATGTTGAAATCTTGTATAGATGTGAGACGAGTCATGACGTAGTAGGTTGAGGAGGCCATTGCAACCTGTTGACCTGTGATTCGTTTACGTAGAATTTCGGGCTCGGTTAGCTAGGAGGGGTGCAAGATTTGCATATATATCCCCGTTGTGCGGGCTGTTGAGAGAATGATGGGCGGGCCATTCATGTGATCTTGCGTTTTACTGCTGGGGAGAAGGAACATTGTTTAGGTGGTCATCATTTACAGTGCCTTATTGTGTATGTGCTATCATGCCTTTTCTGCAGTTCAAACATGACTGAGGTTTGTTTGGTAAATGTTGTAATATCAATCATACATTACATGTAGGCCTGTTCCACTTGATGTGAACAAACTTGGTGATGTTCAAATTAATTTTGCGTACAGTCAAACTTTGTGAAAAAAATAATAAATTGTTTTCTCAGGAGCTCTTTCCGGATTTGTGTGATAGGAAAAATTAAGATTTTTTTTCCAAATACTTTTTAAATTTTTTTTTACCCAGAGCACTTTTTGAGATTACCAGAGCTATTTAAATTTTTTTCCAGAGTTGCATGTAAGTTGAATACTCACTGCTTCCATGTATTTTTCCACTGCTGTATATGGGCTACCTCAAAGGATTTAAAAAAAAATATAATTGATATTGAGTTAAATCACCTTTGTACAGCCACTTTATACATGTACCACAATGTAGTCGAATCTAAAAGACACACACGAAAACGAAGATATCCTGCCAGTTCACTTTTATGTGAGGCTGAAAAAAAAGTGACCTGATGGGAGCATGAATTAATTATTATCTTTATCCTTCTATCATTTTTCTCTATCTTTTGTTATGTTATTCATTGTTTTTTATTCTATCAATTCTCTTTCCATCTTTCCTTATGTTACTCTAATATATTCATTCTTGTATCATACATGTATCTCAATCTTCGTTATTCCATTTTTACCCTATTATTTCTTTGCTTTCCATCTTCCCATTCATTATGATATTCTTTGTTTCCTTTTATCATCTTCTCTTCTTTGCTTATGTTACTCTTCATATTCATTCTTCTATCCTGTTGTATCATTCCTTATTTTTATCCTGGCAATTATCTTTCCATCTTTCCTTTCGTTATGTTATTCTTTGTTTCCTTCCATCTTTTCTTTCATCTTTTCTTATGTTAATCCTTATCCTTCTATCTCTTTGCTATTTCCTTAACCTTTTTTCCTATTTTTTTCATCTTTCCTTTCGTTGTTTTATTATTCTTTGTTTCCTTTCATCATCTTTTTTTCCATCTTTCCTTTCGTTATTTTATTCTTTGTTTCCTTTCATCTTTTTTCCCATCTTTTCTTATGTTAAAGCTCATGTACAGTATTGGTAGCAAAAAGAAAATTGGAAAGAAACATGTTAAATATAGTCTCATGTTGTTCTCCTTGTATCAAAAGATGTCTGTAAGAGATCATTCGGTATTCCATCTATGATTTCTGGTGAATTTCAGTGTAAATATCTGTAAGGAATGCTTGATCACCGCCATTATGCTAAGACCCTTCCACCCCGACGTCTCCCCGCACAGCAATCTTGGGGCTTCGCACAGAGACAGCGTGTGTGCACTGTGTGTAGCTACTCATCATTGGTTTTACACGTGTGTGTACAGTGTATAGCACATGCTTCCTTTGTTGGGATTTTACGTGCCTGTCCCGGCACATAAATTAGTTTTTGCCTCTTATTTGTTTAATATTAAATTTTAGGAGGCGAAATCTTCACAGTGTCTTAGTATTGCTATTATCTTGCTATTTATCAACACAAATTGAAGAAATCTGACGAAAAGTTTTTGAGGGCTTACCAAAACTTTACATGACCTTTAATCTTTATCCTTTTATCACTTCGCTATTTCCTTAACCATTTATCCTAATATTTTTTCATCTTTCCTTTCCTCATGTTATTCTTTGCGTCCTTTCATCATCTTTTTCCCCATTTTTTCTTAAATTTTAATCTTTATCCTATCATTTCGTTATTTCCTTAACCTTCTATCCTATCATTTTTTCTTTCCATCTTTCCTTTTGTTATGTTATTCATTTATTCAATTTATCATCTTGTCTTCAATCTTTCCTTATGCTACTCTGAATATCTCTTTCCTTTTATCATTTATGTCTCTATCTTTCTCTATGTTATTCATTGTTTTTTATTCTATCAATTCTCTTTCCATCTTTCCTTATGTTACTCTAATATATTCATTCTTGTATCATATCTCAATCTTCGTTGTGTTATTCCATTTTTACCCTATTATTTCTTTGCTTTCCATCTTCCCATTCATTATATTCTTTGTTTCCTTTTATCATCTTCTCTTCTTTGCTTATGTTACTCTTCATATTCATTCTTCTATCATTCTGTTGTATCATTCCTTATTTTTATCCTGGCAATTATCTTTCCATCTTTCCTTTCGTTATGTTATTCTTTGTTTCCTTCCATCTTTTCTTCCATCTTTTCTTATGTTAATCCTTATCCTTCTATCTCTTTGCTATTTCCTTAACCTTTTTTCCTATTTTTTTCATCTTTCCTTTCGTTGTTTTATTCTTTGTTTCCTTTCATCATCTTTTTTTCCATCTTTCCTTTCGTTATTTTATTCTTTGTTTCCTTTCATCTTTTTTTTCCCATCTTTTCTTAAGTTAATCTTTATCCTTTTATCACTTCGCTATTTCCTTAACCATTTATCCTAATATTTTTTTCATCTTTCCTTTCCTTATGTTATTCTTTGCGTCCTTTCATCATCTTTTTCCCCATTTTTTCTTAAATTTTAATCTCTATCCTATCATTTCGTTATTTCCTTAACCTTCTATCCTATCATTTTTTCTTTCCATCTTTCCTTTTGTTATGTTATTCATTTATTCAATTTATCATCTTGTCTTCCATCTTTCCTTATGCTACTCTGAATATCTCTTTCCTTTTATCATTTATGTCTCTATCTTTCTCTATGTTATTCTTTGTTTTTATCCTCTCATTTTTCTTCTTACCTCTCCTATCATTATGTTATTCTTTATTTCCTTTCATTATCCTGTCTTTCATCTTTCCTACCCTTCTATCCTCTCTCTGTCGTTCGTTATGTTTTTCTTTGCATTATCCTTCTATCATCTTTTGCATTTTTCATTGTTACTCATTATCAATGTGTCTAGTGTCAATTTTAGAAAAAATAGGACCTCATTCCCCTTTTTTCAGTGTTTTTAAAGGCAGGGACAGATGCTAAAGATGATTTAAATTTTTTTTAATTTTTTTTTTTTTTAACATTTTGCTTTAAAGCTCGTGTAGAGTTTTCGTAGCAAAAAGAAATTGGTAAGAATTGGTTAAATATAGTCTTATGTTCTCCTTGTAGATGTGGTCATGTGTAATGAGTTCGCCCCCGCCCCTTTTTGTGTTACAAGGTGATTTTAGCTTCTGTGATGCATTTTTAACTTTAAAGCCTATAAAGTATGCAGCCTACATGTGTACCCTTCATGAGAAAGAACAATCTGCCTCCAGGTTTGTTGTTATTGTTGTGATCGTCAGCAAGAATTAACTAATTCATTAGAATTTTTAATTACTTCACCACGTCGTAATATACATTTTGACATATTTTACCTTATAATCAAATATCCAGAGATACTTCAGTGTATTTTTAAAAATTCTTTCAAAATGATAGTGCTTTACCTGTAATCAATTTACAGAGCTCGCACAGCTAGGTCCCCGGGCAGCTGTGGCTGGCAGTCGTGATCCCAGTTCGTACAGCTAGGTCCCCAGGCAGCTGTGGCTGGCAGTCGTGATCCCAGTTCGTACAGCTAGGTCCCCGGGCAGCTGTGGCTGGCAGTCGTGATCCCAGTTCGTACAGCTAGGTCCCCGGGCAGCTGTGGCTGGCAGTCGTGATCCCAGTTCGTACAGCTAGGTCCCTGGGTAGCTGTGGCTGGCAGTCGTGATCCCAGTTCGTACAGCTAGGTCCCCGGGCAGCTGTGGCTGGCAGTCGTGATCCCAGTTCGTACAGCTAGGTCCCCGGGCAGCTGTGGCTGGCAGTCGTGATCCCAGTTCGTACAGCTAGGTCCCCGGGTAGCTGTGGCTGGCAGTCGTGATCCCAGTTCGTACAGCTAGGTCCCCGGGCAGCTGTGGCTGGCAGTCATGATCCCAGTTCGTACAGCTAGGTCCCTGGGTAGCTGTGGCTGGCAGTCGTGATCCCATATCAGTAACGTTAGCTGCGATCACCTTCGCTAAACTTGAATGTAGATTTCCACCCTGTCAGCCCCGAAAAAGAACATGGTTCTGAGAATAAATATATGTCAGTTTCATAACATTTCAACATTACCAAATCAAAATGCACACCTCAGAGATCACAAAGTTGACTCATTTTTAAGATTTTCTCACTAAAAGAGTCATTTTCAGGAACTTTTTAAAAAGTTGATCTTATTGTTCGCACGACGAAAAGATGACCACAAATTTGTATCACAGAAACAGAATCAGACCAAACCTCTCCTTATTAAAAAATAAATTAGCTAATAAAATTGAATATTTACTAGCAAATAAGCCAATTACCAAACTGTCTCATGAAAAAGCCCTGTGTACCAGCCGTGTACAAAGTGAATGGCAAAAAAGTGTGTCAGGGATGTCAGAAAAAGAGTGGGTCACCAAATGGAAACACTCGTATATTGGAAATGTTTGTTAATTATTGCTCTTCGTCATGTGAAAAAGAAGTATAAAAGTAGACAATTTTCATTTTCTTTATCGCCTTGACAAACTGCTACCCTCTTTGTAATTTGTGAATGATTGAGGATTACTTTTTAAAAAAATATTAAAATGGTAATTTCAGGGTTTTAAAAATATTTTTTTAGACCTGTGGCATGGTCAACCTTTCATTTTTTAGTCTTAAACAATTGTCAATGCTGTATGTGTTTACATAGAGCTCTTTAGGAAAACTCTGATAACTTCAGTAATATAACAGGGATTGAGAAGAACAGGACAAATGCATATGGAGATGGAATAAGGAAAGATGAAAGAGGATGAAAACAGAAATATGAAGAAACATTAATCATTTCATGATATAAACACCATCTCCCCAACAAAATAAAAGTAGCAGAGAGTGATATAGCCCTTGAAAGCTTGTAAAAGAGCTCACCCCTCCCCCCAAAAAAAACAACAACAAAATAACAAAAAAATAAATAAGAAATAAAAAAATTAATAAATAAAATATAAATAGATAGATAAAATAAAAAAATTAATAAATGAATAAATAATGATAATAGCCTGAGTAAGTTGCCCTCTGTTCTATACCAAATCAAATAATATAAAAAAAGGTGATATTTCCATTTACTTCCTAGAGTCTAGAGAGAAAGTCACCATGAAATGACCACAAAAACATGTTTTCAGTCGTGTGGCTAAACAATGTCAAAATGTCCTCTTTCCGATAGGAATCATCCTTATGTTACCCTCTGTAATTATGAAAACAAAAAAAGCTTTCAACACAAAGGACATGCATGAATTTCACTAGATTTATGACTTGGACAAAGTTCACTGATGTGCATACGTGTACATGTAACCTTATAACATGTAGTAGTTTACATGTACATGCAATGCTCACTACTCAGTAGTAGATGTTAACATTGTGCATGGTGAAGACAAGTGAAAACAAAGTGCTTTTTTTTTTTTTTTTGCTTTTTTTTTACCACATGTCAGATCCATAACCTTTGTGAGCAATACTGATTCCCCATATTTCAGGAAGTTGGAAGGAGAAAGGTTGTTAAAGTCATTATTTTACTTCCTGGTTCGACCAGAGTTCCTAGTACATGTCGTATGCATAACTTCCCCAGTAGATGTGAGTGTGTATATAACAGTTCCTATGTCCTGCTGTATGGTAAACACTACAAAAAAGAAAAGGAAAAAAAAAAGGAGTTAATAAAAAGAAATAAGAAATTATTTTGTGAGTGAAGTATCAGAAATATTTTGGTCATGCAGAAATATTACCTTGATTTATAGTTAATCTTTCAGTTATAATTTTCAATTGAGAGTAAATAGTGAAACTTATACTGTTCTTGTCTTTTTGAAGAAAAAAAATAAGATCTTGGTACATAGTATGATGTTCAAGTAGAAGGACAATGTGTAACCCCAAAGGGAAAGTGGCATCGATGGAATCATTCAAGTACATTTAAAAAAAATTAGTAAAAGTTCAAGAAAAATCAGACAAAGAATTAGAAAGTTATGAATTTTTCAATGTCAAGATGGCACAAAAGCATGGGTGATCTTTTGGCAATGCAGTCATTATTTTTTTTTAAAACCAAAATTACAAAAAAAATAGGCATTTTCTTTTCATGATGAACATGGAACAGGCATGTTATCATGAATGGATATGCTATGTCTCCAAGAAGAAAGTCTGTATTGTCATTTAATGGGAGAAACAGATAATAAAATATCAATTTATTACTTTTTTTGCACACTGCAAATGAGAGAGTTCTCTATGTTTGAAACCACACATGGATCAACTGCCAATGGAAGATTTTTGTTAGTTTTTTTTTTATCAATTTGGGATTTTTTTCTTCTTCTTATACTTTCACTATTTTGTTTTGTTTTGTTTCTTTTATTCTATGAACAGTTTTGGACAGTATTGAAAATTTGACAGTCTATTTTCCATTAATTTTGAAATTAGTGTTTGTAACTAACAAAAAAGCAACAATAGTACAGAATTCAACTAGAGAAAAAAAATCCTTTCTGTTTTGGACATTCTTGTCAAATGCTATTTATCCAGATTTACTGATGATAAGAAAGTTGGACACAATTCAGTTGCTTTCCCTTATTTTCACTGTGCTTTCAAGGCGTGTGTTGCAGGTTTACACATGTTCACTCAACATGGGTTATAATTAATTATACATTTCTTATAAGACAAGAACTGCATGATTACTTGGCTTAATGAATTAATCATTTTCACAAATAGTTTTGTTTCTTTGCCATGGACTGTGAATTATAATGTACTGCATTGTATATGTTAATTATTGTATCATTTCGTACATATTTTTCCTCTTTCAAGCTATTGCCTCCTTTCTGCTTCACACATCATATAATTTCTGTTTCTTTCAATCTTTCCCATGAAAGGTGAATTATAATATAGTGCTCTTTACATGTATACATGTATGTTGTTTATTATACCATATTGAACACCTTTTTTTATACTTCTTTCAGGCTATTGCCTCCCTTCCACATCACACATCCTAGTCTTCCAAACTCTCCGTCATGGGCAAGCCCAAGATGAAAGCTGGCAATAGCAATGCTGTGGACAAGCTGACCCGCCGTCCTCCCAAGAACGTCCTCCGAATCAAGATGGGCTCCGGTGGCTCCGGCAGTGACAAGCGCAAGGTCCGTAGCGGCAAACTCAAGAAAGTGCTCACCTCGCTGGAAGATCCAGACTACATCATGGAACCCGAGCAGGATGCCTTTGCATGTACTGAGGAAGAAATGCACCTGTCTGAGGAGCTTTTAAATCAGATTGAAGAGGTAGGTGTATGTTGTTGATGGTTCATTCTATGATCCAAGAACAATTTCCTAAAATCACAAACAGTCGGACAGGTACCATGCACTGATATGTGTGTGTAATTGGGTTTTTGCAGACGTTTTTTGATCAAATCCGATTATTACGGTTGGACCTATAACGTCACCATTTGGAAGACTTACCGAGATTCGAACCTTGGTCTGATCAGAGTCAGTTGGTATGCGAACACAGAGAGCTGCTTGCAGACTTTACCGCTAGACCAACTCCTGATCCCAAAAAGTCATTTGAGATAATAATAATAATAATATTGGATATTTATATAGCACTCGTATCCACCATGAATGGTGCTCAAGGCGCTCCAATATTTACTCTTGGACTTCAAGCATGCCCTCCTGCATATATACTTGCACATTTTGGGTTAGTTACATGTATTTAAATATAATATTCTCTGGCTTTTCTCTGTCCATTGTTTTAGACTGAAATTATTGTTTGCCTAATCGAGGTATCCCTTTACAGTAATCCTGTTTTTTTTAATCATCCCTGGTATGATTTTCTTCTATTTTTTTCTTCTCTTTAATAGAATCATTTTGATCCAATTCTGTTTGTTGTGTGTCTGCAGGTTATGCAGTCCATGACTGCTTATACCCATATTGTGTACCTGTGTCTACTGTGAAGTTTTTTAATACTTTGAAACGAGCAAGGGTATTCCTGTCGTTCCTTTTTATTTCGTATTATCAAATATTGACTTTGAAAATAAATTTTACACTTAATGAGCTATGTTGCAATACGTTGGTTAAAAATCAGTCATGTAATAAGTGAAAAATAAAATGCCAACTCTTAGGTAGATGTCAGCAAGGCATTTGATGTTTGAATACATGTTTCTTTTTTTGTTTTGTAACAGATTGAGATTGATGTTGAAGAAGATGACATCACAGTCAAAGATTCAGGGCGTGGGTTTGAGAAGCTCTCTACCTCCAAGAAGCTGCAGACCATGAAGCGCAACTCCAAGACAGGCCAGTATGAATGTCCTTACTGTGTCTTCTGCTCTCCTTACTACAGCGCTGTGGCCAGTCACACCCTTATTCACACAGGCGAAAAGCCATTCCGTTGCAAGATCTGCGGATACCGTGCCCGACAACGCGGTCATGTGGTTGTCCACATGCAAATGCATGAGGAGCAGAAGCCGTACAAGTGCGTAAAATGTGACTACTCCACGACCCAGCCGTCTCATCTGCGGGTCCACATGAGGGTGCATGCTGACGAAGAGGAGAAGGACGAAGGGGAAGGGAACTACATCTCGGAACAGCTGGCTTCGCTGAAGGAACAGATGAAAAGCGAGGAGGAGAGAATGCAGCTGTTTTCATGCAACCAGTGCGAGTATGTGACCAAGCGTAAGCACAACCTAATACAGCATCTTGCTGTCCATACAGGAGCAAAGCCATACAAGTGCGATCTGTGCGACTACTCTTCCAGCCAGAAGGGTCACCTGAACGTCCACATCCGCACCCATACCAAGGAGAAGCCCTTCAAGTGTCCAAAATGCCCCTTTGCATCCACTGTGCCAAAGTCTCTTCGTGAACATCTTCAGATGCACTATGGCCAGCGCCCTCTCAAGTGTCCCTACTGCTCTTTCTCATCCAGCCAAGCATTCTCCATCAAACGTCACATTGCTTTGCATGAAGAGGTCAAGTCCTATGCTTGCAAGTTCTGCAGTTACAAGACCACTGTCGAGGATGATTTCAATCACCATCGCTCTATTCATACTCAGCAAGCCTCTTACAAATGCACCTACTGTCCTTATGAGTCCCCATTCAAGCACATCTTTGATACCCATATCCTGACACACACTGAAGCTCTGGGTATCACTGTGGAGAACCGCGTCCCCAAGGGAAATATTCCATCTATGCGTTCCAGACAAGGAGTGAAGAATCGCCTGCGCAACACCAAAAAGAATGAAGTCCACGATGACCAGGAGTTCTACAGGAAACATGAAAATGAAAGCCTCTCCATCCAGCCATTAACCACCTCGCCTTCCAAGGAGCCCAAAGCAAGTCCCGTCCCAGGACTGGAACCGGAGGACTTGATGGTCGAAGTTCATGAAAATGAATATGAAAACGACGACGATGACGACGATGACTACATTAATTACATCAAGAAACCCAAGACTGTCCGAAAGCAGAATTCTCCAACTCCTGCTGATGCCACCCGCACTGTCTCCACCGCCATGCAGACAATGCCTGAACCAGCGGTTGAGCTACCACCCACCCCGACACTGTCCGACAAGAGTGCTCCTTCACTTCCTGACATAGCCACTCCTTCTATCAATGATAGTGTGTCCCAGCAGGATATCAACGAAGCTGAGGCCGTGCTCTCTGCAGAAGACATGGAATCCATGGTAGGCATCGTGCCGGAGAACCCCATGAACAAGCTCTTCACCTGTGAGTATTGTGATAGAGAATTGCTTGGCCAAGAAGATTGGCGTCGACATGTGTCACGTCACTTCATGGAATGGCCAGAAATAAATTAATTCAGGTTCTTTTTATATAATTTTTAATACTTAAGAACAACAAGTCACTAGTAAATGATATTCCTGTTCCATTTGCCTTATATTTCTACTGCTAGCCATGTCTTCCACAGTTTTATGATTTTGATGTTTTAATGAGAGAACCATCAATTATTTGCTATGGTAAGTTTAATATCTGAGGCTAGATTTGAAGTACTACATCTCTTTCAGGGAAAAACCCCAGAAGTTTAAAAAGTTAAGGGGCATTCATGATACCACTTTCTTTTATTAGTATCATATTTTGGAGAAAGCATAGTTACTGATGGTCTTCCATAATCGTTATTTTGTTTCTTCTGCTAGTCAAGAGAATGTGACTGTTGCCAAAAAGAGAAAACCTCTCAATAATGGAATGTAAAAATATATTGAAGTGATTATTTTCTTTTTTACAAGTACATGTTTGCATGATAGAATAATGTGGGGTTCAAGAATCAGAACAGAATACTAAGTAGAAGTAGACTTGTCTATATTAAGTCAACACCAAAGAAAAGATGACTATTGTTCATGATTTAAACACTCTCCATCGGGATTGGCAATAGAAATAAAAGCCAATTCTTATCTCTGATTTCAGTCATATTTTGGATTTTTTTTTTTTTTTTTTTTTTGCGGGGGGGGGGGGGGGGGGGAATTAAGTGATATAGACCAATTTATTTGGTTTATTTGTCATCAGTCACTTAAAAAGAAAAATTAGGCCTACCAATTATGTTCTCGATAGACATACAAAATGGTCCTACAGTAGAGAAACTTGATTAAACTAAGTTTTATGCAGCAATTTATTTTCATAAGTGATAGCAAGTAAATGTTTTCCTCCTAGAGAGTTATATTTTTTATAAAACAAGAATGAATTTTTTCAAGGTATGTATGCATTACTGATCATGTGAGAAATTTAAAATTTGAAAGTCTTCCTTTCCTATGTTAAATTTGTGCCTTCTAAATTCTAATCATGATAGAAATAAGTCAGATTATTTGCTCTGTCGAGAAAATGCCTTTATATTTGCTTAAACTTAAAACCACGGTGCTTTTATACTTGTTTGATTTGTTATGTGAGAGACAGTTCAAGAGATTTTAACATTTTGTAAATCAGCATGAATTTATTTAGTCAATGATTTTCATTAGCGAAATGTGTGTTTGTGTGAATTTAGAGTAGTAATGAAATGTATAAGTAGCTTCTGTTATGTAACTGTTTCCATTTGATTTCATTTCATACCAGTTTTGTATGATTAGTAGTACATTTCATAGTTTGTGTGTGTTCAAGGTTCAAGAATCTTGTTCTTATTTTGTGGGTTTTTTTTGTTGTCATGTACATAAATGTATTTCATTCTTTCAATTCCAGTTCATTTCCATTTTTTTATGTTTTATTATACATTTTGTATATAATCTAAGCATGTGTGATGATAGATTTAGGGTCTCAATTTCTCAAATCATTATTTCTTTTGTTATCTGAATGCACATCCCACAACAGTGAAAAACAAAAAAATTCAGATGCATGGTATGGGATTGACCTTGAAATATTGTTGTATTATTCTACAGACAACACTATTTACTGGTTGCAATTTCTATTTATTTTTACAAAATCACCTCTCCTACATGTATATTACTGAGGTCAGCAGAGTGATTTTTCAAGCAAATATGGGGCTTGTCCAGTTGAACAAGCAAAACATTTCAGACTAAGAAATTTTAGTGAATTGATATAGGTGTGTGGGAAATAGTATTAAAGTACATGTGTATTTGGTTTTCAAGTTTTACTTTTATACCAACTGGGATTTTTTTTGTTTGTTTGTTTTGTTTTTACTAATGCATATGCTTCAGTTTTAGGTTGTTATATGAATGACTACCTTACAGTCCAAAAGTGTTTCCAGATGACTTGAAAAAATTACGAAATATTTCTGACTTGAAATGAAAATTCCTCTTTTTACAACTTAAAACTGACTTTTTTTTTTGTGCACGTCAAATACTGGTGGGTATTGGCTATGTGAAAGGATATTAGTACATGTCGACCTTCGAGCTATGTGTAGTAATACCAGTACATGTAGCAAGTCCTAGTAGCAATGCCTTGCCAATTGCCATTGTTGTAGTATGGCCTCTCCCTGTCTTCATGAATCTGTTATGAATGTCTACATCTACATCTAAGCAAGACGAAAGCGCAGTGATACTGTTACCAACCTAACCTACACATCTCATACCAGCAACTCAAAGATAGTCTACCATGTCAGGCTCTGTCTGAACACTATCAAAAGAGATTATTTTGGCAGCAGTAGTGTTTGAGCTGGTGTGTGTGTATATATGTGTATATATATATATTTTCACTAATATTACAGAAATGAATAAATGGGACATATTTTTAATTTGCCTTATGACTGGAATTTCTCAGTTTTCTTTGCTCATTAGTCAGCCAGTTATACATTTTATCAAATATGTGTGGAATATTTCATTTTTTTGTAGTCTTGAATATTTGCTGTAAATTTCATTGAATATTGTGAGAATTGCATTTTCCATCATTATTTGAAAGATTTCAGGACTACTGTACAGTGCGTCCCAGAAAAAAGTTAACAGTCAGAATAAGTCTCCCCAAATAAATATTTCAAAATATATGAAGCAAAATTTCATACCTGTGGATAGCTTAGGGTCTCTTCTATTACATGACACCTAAAGATCTGGCGATATTTTACGCTTGAGTGAGCAAAGACCACTTCTGTGAAAAAGTGCAAAATCCAGACTTGACAAGAATTGATATTTCTTCTGACTCATATCAGCAAAGTTGAGTGTCATGAAAAGGCTTATAAATATTCATATTTGATCAAAAATAGACTATTTATTAAAGAAGAGGTTCTGTTCTCTGTATGTCCTTACGTATCTCATCAATAATTTCATGCTTTCAGTGAGCAATTAACTGCTTTATTGAGTGTTTTGAAATATTAGTTTTGGAAAGGTTTTAATTCAAGCTGGTTTTCTCAGCCATAAATTTTCGATGGGATATGTCAAGACATACAAAAACAAAGCCTATTCTTTCATAAACTGCCTTTTAATGATCAGAATATGAAAGTTTCTTAGCCTTTTCAAGACTCTTAACTTTGCTGATACCAAACAGAACCAATACAAAGTTTGGTCAACCATGGATTTGGCACCATTTCAAAATAATGGCTTTTGCTCTCTCAAGCGTAACATATCGTTAGATGTTTTGCTGTCATTTGATAGGAGAGACCCTAAGCTATCCATAGGTATGAAAATTTCATGAACATATTTTGAAATGTTCATTAGGGGAGACTTTTTCCAACTGTAAACTTTTTACGGTTCTCAAATTTGTTAACACTAGCTGGCACAAAATACCAATTCTTGTCAAGTCTGGATTTTGCACCCTTTCGCAAAAGTTGCTTTTGCTCACTCGAGCTCAAAATATTGCCAGATATTTTGGTGTCATTTGATAGAAGAGACCCTAATCTATCCACAGGTATGAAAATTTCCTACAAATATTTTGAAATATTTATTTTGGGAGACTTTTTCCAACTGTTAACTTTTTTTTTTGATGCACTGTATAAGCCAACATTTTCGTGAATGACAGGGACCATACATTTTTTGTGAATTATTGTGCTCTCGATAATTAACACAGGCTACTTATAATACATGGTCGCACATTCATCGCCAGGTCATTTTTTAGTCAATCTACAACAGTTCTTGAAATTAACAAAAATATAACCCTTGCAAAAATAACAGCTTGTACAGTACCTTTGCACTTGCAAAAACTGGTCTGATAAAAGAGACTATTGCTGGGAGCATTATTGCTTGCTATGAATGTAACCTTATCTATACGACTACTACCAGCACAGCCAAGATATCCTGGGTGTTGAGTTACAATTGGCGGTAGACCATTAAATCTATTTGATGCTGGTTTAGAAGAAGATGATGCAAAATGATACAAATTATTTTGTACAGTTGAAATGTAAGGGGAGATCAAGGATGAGTATTTTGGACAGTATTTGACCCTATGAAAGAGCAAACTTTAAGGGTGCAGGTTATGAAGCATAATTTAGGTTTGCACTATCTATACTGACATGCAATTTTGAATTTCGAGAACCGAGCCAACGTTTGGGAAAAACTGGTGATATAGTAGGGTGAAATTCCAGTAACTAAGTAATAATTTCACAAATTTGGTAGATCCTGCTCTGGACCATTTCAGAAAGCTTGCTTACAGACATACAGCAAAATTATCCTTACAGCATACAAGCCCTTAAATACACGTTATCAGCAGCAGACATCTCCATGATCTTCTTCACAATATTCATAGAGTTACCAATAGATTTCCTTTCCCACCACGTGCACCCCTATGAGGTTTTTGCCAGATGTTGTGTTTGTAATGGGATGACAAAGCCCGGAATAGTTTGGCTTGCTTTGGTGAACTTTGCTCATGGTCGTCTCCGCCGCCGTGGCTGTCTCGTCTTACTAGCAGCAGTAGATGAGAACTCATTATCGCGGCTAGGCTGGCAACACATTTAAAGGTATACGTGGGTAAAGTCATGTTCCCACTGGACGCAGTAGGATGTGTTGCCCCTATGCGTACTCATTGATCACTGATATATAAAACAGTAATGTGAAGTGCACTACCCTTATCTCCCATATATTTCCTGTAGCAGTCTTTTTTTTAATCAGTCTAATGCCTCGTGTCTGAATGTGTCTTTTACATACATGTACATGTACATTTGTACTTTTAAACGATAAGTCAAAGCTCGATAGAAAAAAAACAAAAGTGCTATGATAAATTATTTTATCTTACTAGCAGGGGTAGATGAGAACTCATTATCGTAACTAGACTGGCTGACAAGTGCTTCCTCACGTTGGTGAAGATGTGTTTTATATTGTTTGATGATAGTCAGCCAACTTGTAAAGCAATGGTAATTATGTTGCCGAGAGAGTACATGATGGGTGAGCTTATGTTGTAATCAGGATGGTTGTAATGGTAGTTGAATTTAGATTATGAAGACCACCATCTTCAAATGCGTCTAAGCATCAGTGATAAGATAATGCACATGGTTTTAACTTGCTCTGGGGGGATTCTATTCATATATTGGCATACATCAAGCTTTCCTACCAGGGAATCTAAATTGGAAGGCCATCAAAAATTTGAATGTCCAAATATGAATACAGTAACATGAGAACTGTATCAAAATTATAATTTACAGTTTACAGGTCAGATGTGCACTACAAGCATGTTTGAAACTTTTGTTTTATAATTTTTTGTAGCATTTCATTTGATCATGCTTCCATGACTTTAAATCCAATTTTACTACATACGCATTTAGTGTCATCCAAATAACTTAACCTTTTTTTTTTTTTACTTTGGCATACATGTATAATTTGTTTTCTTGAAAACAGATAAAAAAATAAATTAATTATGATGCAGTGTTTTTCAGGTAGGGAATTTTCATAAATTGTGTAAAAACGGATGAAATTTGTCATTGGAAAACAAGTCGATCATGCACTAACACAATGGAAATGACTTCGTTTCGGTATAGCATACAATTTCCTTGCAACCCGCCCTGAGTCATCTCAAGCTTAGTATTCAGTTGATCTATTTGAACAATGAGTCATTGTATGAAAAACTAAGCCATGTACAAAACCTGAACCATCTACAAAGTCACAACTAACCTAAGTAGCAAAGAGTTTCATTCGTCTGCTTATAACGAAATCAATAATTTATACATGTACAGATAAACATTTCGCTTTAATAACACTGTGAAACTGATACCAGCATCTAACGGTCCTCTTAGTATGGTGCTTGAACAATGTCTTACCATCTACTGCTGCTAGTAGAGAGCATACTCTTCTGTTCTACAGTATACCCATGCACAGCACATTTAGGAAGCCTTTGTTGAAAAAACACAAAACAAACTATATTGTGTATATATATTTGTATTACATGTACATGTAGCCAGCTAATCTCCAGTCTTGGTATGGATTCTGTGGAATTGCATTTTGAATGAAACTTGCTTTAGATAATTCTGAATTGTTTATTTCATGGACTCACAAAACATGAAATATAAACAAACTAATTTAAGCTTTTTGGTCACATTCACTGTAAGGCACGATTCAGAATTTCCATTCACATATTATGAGATAACGTGGGCCCTGTTTCATAAAACTTGTCATCACTGACAAGTTGCAATAACTGTTATAAGCTACTGAAATCCTTGAATCTGATTGGCTAAGAGCAAATTTGTCGGTAAAAATCAGAGACGAGACACTTGATGAAACGCCCCCCTGCTTTGCGCATGTTAGGACCCAGCCTGTGTGCCTTTTCTGTCTTGTGTCTCTTACTGCAAACCAAGGTGCTGAATTGAGAAAGGATTTTGTGTATCAAAGTTTATACTGTAATACGGATTGACATTCCATTATAGGGATACATGTACATGACAGTGAAAAGAAATTGACAAGGGGCAGATTTGAATAAGATTGTCAGACTGTATTTAGCAGGCAGGATACATGAAACAATACTCCCGCGTTTATGTATATTCATTGTCTTCAAAGTCCTATTGAATGATTATAATGCTTACTGGTACTTGACTAATACATGTATACATGATTGAAATATTTAATGTATCTGTTTTACTTATAGTTTTCATATATTTGATGTCTTATGGGTTAAAATTTAATTAATTTGTAAAATTATGAATAAAGATGATTGCTTTTCATTATTCCTCTATCTTACTTTGTGTGATGGTATGGTGCAAGGAGACATGTATACATTGTTGTATTTCTCATGTACAATGTAGAAAGTCAAATTTGAGAAATGGAACAACTATCCCTCGATCCTACTACATTGGGGTCATTCCATGAGCTTTGGTCAAGTTTTGTGACATACCATGCCAGGAACTGGCTCATCTCTACCCAACATTTGCCAATGTTGATTTGAGCATAAAATGCATAGACAACTCTCTTTGAAGTTTTGTTTTTTGAGTGAAGGATGTATAATATTGTGCAAACAAATAGCAGATGTTACCTGCCTTTCATATGTCTTTTCTATAAAGCGTAATGAAATCTGTTATCAAGTATCAAGTTTGGGTAAATGTAAATGCATTTTGGTTTGTCATGTTCCCACAACCTGCAACATTAAAGAAAAAAAATATGAATTTTCATCTCAGGGAATTGGGATTTTGTTATTTATCAAAGATATTTTCAATATTTTGGATGAGTTTTGGATGAATTCAGTTATTTCAAATTTATTAATTTCTAGAGATTTCTAAAATTGTTTCTGAAAAATTTCGGACAGTATTAATTTCTTTTATGATATGCATTGATGTTTCAAACTAATTAATATATAGTGTAAATCTTATAATTTTCATCACTCCTGTCTGTTTTTCATTTGAAATTCTTTTGATTCCATTGTATGTAATATATCTAATATGAAATGCAGTGTATCAGAATATAAAGCGGTGTGTTTTTATTTTCTGTACCTGTTTTGTACCTCATAATCCCAATGTATTCCATGTGTACCCAATGCATGTACACGTCGATGTCAATGTCAGTGGCGTCATCTCTTGTGTTATAGACAAATTACTAGTATACTGTATCATTGAGAGAATTGTATCACAAGAGAATTAAAATATGCATGCAAATCATGGAGGATATTTCATCATTATACACAATTATTTTTATACCAAGTTTCTTTTACATTCCTTCGTGTAAATTTCTTCAAGGGCATATCCTTCCCAGTTTGTGAGGCTTTCTCATATTGTCGGCTGAGGGCTAGAACTTAAGGGTGTTGACTATATCTAGCACTCAATAGACAAAATCAATCTTGTAATATTATCTAATGCAGTGCCTTATTCTTGGTCTGTGTGCCTTGTTTCAGGGGCCGCTTCGTAGCCTGTGAAAGCAAATGATATTGTCTACATGTATGTAAAATAGTTTTGTAGTGTGCATGTTAGCTAGAGAAATGGTGTGATTCAATAAAGAAGAAAGATGTGGCCAAGTAGTTCTTAAAAGGAGCCGAGAAGAAATTTGTAAGAAATATTTTTTAGTTTGAAAAAGCAGACATAACCAAGTCTGGATCATGGATGCATAATTTGATAATAAACTGATGCTGCTTATTAATTATTTCTGTAGTTGTTTCTCGTTATCTTGTAATGTAGTACAGTGGAACCTCGTTACAACGAGGTCCTTGGGACCAGAGAAATTACCTCTTTATATCGAAATCTTGTTATATCAAGGCCAAAATACAATAGAATACAAAGAGATGGAACCAGGAAAATCACCTTGTTATAACGAGAGTTTGTTATATCAGTGCTCTTTATAATGAGGTTCCACTGTACTGTACATTTGTACAGAAGGAGGGAGAGAGAGAGAGAGAGGGTAAAACAAGAAGAAATGGAGATCGAGAGAATGATAAAGGATACTGGTGTAACCATGATATAAGTTTTTATAAATTTGGATGATTCAAACGCTTGACCAGAGGGAAGGAAATTCACATAGAGAGTCGTTGTAGAGAATAAAACTAGACAGAGAGATAGAGAAAGTTGGCCTGAGTGGAAGCAGAAAAATCAAACTTTCATTCTTAAAAATGGACCCTCCCCCCAAAAAAAATATTATTGTCCCCGCCGAACGAAGTTCGCGAGGGGACTATGAAACGGGCTCCGTACGTGTGTGTGTGTGTGTGTGTGTGTGTGTGTGTGTGTGTGTCCGTCCGTCCGTGTGTGCTCAAATGTTAGAAAATGCTACTTCTCCGTCATTTCTTGGCCGATTTTGATTCCGATTGTTTTATCTGATAGGGCTGGGTGGGGGCTTCCAAACTTCTACACAGAATTTTGAAATTCATTAATTATGCAAATTTATGCAAGTTTATTCAAAATCGACGAAAAATGCTACTTCTCTATTTCACATCGGATTTTGATTCCGATTGTTTTATCTGATAGGGCTGGGTGGGGGCTTCCAAACTTCTACACAGAATTTTGAAATTCAATAATTATGCAAATTTATGCAAATTTATTCAAAATTGACGAAAAATGCTACTTCTCTATTTCACATCGGATTTTTATTCCGATTGTTTTATCTGATAGGGCTGGGTGGGGGCTTCCAAACTTCTACACAGAATTTTGAAATTCATTATTCATGCAAATTTATGCAAATTTATTCAAAATGGCTGAAGGTTCATAATGTTTTCATGTTTTATATTTCAGTTGTATACATGCATTGTTGGTATTCTCTTCTTTTGCATGCAGTAACATTATTATTTTATTCACTAAAGTTTTTCACTGAAGTTTTAATGTTCAGGCTAGTTAATTTCCACAGATCTGCACTTCCGGCGGGGGCATTTATTACGCATTGCGTAATTTACTCATTCACTTGTTATTATTACACTGTATCATTTTATTTATTTGTTGTTTTTTTGTTTGTTTGTTTTTTTTTTTGGGGGGGGGGGGGGTAATGGTAATCTAGGTAATGTGTCCTGTATATCTAATGCCATAAAGATGGAACTCTGAACTCCCCCCATATTTTTCTGTCCAAATACATGTAACAAAAAAGTCTCTTATAATGAAAACACATATTTTTTTTCAAAGGTATGTAATTGTAGATACTCATAAAACAGGAAATATTGTTCTGCCATTAAAATAGACAAACGGGTTAAATTTGGAATAATATTTTGTGCATAACAAACGGGACTTTTCCTGCTGTATGAAAACCCATATCATGCATGACTTAATAAGCCAGTTTGTAATTACAATTTGCACATGTGCAGATATTGTACAGAGTACAATTGACCTCCATATGCTTTCATAGTGTGTGCACACTAGTATGATTTCAGTTATTAACCCTTTCAGGACAGGAATTATTTCAGGGTTAAAATGATCACATTTTGTTCTTAAATTGGCAACAATCAAATTTTTCTTTTGGTTCTACATGGTTCTAATTAGGTGTAATGTCTTTGAAAACAATATACATGGTTAGAAATTTTGTCGAAAAGTTGACAAAATTGCAAATTTTTATTTAAAAAAACATGGTTTTGAACGTCTCAATGTGTTGCCAATTTAAGGATTTTAAAGCTTATTCTCGTTTTTAAAATTCCTGGCATCAAACGCAATATGGTCATGCAACAAAAATGGACACAGTGTGTGCAGAAATTTTTTGGCTCTTTCTACTCGTGCATCTGGTAAATTTGTTAAGAGCTCTGAATCAAAAGTTATCGAGCAAAACCACAAAATGTGGCCAATTGTCTCGAAAGGGTTAAACAAGCAGCTCGTCCACCAAAACAGATGCACATGGGGTCATTTCAGGGTCATTTGTACCATGTACTAATTACGAATTGGCTTATTGCCAATGGGAGATTCCCTACATGTAAGTGGTCTTAACTTTCGAAATCTTTTGACTCTCTTATTCCTTTTCCAATCCTCCTCACTCTCCATAAATTGTTTCCCTGATTTTTTTTTTACCCTCTTCCCCCTTCAGACCAATTTTTGATGATGAGTTAGTTCCCTTTTACAAATCAGAAATACATATCTGAACCACTTTCATACACATTACCAACAAGATCTCACAGGGTTGGTGAATTTTTTTAGAGGTACTTCATAATATTTTCAAAACTTTTAATCAGTAGATGAAGTGTTCAATAAGAATAAAATGTAAGAAAACAAGTGAATGAGTAAATTACGCAATGCGTAATAAATGTCCCCGCCGGAAGTGCAGATCTGTGGAAATTAACTAGCCTGAACCTTAAAACTTCAGTGAAAAACTTTAGTGAATAAAATAATAATGTTACTGCATGCAAAAGAAGAGAATACCAACAATGCATGTATACAACTGAAATATAAAACATGAAAACATTATGAACCTTCAGCCATTTTGAATAAATTTGCATAAATTTGCATGAATAATGAATTTCAAAATTCTGTGTAGAAGTTTGGAAGCCCCCACCCAGCCCTATCAGATAAAACAATCGGAATCAAAATCCGATGTGAAATAGAGAAGTAGCATTTTTCGTCAATTTTGAATAAATTTGCATAATTAATGAATTTCAAAATTCTGTGTTGAAGTTTGGAAGCCCCCACCCAGCCCTATCAGATAAAACAATTGGAATCAAAATCCGATGTGAAATAGAGAAGTAGCATTTTTCGTCAATTTTGAATAAATTTGCATAAATTTGCATAATTAATGAATTTCAAAATTCTGTGTAGAAGTTTGGAAGCCACCACCCAGCCCTATCAGATAAAACAATCGGAATCAAAATCCGATGTGAAATAGAGGAGAAGTAGCATTTTTCGTCAATTTTGAATAAATTTGCATAAATTTGCATAATTAATGAATTTCAAAATTCTGTGTAGAAGTTTGGAAGCCCCCACCCAGCCCTATCAGATAAAACAATCGGAATCAAAATCCAATGTGAAATAGAGGAGAAGTAGCATTTTTCGTCAATTTGCATAAATTTGCATAATTAATGAATTTCAAAATTCTGTGTAGAAGTTTGGAAGCCCCCACCCAGCCCTATCAGATAAAACAATCGGAATCAAAATCGGCCAAGAAATGACGGAGAAGTAGCATTTTCTAACATTTGAGCACACACGGACAGACGGACGGACGGACGGACGGACACACACACACACGCACACACGAACGGAGCCCGTTTCATAGTCCCCTCGCGAACTTCGTTCGGCGGGGACAAAAAACCCACACTAGTCAAGAGTAAGGCAAATTCTGAAATATTTCTGTATAGATGCCCATTTTTCTTGTTGATTTCAATTTCCATGGTGCGTCAGACATAATGTTGTGTCATGTCATTTTAACCCTTTCAGGACAGGAATTATTCAAGGGCTAAATTGATCACATTTTGTTCTTCAAATTGGCAACAATAATATTTTTCTTTTAGTGCGACAAGATTGGAATAAGTGGTAATGTCTTTGAAAACAATATACATGGTTAAAAGAATTGTCGAAAAGTTGGATAAGTTGCCAATTTCAATAAAAAACCATGATTTTGAACCTCTCAATGTGTTGCCAATTTAAGGATTTTAAAGCTTATTCTCCTTTTTAAAATTCCTGGAATCAATTGCAGTATGGTCATTTAACTAAAATGGACATGGTGTGTGCAAAAAATTTTGCTCTTTCTACTCATGTATCTGGTATATTTTTCAGGGCTCTGAATCAAAAGTTATTGAGCCAAACCACAAAATGTGGTCAATTGTCTCGAAAGGGTTAAGTGTACAATAGCATCTTCAAAATACAACTGAAGAATAAACATTCAATGTCTTCGCTTTAGTGGACATGTTTTAATAAACATATTATCACAGAAAATGTGCATTCATAATTTTTCTCAAAGTTGAACTTTCACATACAGCTGTTTCCCCTTTCCCATTACAGGCAAAACAAGAATACATATACTTACAGTATATATTTAAAGTCTGCTTTGCAAACTGACTTTGATATAAAAGAGAAAGAGAAAAAACAAATATTTACATATTTTCCTTACTAATGATAAAAAAATTCTTTCATAATTTTTTTTTTACTTTGAGGAAATAATTTCATCTCCTTGCATTATGTAAACAGAACTTCAAATTATATTATGCAAAGTTGTACTTCTTAAAAATCCCATAAGAATATCTAGAAAAAGAAAGATAATAAGTGGAAGGTTGATAGAAAAAAATAATTCCTAATTCTGAATACGTCTTATCAGACATGATCATCTCACAGTTACCGTGTTTCCAGGATAAGTACGTAACATTTCTTCAATTTGAATGAAATAGCAAATATTCATGTCACTTGATTGACATACAAACATAAACACCCTGGCCAACACGACTTGTAGAAGGGTGAGACAAAAAATTAAATAATAATGAAAATCGCCAATTTAAAAATGACGTCCCCTAACCGCACATTTCCTCAGCTAGATCAGAATCTTTTGATTAAATTCATCCAAGGTAGGTATTTACAGTTTCTCGCCACATGATGGGGCTATAGCAGTGTGCCATAAAATACAGAAAGGTCTTCATGTACTAAGAGCCATATCATGAAAAATATTTAAATTTTGCAGAGCTGTTTCATTTGCTTGTAAGCAGAAAAAAATTGACAATAATAACAAAATCAATAAAAATGAATATATATTTTTCTCAGTGTATCTGGTACTTTTGCCATAGGATTGCATGAAAGTATTTCTTAGTACTGCCTATTCTTGTAATGAAATAATACATCTTTTTTAAAACCCAGATCGATTTGTAATTGAATGATTTCACTTTGGGGATTATATGAATGAAAATGGCTGAATTATTATTAGATGTATTAGTATACGAAACAATATGCTGATATAATTACGCAGTAACTACTGCCTGTTCCAGTTTCAACAGACCATCTTACAGATATAAGCAAATTTTTTCCATCAGATTGAAAAATAGTGGAGGGATTTGTTTTGGTGGGAGGGGGTGAACTAACTGAGAGTGCTTTTGCTCTTAGCAGCTGGAAAAAAAAAAAACTCTTGAAAATGAAATACCAGAACATATATAAACCACCTAAAGAAATATCACTTTTCTATATATATATAAATATATATTTTTTTAAATCAACATTTTTTGAACAAAAAGAAATTAAATTATGATACTGGTAAATACGTTTTAAGTGTTGCTGCTGTAGACTTTGCTTTTACCATGATCATCCACAACTATACAAGAACTCACTGTTATCATCATTATCGCTTTTCATCACAATATGAACATGATTACTTTGAACACACTTTCAGAGCTACAAGTAAAAAAAGGGGGAAAATATGAAGCAAATTATGCAATTATTTTCTTATTACTGCAGCTCATTGCCAAGCAATGCTCCCAATCAAAGAGACTCACTCTATTGAATCTCTGGAAGTAAGTTCATGAAGAATGTTTGAAAATGAAATTAAGGGTGTGGTAGGATGTTTCGGATCATCTTGTTGTTTCTGGCTCTGGCTTTGGTTTGTCTTTCTGTCTCACTCCCGTCTCTCGGAACTCTCTCCTCTCGGCCAAATACTCTTGCTTGCACATATCAAAGAACTCCTTGTCCTGGTAACTGTAATTTATGAAATGAGAATAATAGCATTAGCAGTAATTCACAATTGAAATCATTTATAAGACCGCATCTCATGAAAAATGATAATACAAACTTTCTATACGCAGACCACTAGCAAAGCACAACAATCACTGAATATAATACAAATTTTAATGGATCCACTTACTGATAATGATTATGATGATGACATCAAATATCAATATAAAATAACATCTACTACGAAAAACAATATTCATATAGTGTCTTCAGCAGAGGGAGATGCTCCTTAAAACAGGAGAGAGAAAGAGAGAGGTGTACATGCAACCATACACTGGGTCATTTGTGACATTTGTGATGACACGATCACAAGACGTATCATCACACAATAGTTCAACAAATGCAGAGATCGTCATGCTGAAGATCAAAAATTTTGTCATTGTGGTAACAAAGAGAAAAATAACGGTGAAATAAATCTTTTTTCCTTTCCTCTTCATACCAAATGTTGATTGAAATTTTGGTTGAAAATCAACCAAGATCAGCCCCCCACCTTTCTTTTTTGGTTATCTTCAGTAGATGAAAATGTATTGCACAAAACTGTACTGTTTGTCTCCTACAAAACACATCTGCTGGACAAAGTTAGGTTTAGAATGGACCAAATCATCACATCGTTACATGTGATTATTACCATTATAAAACATTATGTTCCCTACATGTGTACTTCAAGAATTTTTTCACTCCTAAGGCAGTGCAATGCTGAAGTCGACCCGAGCAACATGATTCTCAAATGGGAACTAAGTCTTGTTGCAACTCACAAAATGCTGGAATTTTACGATAAGTGTATCCCAGAGACTTTCATTGATATACTGTACATGTATGCACTATGTTTTCATCTACTGCAGATAATACTTAATTCAATGATTACTAAAAGGAATAAGTGACCCTCTGGATAATAAGAAAAAGTGTAATACATTTACATTTGAACATTTAGATTTACATGTACATTCTTCCCGATGGAGGTCCAGAATGTTCACAAGAACACCTGTAGGATATATTGAAATTATGAGGCATTGTCAACATTCTAGTCAGAGAAAAGAGACCCAATCAGTTGTGAATCATGGTGTCATCACACCAGTCACAAAACTGCCCATTAACTTGTTGATTCAGCCTCATCTCCGACTGAAAGCCTTCAAATACCCTGCAAATTTCAATACAACAGTGGAACCTCATTACAAAGAACACTGTTATAACAAACTCTCATTATCATATGTACAAGGTAATTTTGCAGTTCCCACTTCTTTGTATTCTATAGTTTTTTAGCCCTGATATAACAAGGTTTCAATATAAAGAGGCAATTTCCTTGGTCCCAAGGAGTTTGTTATAACGAGGTTTCACTGTACTGCTCTAAGAGCATTTTATACTCCAGTCGAGAAGAATTTCAATTTTTTTTTTCATATGTCATGAGATTTCTATTTATTTCACAATCCATTTACAGTCAGGCTGTACAGTATGTAGTTAGGGATGATCTGGCATTTGCTCCGGTGACTACTGCTCCTTTCTTTATTTCATCAAAGACATAGCAATAGGGTTATGGTAGCGATTGGGTTTTAGGTTAGGTTTAGGTCTAGTGTTAGGTTAAGGGTTAGGTGTAGTGTTTGGTCCAGGGTTTACACAAGGAATTCAGTTAGTGTATGAAATTGACCCCAGAGCAATTGTCGCTGGAGGATGTGTCATACAACCCTTTCAGGAAGGAAATTTTAATGAAGTGGATTATGGATACATACTATCTCGAGATGCAGTCCTTGAGGGCTCTGTTTTCCTTTCGGCATGAGAAGGCCATCGTCAGTCCCTTCTCCTTACAGCATTGTGTGAATGCTGGTAAGAAAAGAGAAGAAATTGAATTGCTTGCAATTTCAACATATGAAACAAACCACAGCATATATAAACAAATCTGCCTTTGGATGAGCCAGTAATATAAATACCAGCATGTAAATGGAATTATTCTATTGCCTGTCAGAACTGTAAGAACAGAATATCATAATGACACTTTCAGTTAATCATGTAGTCAATAATGTGATTATTGTTTCAATAAATTAATGGATTTCAAGAAAAATACCTTACCCTACGTAACAGAGAAAAGGGTATTTCCTCACAAAAAATTAGCCAAGCTTTTGTCTATCCCATAAATCAAAACAGTCTACACAAATCTGGACATACTAAGAAGTAAAAGGGGGAAAATGCAAATATACCTAAAATACAAAATATATTTTAAAAGTAATAGAGTCCAGTTTAATTTTTGACAAATAATCTATACTGGAATCAAATATTTGATTCTGTGGAATTTGCTTTGGCACCAAAAAGATCACACATTTGGGAGTCACATGAACACAATCCTTACCATCAACATACTCTGAGCATCGTACTTTGGCCTTCTCCCTCATCTTTTTGGGGATAAGTACCTCAACCTCCACCTTCCTGAGAAATTCATCATCACCTTGCCAGGCTGACATTAATAAGAGGATATGAAAAAATGATTTCAATGTGAAAAATATTACAAAATTTAACATGTCAGTTGAAAACACTTAGATCTAATATTTATGGTTAAAGTCATTATGCCATTGTCTTAAGGTCATCAATATTGGGGGGGGGGGGGGGGGGGAGGGGGGCACTCGTCCCAAAAAGTGGTAGGTATGTGCCACTGGCAAGACAAAAAAAGGGGGCTTCTGAACTAGATTATCATGAAAAGGATGGTCTTCGGAACTAGTAACATTTTTGAAAAAGATGGTCTTTGGAACTGGATTACAATATAATTAAGATGCTACGGAACTGGTTGTTATTGAAATATAAGGATCATCGCAACTATGTTTTTTGTTTGGTTCTATTTTCATTTATTCATTTTTTTTTGGGGGGGGGGGGGGAGGGGTGAAAACTGCATGCCTTGAAATTAGTTTAATTTTCAAGGGGGAAATGGAACGGCCAGAACGACGGAATGAAAAAAAAGCGGTGCTGTGGAATGGTTTTTCTCTCTTCTTTTTCTCAACAAGAGAAAAATTGGCATGCTTTGGAACGGAGATGTGAGTGTAAAAATGGGGTCTTCTCCGCGGCACATACCCATTGCACACTATATACTGAGTGAACCCCCCCCCCCCCCCCCCCCGGAATCAACATCCCTCCCCTCCACCTTGTCTCTACTTCAATAAAAATACAGCAGGCAGCCACAAGTGTCTAGATATCTATTGTTGTAGTTTAACTTGGCTTAGTGAGTAGTCTAAGTAACAATAACATTCAAACTGATCCTACCGAATCAGGTTTGTAATTGTATTTTGTAAACTTAGTTGGAGATATGCTGCATAATTTGTGCCATTTTTCGAGTGAATAATTGGCTCGCTTGGCTTGGATAATACCCCATTATAATACATGTATGTGTAATTGTGTATGCCTTGTAATTCATATCACGTCTACCCGGTCCTACTAAAAGTAGGCAACAGCAGCCAATAGCCGCCAACAGCAGAGTTGAAAACAAGCCGAAAACAAATCCCGGAGCAACAAAAAAAAAGACTCCTTAAATATCGCTAAGGCTATTCTAAATATTTTGGTATGAAATCAACAAAAAAGAAAGTTATTTTAGGGCCTAAAATCAGCAAAAGAATAAATTTATAAAAAATAAATGATCGATATGTTGTTGGCGGCTTCTTGTAGATCGGACTCTCAGCTCAGGACTTGGCAGCTCTTGGCGGCTTTTGGTAAATTGATTATTGTGTCTTGGCATCCTCTTGGCTGCTGTTGGCGGCTTTTACTTAGTAGGACCCCGTCTACAAGTCTTAAAGATAAAGTTGAGTTCTGGTCATGAGATTGAATTGTGAAAGAAACTGTCTTAAAGCAATTGGGAAAGGTTGATTATATTAAGAATTGGTGTATGCTGTAAGGTTTTGTAATCACCAAAATGATAAAAAACTGACTCAATCCTGCTGCGAGTCACATTCTATACACACACAAATGTGTATATGGGACTACACACAAATTTTTTCAGCTGTTCCTTCTCATATTTTGAATGTAAGACTAAGGGCATTTGAAGAGAATCCTTTTCAATTTCAGGGGACATATCAACGATGATAATCTTCCAAACTAACATAATTAACATGAATATAAACAATCTGAATAACAAAGTTCACAAATTATTTTGTTTACCTTTCCCAGAACTCAACCTTCCCTTTAAGGATTTAAACTCAGGCAAGTCCAACAATCTACAATGGCAAAGATATGGCAAAAAACATAACCCCACAAAACCCGCTGGCTTGCACACATCCACCGGTTCCTGTCGGGAAGACGCCCCGACCGATCAGGCACAGATTATGTGTGGACGCTGGTGAAGCCAGCTTGTTCATTGGATAAGTGGGTGAAACCAACGTTTTACATCCAAAAAGAGCTATGTTCGCCTCACTTCATTCATTACATATTACGATTTTGCAAACAAATATCCGTCATGTATGTTAGTACCATGCTGTGTTAGTACGCATTACTCATAACTCAAAGGAGTATTGCAAATAAATCAAAATTAGTCATTACCGAACCCTCGACGACCTTCTGCCATTTTCCCTGATTCTTGATCTTTACCGTTTTGCGTAGCAGACTTTCTAGGTACAGTTTCAAGATATTATATGGTTTAATTTTCAAATAATAAATTATGAAAAAATACAAAAAATTAATTAAAAAGAATATGTAGTATATTATATTACAAATTAATGTTGAAAAAAATAATTTAAAGAAACATTGTATCATTTTATTGAGCGAGCCACCACATTACGTCATTTCAGCTGCTATTGTACCTGCGCAGAAGCCTTCTCATAGAAAGAGGTGTACCGTAGAGCTATACGTATTGACTCGACTGACTGTGTGTAGTTTTGTTGTAGCAAGCTGAACTAAAAATCATCTGATGCTGTGTCATACGTGTGTAACATTTCGACATTTATGATAAACTATCACAATCTTCAAAATGCCGCTGTTTGGTGGAACACCGTTTGATACTGATGTTGGTGAGTTACAGTGTTTCACAGAATGATCTTAACCTAGATTTTTAGAGGAATATGACTGAAAATGTTACCATGTTCAATGATGTTTACTTATTCATATGTCATTGCCATGTTTGTTGTGTTGTGTTGAGAGAATTAAATTTTTTTTTAGATGATTATGGCATAGTATCAACTATAAAAGATCATGGTAACATTATCATTATGATGGTTATGCCTTGTACTTGTAGAATGTCAGTAAGTAGGGTAGGCACACTCACACATATGCGAGGTTATTGTAGGCATAGTGGCATACCTTCTAATTTTAATATCCATTTAAAAAATAATATAGCACTGCTTGCTTGCTATTCTAAGTTGGATAATATATGAAAATGTCAAAGGTCGAAGTTCAACTGCTTTGCTATGCAGTGCACTCTGTGCACTTGCAGCTACCTACACATCGGATATATGAGGTAATTGAGGTTATGATGAAATATAACCTTGTACTCTAAAATCATGATTATGGTCACACTCACAGTTAACTTGTCAGTAGAGGGGCACGGCCAATATTGGAGACTTTCCTATTCGGAAGACCATTTCTGTTATCGGAGACTTATGTCAACATTTTTGATCACTCACAGAACCATCACTATGTGGGGCTGTGTCAATTTTGACGGTGGTCTCAGTTGAAGAGGTAAAAACACTGGTCAATATAATCAGCAAAATTTTGAGAAATACTTTCTTCTACATTTTAGGATGATAGAACGTCTAATTTCATGCCAGATTCTTCAATAGGATCTTTATCATCTTGATCAAGTGAAATTTTCAGGCTGTTTTTGGCCGGCGCTCTTGCTCCTTTCCAGCACACATATGTGCAAAATATCACACACTTGCTATAAGAGGCAATTCATTGTGGTACAAAGGTACAAAGTGCGAGGTTATCTGCAATAACCTCGCATGAAGTGTGAGTGATTTTTGATAGCCTCTTTGGGAGACAGTCTCCCATTTAGGAGACCAATTTTCTTTGTTTACATTTGCGGCAAAGGAATTACCTCGGCTCAAAATGAAAATGTGATAAGCAGATACCTCATAAAAAAGTACCCCTTTTTACCGCTACTTTGAAAATCCACCGGCGTCTACTTTTGTTTTCATAACATGTTTTGTTATGATCCACACACAAAACACGTGGGCTTCTGATTTCTGAGGGGGGAAAATTTGGCCAAGAAAAAGTACCTTGTTGTTGGTGTGTTGTTTCTATTGTCCTCTTGTTGGCAAAGTCTCCAATAGCAGAGACTGTCTCCCAAGTGGGAGAGAGTCTCCCAAATCGGCCGTGCGCCTCTACTGCTTGTAACCTACATCTAGTAATGTAGTTATTGACGGTACAAGTTTTATCTATCTATCTTAGTTTGATCTAACTCCTTAATGTTGGAGTTGGTCACCAAAGTCTTAAACTGCATACAACAAGCAAATGTAATTCCACTTTCCAGTAGGTTTGTAATTTGTAGACTACTTGACTTGGTGAAAAATGCATATTGATTAGCCCTCTCTGATCTCGGCTCAAGGGCGTAGCAGAATAAATTTATCTGTAGACACAGTTTGATGCTTCAAATGGATACATTGCTGTAAGTGTTGGTCAGAGTTGGTCACCAAAGCCTTGCTCATTGCCCATCGCCCATCCATCGAATCAAAATTTGTCCTAGACTCCCATCGCCATCTCTTCAACGATGTTCTCACAGCAGACAAGCCAAGCTTATTTCCTGCAGAACATTATCTACATGTACATTTATTCTCATTAGATCGTTTGGTATCTGCCCAAGTGTATTTAATGTTGCATCCAGTTTAAGGTGAATATCACCTTTGTTATCTTGTTTTCATAAGCTTGAACTTCAAAATTTTCATAAAAAAGAGACTTTAAAGAAAGTAAACATTCATGCCTAGCATTAAGGACGAACTCAAAAACAAATGTTATACATGTACGTTCAGTCATCCTTTGTCATATGATCACCTAATATGATCCAGATGAATGACCAGATTGATTAAAAACATCTTATTGAATATAATCTTTTGAAATTAATTTTAAATATGTTCCTTTTTATCTTCTGTTTTAGATAAAGTAACAAGTGAATCTAATACAACAGAAGACTGGGGACTTATTCTCGATATCTGCGACAGAATAAAGGCAAATAGCAATGCGTAAGTATGATCTTCAAAGAGCATGTTCTGTGTTTAGCTAAGGAGTTATCAAAGACCTCTGCTACAACTCCAGAGGGGCATTTCATCAAGTGTCTTGACGGTGATTTTTACTGACAAATTTGCTCTCAGCCAATCAGATGCAAGGATTTCAGTAGCTTATAACAGTTACGACAAGTTTTATGAAATGGGGCCCTGGGTTCAACTTTCATTCACAGTTTAGTCAGTGCATCTGGGACTTCAGGGTCTTTATATAGAGGAGTAATCACCCAGAAAAAAGATGATTTGTATATCAAGAAGACATGAAATTTTCTTCAAAATTATGAGACATTAAACGTTTAAAGAGCATGAAGGTAATAAAATGATTTTACATTGAGGCTCACATGGTAACCCTAGGTTAACATTTGTTGTGCGCAGACTATTATGCAAGTGCATAAATAAAATGAAGTGTCATTCAGTAACTATTTTGGTTATACTTTGAAATTATTTAGGGGTGGGGTGGGGGGGGGGGGGGAGGAACATTGATTCAATTGAAGGATGTGTTGAGTTAATGTGGATTACTGCAATAATTTGAATCTGTGCCAGTTTGCATGGAAATTTCGCAATTCGCATTGATTTGATATAGCCAGGCGACAACCATTGCTCAGTGCCTAAGCAGAATTGGTTCATCACTAAGAAACCAAGTACTGTAAATAATTTCTCTTATTTAACCACAAATAAGTATCTGAAAAAACCTTTGAGAAAGCGAGCCTGAAAATCATGACTTTTTAATTTTCAATTTTATCAAAGAGGCAAAAATTTCCCTATGCAAATTCTGCAAGATTAGCATTCATGATATTCATGATAGAAAGTATAAAATCAACCTCAAAGAACTTTTTCTGGTATTCTATAGGTCAACAGTTAATGAGCATGAAGGAAATAAAGGATCACATGAAAATGCTTGCGCGGAACTGAACTACGAGTTTGGTTCCGCGCAAGCCTTTATCTTGGCGAGCACGTATGGGTGCGTTGAGTAGTCTACTCACGAGTCGCTTTTACGCTTATAGAGAGTGTAATTGAAATTGCAATATCTCTTTATAGAATTAATTTTTGAAGCCCATATTTTGAATATAGTATAACGACATGAAACCGCTAACCTACAGAGCAAAATTATTTTGGGTGATTGGTACCCTTTAAGGGAAAAAGGTACTAGTGGTAAATTAACTGCAATAACAGCACTGACAAGGGCAAAAATTATATGTCAGTGCATACTTTCAATCTGCACTGCAGTGCAAGGCCATATTTCATTCAATACATGTACAAAGGGTAAACTAATTCCTGCCTTAGAAGCCAAGTGTCCTTGTATTATAGCCTGATTAATTATTCAATTAGAAAATGTAATATCATTGACCATTATGACTTAAAAATTGTTACTTTTCTTTATCAGACCAAAAGATGCTTTCAAGTCTATTATGAGGAGGTTAAAGACTCCAAATCCACATGTCCAGTTGCAAAGTTTAGTGGTGAGTCAATTTCCTTTGTTTGTCATTTGCTTTTGATTTAAATGCAAGATAACAGTTATTACTATTTGTGAAAATGTCATGGTATATTAATGGTATGTAATGATTATATATTAACCAATTTGTTGCATTTTTTAAAATAAGAAATAAACACTGCATTGTATATTTGTAATCCTGAATCATTGGAACTACCTGTCCTTTTCTACAACATTGTAAAAAGAAACGGGTTTTGGGGAAGTCAGCTGATATCACATTATTTGTATCAGGTTACGTCACTTGAGGGCAGCAAGGGACTCGGGGACCATATACGATATTACAGCCAATTATTGGTCACATCAGTGCGCACACACATGATAAGCCAGTTATACAATTCTTGTATGATAAGATGTTCAGACTACAGGTGTACATGTATATGGGGATGCTAATTAACTTTACCGAGTTTTTGTTAGAAACGGTGCTCAAACATGCATTTCGCTATACAACGTTTCTTTATACAATGTTCAGACTACATGTGTGAAAATTTTATTACTTATTGTATGAAAATTTTATTACTTATAGTATAGCGATACGATTCTCGTAGAGCCATGCAATGAATTTAGGTAATCTAAACGGGGGGGGGGGGGGGGGGGGGGGGTACATGTTTGTATGATTTAAGTAAAAAATGACATGAAAGAGCCTTGAATAATCTGAACCACCGACAAGACCAAAATTTGATATTTTGAAAGAGTTATATCTATCCATAGGGCCCTGTTCCACCTTCTTATTGCTTGGTATTAAACATGGCTACCATCCGATGACAAATATCTCTTTGGGAGTCACAAGAGACCAGAATTCTAACAAAACCTTTGTGTTTGGTATTATGTAATGACCTCATAGGCTCATATCAAAAAGAATTAGTCCTCTTCATGATATCTGAGCATAAGTGCTGCCTGGATATACAGAATGATCTGACATTTGTTCACTTTCCAATCCAGCTATTAGGTGCTTGTGTGAGTAATTGTGGCAAGCCATTTCATCAGGAGGTGAGTTCCAGAGACTTTTGTGCAGATGCCAGGAATATCGTCAGTAAGGTGAGTGGAAGAAATAATTCAGCTGTGGTGTGGAAGAGAGAGAGACAGAAAGAGTAAAAGGTTTGACTGTATTTTTGTTCTGTGATACTGGAATAATTGGTGCTAAAAAAAAATTTCATCAGTTTTATTTTGTTGCTATAATATTGTTTTTCTTGTTATTGTTTTTGTGGGTTGGGGAGAATGCACATGTGTACACTGTACAGGTGTGTATTTAGATATACCAAATTTTGTTTGGGCGCATGTGCCGTCTGCCCCCCCCCCCCCCTTGAATATCATAGGTTTCTAGATCAATTTTTATTTCTATGAGGCAATTATAACAAATTTGTGTCTTCTATATTTTTGTGGAATTTAAAATCGTTTTTCTCATTTTAACATTCACATGATTCAACTAATTACTTGTGAATTTTTGATATCATGAAACAATGTTTGTGTCAAAATGAACTATGCAATAACAAACAGTGCTTTGAAACTTTGTTCTTGAAATACTATGTTTGATTCATTAATAATGTAAATTTTGTGGAAAGGGATGTGTAACAGGACAGTCCTGCACATATATACAGTGCGTCAGAAAGAGTCTCCCCAAATAAATATTATAAATATTATAAGTAGCCTGTGTTAATTATCGAGAGCACAATAATTCACAAAAAATGTATGGTCCCTGTCATTCACGAAAATGTTGGCTTATACAGTGCATCAAAAAAAAAAGTTAACAGTTGGAAAAAGTCTCCCAAAATAAATATTTCAAAATATTTGTAGGAAATTTTCATACCTGTGGATAGATTAGGGTCTCTTCTATCAAATGACACAAAAAAACCTACCGATGTTTTAAACTTGAGTGAGCAAAAGTGACTTTTGCGAAAAGGTGCAAAATCCAGACTCGACAAGAATTGGTATTTGTTCTGGCTGGTATTAACACAAATTTTGAGAAACGTTAAAAGCTGACAGTTGGAACAAGTCTCCCCACATGAACATTTTAAAATATGTTTATGAAATGTACATGTACATACCTATGGATACATGTAACTTATGGTCTTTCCTATCAAATGACACCAAAATATCCAACGATATTTTATGCTTGATTGAGCAAAAGCCATTGTGAAATGGTGCAAAATCCATAATTGACAAAAAAAATTGTATGGTTCTTGCTGGTATCAGCAAAGTTAGAGTCTTGAAAAGGCTTAGAAATTTTCAAATTCTGATTATTAAAAGGCAATTCATGAAAAGATAGGCTTTGTTTCCTGTATGTCCTGACATATCCCATCAAAGCTTTACGGTTGACTGAGAAAGCCAGCTTGAATTAAGAACTGTCCTAAATTAATATTTTAAAATACTCAATAAAGTAGTTAATTTCTCACTGAAGCATAATAATGTTGATGAGATACGAAAGTTCACAGATAACAAAACCTGTTCTTTCATAAATTGTCTGTTATTAATCAAAATATGAACAGTTCTAAGCCTATGTACACAGACTCTCAACTGTGCTGATACAAGCCAAAACAACTACCGATTCTTGTCAAGTCTGGATTTTGCACCTTGTCATAAAAGTGGCATTTGTTCACTCAAGCACAAAATAATGCCAGATATTTAGGTGTCATTTAATAAAAGAGACCATTAGCTATCCACAGGTATGAAATTTGGCATCAAATATTTTGAAATTTTTATTTGGGGAGATTTTTCCTGACTTTTTTTCTGGGACGCACTGTATACTTGAGTTATTGGAAAAACTTAAATCCCATTTTTATTAGCTTATCAATATAGCACAAACACTTTTTTGCTAGTAAGATGAAATTGAACTGAATAAATTGCATTGCTTGTTGATAATAGAGGCCATGGCAAAAAGAATTACAAGATACATGTAGAGATTCACTTATATTGGCAATGATCATATTAATATGTCATAATGCTCATTGGTCATAAGTTCTTGTCCTTGGATTTGTTAGAAATGAGTTGATTCTAGAGCTGCATCATCATATTGATAGATAAAAAATATAATTTATTTCAAATGTTTCCCTAATAATTGGTCTCTTTTTTTTAATATTAGCCTAAGGCATTTTCCCCTATATTTTTTCCCTATTTCCCTATATATTGTTATCATTTTTCCCAACTCGCAATGATTTTCCCATGCTCAGAATGATAACAGAAAATAAACTGACCTTAGGCTGTCAATGAATGATGGACATTTTTTAATGAAATGAAGGGTTCAGTTTCCCAAATCTTGTTATAAATAGTATTCTTACTACGTTTACATGTATGTTATCACTCAGGTAGTTGGCTTTGACTCTGCTCTCAGGCTCTCACAGTGGGGTCTCCATTTAACTATCACTTTACACTTCCTGAAAATTTGATCCTTAACCCTTTCGAGACAATTGGCCACATTTTGTGGTTTGGCTTAATACCTTTTGATTAAGAGCTCTAAAAATTATACCAGATGCATGAGTACAAAGAGCAAAAATTTCTGCACTCATTGCGTCCATTTTTGTTACATGACCATATTGCGTTTGATGCCAGGAATTTTAAAAAGGAGATTAAGCTTTAAAATCCTTAAATTGGCAACACATTAAGAGATTAATAATCATTGTTTTTTATCGAAATTTGCCATTTTTTCAACTTTTCGACAAAGTTTCTAACCATGTATATTGTTTTCAAATACATTACATTTTAGTGGAACCATGTAGCACTCGAAGAAAAATATTATTGTTGCCAATTTGAAGAACAAAATGTGATCAATTTAGCCCTTGAATAATTCCTGTCCTGAAAGGGTTAAATTGTAAAATGGACCAGCATACATTGCCATCTATATCTATCCATGTACATGTGGGAATCCCCACTGTTTGTCCTCTTGATCAAAGATTCCATTGTTCATGTTTTCTTACATGCACAATGAATGCCATGTGCCCACGTGCACAATTCCATGTAGGTGTGTAGGCCCATAAGCCCTACACACACTTCGTACATTTACAGGTACATGTACATGTACATGTATGTACTGGGTGGGTATATTGAAGTCAGATGACTCATGCATCGTAGATCTTGTATTTTAGGTACATGTATGACTGCTAACTTCACCTGAGAAATAATTTCAGGCTGAGTCTATGGGGCCTACTTTATATCAGGCTCAGTGTATTTGGGCTTATCATAATTGATGACTGAAGCGTTAAGTATCAAAACTATTACTTTGCACTTAACTGTATTTTTGTCAAATAGTACATTAAAAATGAAATTTGCATTCAGAGACTGACTGGAAGGTACATAGCTCTTTGGCTACATGTAGCTTCAACCACTTAAAGACAAGCGCTTATTGTAACACAATGATTGTTTATTAGACAGTTCCCAGAACTTGAACTATCTTCCGTCAAATTTTGTACACTAGCGTTATATTTTGGCGTACTTTGAAGTAGAAGAGTTTTATGTAAGTTTGTGGGTCGGGATTATGACCTAGCAGGAAGCTTTTGATTGTGCAGGTCATTGTTGATTTCCTTCATTGTGGAGAAAGGTAACAAAGGAACTGTTGCCCAATAATGCCTTCATTCTTGACACAATCTTTAAGAGCATGGCATGAATGATGAAGTATCGTTGTACATATGTGCATGACAGTTTGCCCTACATGTACTTGCCTTTGAACTTACACTGTGTGTGTGAAAAAAAAATTAAATGAGGAAATAA
The DNA here is from genome assembly GCA_025618425.1 of Heliocidaris tuberculata. Taxonomy (NCBI): domain Eukaryota; kingdom Metazoa; phylum Echinodermata; class Echinoidea; order Camarodonta; family Echinometridae; genus Heliocidaris; species Heliocidaris tuberculata. Next base: position 30,956,674 of record CM046835.1, read on the forward strand.
CAAGATGTTGACAGATAAAATAGAATAAACATACATGCACATGTACATGTAGAAGGTACTATGTTATTGCAGGCCATTAAAACTGATAGGCCTTGCATAAGTTTGCTATGAAATTGTGAATCCATTTTGCCAATGAAAAAAAAAATACATGTGGTTTATACTATAAGTGATTGTGCTCTGAAGAACTCTGGAAAATGCTGGAAAACTGAAAATGGGCTCTGGTTAAAAAAAAAACCCTAAGATACATGTACATACAGTGTACAAATATCTGTGAATTTGTACATTGTACAATATTAGGAAACATCCAAAAGCTCCTGTGAACAAAATTTTATTTTATCATTATCTGTCATATAATTCATTTTATCTTTGTGCCTCTCTCCATGCCCAACATGGCCTGGCCCCCCAAACTGTCAACATTTGACACCTGTATTGCTTTTGATGCACAACATGCATGATAAAATGATTTTGTGTAAATTTGTCTGGTATACTGGTACCTCAGCAGGTATCATAGTAAATGGCAATTACATGCATGTGTGCATAGGACAGCAGCATATTTCTTTTGACAGGAGGGAGAAGAAATTGCCCAGGGCTTCCAAAAGAGAATTTGTCCAGTGAGTAATAGGCCTATAAGGGGTACTGTACACAAATCAAGGGCACATTTTAAGTTTTCGAGCAACTGTAGTTCACGCTCGTTACTTTCGTGGTTGAAGAATGAAGATTACTTTAATGATGAACAGACAAGATTTTGGGGTCAATCAGGTCATGTGTCATAACAGTCATTATACAGCAAATCGTAAATAAGAAGTCTTGGTGAATTAGCTCAAGAAAGCAAGACAATCTTGCTTTGAACATGGTACTGAGGTGCAATAACTGTAGGGAAAGGAACTAATTACGATGTGAGCCTGCTAGGTTAAAAGCAGCAGGGAAAAAGTACACCAGACTGTAGGGTGATAAAACTGAAGTAAGCTAGGAAAGAGCTCTGGAAAAAGAAAATAGAAACGAGCTCTGCTTAACAAAAAGCAGATCATGCAAATATACATGAAAGTTAAATTGCTCCAGAGAACTTTGCATTTTCTGGTACATCATTAACCCTTTCAGGACAGGAATTATTTAAGGGTTAGATTAATCACATTTTGTTCTTCAAATTGGCAACAGTAATATTTTCCTTTTACTCCTACATGTTTCTAATACGGTGTAATGTCTTTGAAAAGAATACAGAAATGGTTAGGAACTTCGTCGAAAAGTTGAAAAAATTGCCAATTTTGATAAAAAACAATGATTTTGAACCTCTCTGTGCATTGCCAATTTAAGAATTTTAAAATGATTTGGTAACTTTGTAAAGGCTTGATAAAATCTGAGCTGCCTGGCCTTACATGCTATCAGTGTATGTAATATGGTGTAAAAATGAAACCCAGGAAAAAAAAAAGCACTTCAAAAAATCATCATGTGCTTCACAAAAGTAAACATATGCAAGAGACCGGAAATGCCAGACTCATTTTCCCCCATAGACTCAGTGTTAGACTAAAGTGTATGGCCATACGCTTTCGTAAATGGGAGTATTCAGTCATAGATATATCGTAATAATAGCATTATATATTTGAAAACCTTTCTATGCCTGGCTATTTATTTATCCTTTCTGAATATCATTACAAGACAGATATCGAAATTCAACAATTTATTAAATCAAGCCTTCACAAAGTTACCGAATCCCTTTAAAGCTTATTCTTGTTTTTTTTTAATTCCTGGCATCAAACGCAATATGGTCATACAACAAAAATGGACATAGTGTGTGCAAAAATCCTTGCTTTTTCTACTCATGTATCTGGTGTATTTTTAGAGCTCTGAATCAAAAGTTATTGAGTGAAACCACAAAATGTGGTCAATTGTCTCGAAAGAGTTACAAGAAAGAGCTTCTGTGTACAGAAATGTACATTAAAGAGCAATGAGTTTGCTCATATATATATATGTGAAGACCCAAATCATTATTACATGTACATGTAGGTATACTACACATGTACATATACTCTTGTTTTGCTTAACCCTTGAATTTTGTTGTTGTTGTTGTCATTATTTTGTTTTTGCAAGTTTGATACCAGTAAACATTACAGTGCAGGTGAGATCACACAGATCTGTGCCGTACTGTTTTAGTTAATTCTGTAGTTCCATTTTCCCCCCAAAAAAAGTCAGCTTTCAAAACGATTCTTTTACAATGTATAATTGCAGATATATGACCTTATTTTAATACAAGTTCTGTTGGCAAAGCCTATAATTGGCACCAAGTTTGAAATCTTGTTTCTTGTGATTTTATAAATTTGTTTGCTTTGTTATTAATAAAGAATGTTGACCATGCATGTAATCTACAAACGTGGTAAATTGTCAAAATTTAAAAGTTTGAACTGTGACTTTGTGATTTGATTGATGTTCTGCCATAATTATATTGCTATTTAAACTTACATGTACATTACAGTGAGTAATTGAATTACAAAAACATGCATTATTTTTAATGCTGGGAAAAAATGAAAATAATTAAGATACAAGACTAATTGAAATGATAAAGCAAGTCTGCTGAAATGAGAAGGAAAGCAGGAAGGAAGGAAGGATATGATTAAATATTCATCTCATATTCAGGCAGTGGTTATCGAATTCCCTAAAATGTTGTGACCAAATTGTTATTGCAGGGTCATCCCAAGGTATCCGAGAAAATGAGGCTGCTGTTGAAGGAATGGTCGGAGAAAGAAATGAAGAATGATCCCTCATGCAGGTAAGAGAACACAATCAATGAATATAAGGTTACAGATCAAGGGCCCTGTTTCATAAAACTTGTTATCAATAACAAGTTGCAATAACTGATATAAGCTACTGAAAACCCTTGCATCTGATTAGCTGAGAAAAAGTTTGTTATAAAACTTTGGCAGATGTTATTGATAACAAGTTCTAATGATCATTGCCCTGATTTTATTTTTACAGTGGGAATTACACCTTCAAATAAAGTTTTTATTTTATAAGATTTAATGTATATAGAGTGACCTCGTTTTAACGAAGGTGATCAAAGAAATTAATAACTTCCCGAATGTGTGTCAGAAGTATCTAAAAGTGTTTGTGCCTCTGCTTTTTGCTCAGACCAACCTTTGTATGAAGGATTAATTCCCCTTTCCATGCATTGTTAGATCTGTTGTCATGCTTCTTATAATGCCAGGATATCTCACAATGAACAGATGACAGTCGAGATGACTTCATGTACACATTTTTAAGAAACACTGTGTGAGATCAATGTATGGACAGTGAAAGGAAGCTACGTTTACTGTAAATCCACAAACATTTGCTTGCATTTTATAATGTTTGGCTCGTGGTCCAGATTGGCTAAAGTTTCATGCCGCGAAATCATGGAATCATGATTGACATAACACTAAATTGTTAGAAGTGACGAAGTTTCTGGCTGTTACAATGGCTGTCATTTACAATTCGCGAATGTTTCTTGAAATACATGTATGTAGCTACATGTAATACAAGAAGAGTTGGAGCTAGAATGAAATACCAACATTTAGATGTGAATTTGTACTGTGAAGGTAAAAGTGTTAAAAATAAATAAGCATGATATTAGGATCTCCCACAAGATCAGTATCACCTGACAGTAAAATCAAAACTAATCTTCCTTTGTAAACCTTAGAAATTGAGTGAAAAAATTGAATTGTTTAATTCTAAACAACAAATAATACAAGTACCAGTAATAAATCACATTTGATATAACTATTGTTTCCCATAAAATGAAAGTGGCAAACATGTGCAAGATAATTCTGAAAGAGAACATGTGGATCAGCATTCATTATATTTCGTCACATTTAGATCCATAAATGTATCATGTATGAAGTCAATTAGCTCTCAGTTCTCATAGCTGATACTTCACTTACTATAACTTGATCACACACAAAACTTGCAATAAAAAGAGTGTAATGTGGTAGCCTATAAATCATTTTCCATTTTTTTTCCCTTCCTATTATAGTTTGATTACACAGCTGTACAACAGCCTTAAAACAGAAGGTTTCGGTTTCTCCTCATCAGATGATCCACCAGTAAGTATTCACAAGATTGTTTCTATTTTGGTATATTTCATGTGTGCTTGAAGGATTCTGAAAATGAGCTGGCAATGCACGTCAGAACATGAACTGTGAGTGCTCCGGCATATGCTCCAGTGTTGGGTACCTCGAGATCGATCTTGATCTCGAGACCAGTCTCGAGATCGGCATCAGTAACCTCGATCTTGTTCTTGATCTCAAAGGTGTTGGTCTTGATCTTGATCTTGATCTCGGAGCTTCTGTTCTCAGAATTTTCGCTCGAGATAGCTCGAGATCAACATTGTTATTACGTAAATTATCAAACGAAAAAGCGTTTAAAATCGTTCACCAATCGGCGAAAACACGACTCAATGTTGGGTACCTCGAGATCGATCTTGATCTCAAGACCAGTCTCGAGATCAGCATCAGTAACCTCGATCTTGATCTTGATCTCGGACATATCTGATCTTGATCTCAGATGTTCTAATCTCGATCTTGAACTGCGGATCTTGATCTTGATCTGGATCTCGGACTGTCTGATCTTGATCTTGATCTTGATCTCGGACCCTCTGGTCTTGGACCCAACACTGATATGCTCCTTCGACAATTGCTCCGGACTTTATTTTGTGAAAGATATAGGGTTAGGGGTTAGGGTTGCAATCAGGTTTTAGGTTAGGTTTAGTGTTAGTGTTAGGGTTAGGTACAGTGTTGGGTCCTGGTTGAAGTTTAGAATTTGGTTAGTGTAAGAAAGTGAACGGAGCATGTGTCGTACAACCATGTTGTGAGTAGCCGGGCTTGATTATCACGAAAAAACAATTCCCATGTCATCTGCTGAAAAAAAAATTGGAAGTGAAAATATTAGTTTATACTTTAAGGATTCATAGTTATGCCAAAGTGCAAATTAACAGTTTTATAGATGTGGTCATAAAATGATATACTGTATGTGTTGTACATGACATAAACAAAGTTTTGAACATTGTAGATAATTACCTTTTGGAACTGTTTCATGTTGTTTTAACTTTTATTTTCACTGTAAATACCACAAACAGTGCACCCACAGAATTCAACCAAATTATGTATTTATATTTTAGAGCAAGCGCCATGAGCGCCTGAGGTGGCGGATACTGGTGCTGTAAAAGACTTCATTATTATTATTAAAGTATTATTATAATTTTAAGTTAAGTTACGATAAATTTTCTTTTCATACCCACAGGCATTTAGTAGACTGGAGCTCCAAAGATGCCCTATTAAAGAAAAATACATGATTTTGGGGATTAAATCTCTCATGTGTATTTGCATACATGTATAAAACTTTTTACATACAGTCATTTTTTAATTTATATCTTTATCACATATTGCCTTTCATTTTTAAACGGTGTATAAAATCTATTGTAATCAATTTCAATCGAATAATCTCCAGTAGGCTATGTTATATTCTTATGATTAGTCCAAATAAATGTATTTTTATTTTAAATTAATACAGCCCAACCTGCTTTAGCGACCACCTGTACAGAAATACCACCTGTCTGTAAAAACCATAATTTTCTTTTCCCTTGGAACAGTGTTTCCCCTTGAAACATGTATTAAAGGAACCTTTACATCAGAACCACCTGCTCATAAAGACCACTTTTCTTGTCTCCCTGGAGCAGTCTTTATATACAGGTTTTTACTGTATTTATATAATTATTATTTCCTTTGCAGAAATCATCACAGACAATCAGCAATGATCCCAATGTAGTTTCATCACAGCAAGAGGAGGATGATATTGCAAAAGGTAATGGTGGGAAAAGAAAATTATCATTGAAGAAAGTACCACATTCTTTGAGTACATGAAGAGAAATTAATGCTCAAGGTCACCTTTGAATGGTTTGAAATAGACATGGTTTTCATAACTAAGTGTGATTGATGCTCCTTCAAATGCATAAACACCTGTTCATTTGTTCATTTGTGAATATAATTAATTTGAAACCAAAGAAATGCTGTATTGTGTTATGATAAGGCTGAAATATTGAAAAGGTTTGAAAAGGTTTGATGGTTTATTTTACCTGACTGCTAAGAAAGCATGTGTATGCTTGTAAGAAAGCAACCAGGGGACTGATGCTTTAAGTCCTCTCCAAGGAACTTGGTAATAAGGATTAATTCCTTACCAAAGGGCACTAGCACATCCACTTGGTTTCGAACCGGGTCCTCCAGTTACGAGACCACTGATCTACCACTGAGCCATGGCGCCTTCAATGTTGATTATTAATGAAAGAAAAGAAAAAAAAAACATGCCCCCTTTTTTCACATGTCAAAAAAAAACTTGTCTTATCTTGGAGTAATGTAACTATCTAATTGTCAATTTTGCTCATTCTTCAGTATGTTGTAAGATTTCACTATGAACTTTTAATAACTATGTGTCATCATTTGTTTGCATGAATAAATAAATGCATATGAAAATGAATAGTCAAATATAAGTTCAACATCTCATACTCTCCCCCTTGCAGCCATTGCACTGTCATTAGAAAACGAGAAGAGTTCCAGTCGAAGTCCCAGCGGGGGTGGCGGAGGAGGGGGCGGAGGAGGCAGTGGCTACCAGCAATCTGGTAGTCTGTACCCCTCTACCAACAGTCTCTATGCCTCACCGGTCCAACAGCAGAGTAGGGAGTCTAGGAAGGTCAAAGCACTTTATGACTTTGAGGCTGCAGAGGACAATGAACTCACATTCAAGGCGGGAGAGATCATCAGTGTTCTAGATGACAGGTAAGGTTCTCTAACGTCTCAGCCTCATATACAAATAGCAGTACAGTCAAACCTGAAGATAACAACCACCTGTATAGAAAGACCACCTGACTATAAAGACTGCAATTTTTATTTCCCTTGAACCATTTCTTTTTAAAATGAAAACCTTTGTTAAAGGAAACTCATAAAAACCACTTGCCTCTAAAGACCACTTTGCGTGTATCACTTGATCGGTCCTTGTGGACAGGTTACGCTGTACTAATTACATGTAGCAAGTATATTCCCCTTGCCTGAAATTCAACTCCCACAGACTTTTCTTTTAGACCTTCTATATAGTTTTAGGGCTGATCGAATGTTCAGGTTTATGTAGATTTGAGTTCCAATGAAATTCGCTTTAGTGACGCATGTATATGTGATACATTTAATTTGTTTCCCTTGGACAGAGCTTCTTATATGATTTTGTGTTCAAGGGAACCTATGTACAATAACCACTTTTTTATTGATGACCACTTTTTTTTTTATTGCTCTTGTGTTGTCTATATGCATTTAACTATATTAGTCCTTTTGATGATTTAAAGGTAATGTAGAGTTTTGGTAAACCCTCAAAAACTTTTTGTGAGATTTCTGTTGATGAATAGCAAGATACTAGCAATACTGAGATACTGTGAAGATTTCGCCTCCTAAAGTTAAGTATTAAACAAATGAGAGGCAAAAAATAATTGATATACTGGGCCAGGCACGTAAACTCCAAACAACGACAGCATGCACTATACACTATACACACACGTGTAAAACCATTTAGTATACTTCACAGAGTGACACACATGCTATCTCTGTGCGAAGCCCCAAGATTGTTGTGCGGGAGCAGTTGCGGTGGAAAGGTCCTAGCGTATGGCAGTGATCTGGCATTCCTTACAGATATTTACACTGAAATTCACCGGAAATAGATGGAATACCAAATGGTCTCTTACAAACTTATTAGGATACAAGGAGAACAACATGAGACTATATTTAACACATTTCTTTCAGATTTCCATTTTGCTACCAATACTGTATGTGAGCTTTAAGTTTGATCTACCCATCACTGCCATCTCCTCAATTATTACATGGTATTTATCTTTGAAATGAAAGCTATCAATTCAAACTTTCCTTTTGAAGTTACCGCACAACAAGAGATATCTGTATGTTTCTATGGTAATGGATGATCATCGTTTCTCTGCTTTCTCCATTGTTAAGGGATGCCAACTGGTGGAAGGGGGAGAATTTCAGAGGCACAGGGCTCTTTCCATCCAACTTTGTGACGGCAGATCTGACAGCCGAGACAGAACCAGGTAATTTCATTGAATGCAAGTCTGAATAGATGTGCCTTTGATAAATATAAAGCTGCAAGGGTACTGTAATAGCAACAATGAACAATGAAAGTAAATTTGGATTCAGACTGATAATTAAAGGATAAATATCTTTTCTATGGCAATGAAGTGAAAGAGAGATTTATAGATTAGTATGTTGAACATCTTTGTAGATATTCAAGTTTATACTCCATGTCCATCTTTCTGCAAATCAAAGCCAGGGAGAAGACAGTGTTATTCAATAAGGAAGTGAGGTCAGAATCACCGACTTTTCAGCAAAAAGTAAATTTTCTTGTACGTCAATGAAACGAGAGAGATTTATACATTAAATATTTTAAATGTCTTTATGTATATTTAAGGTCTTACTCTATGTACATCTTTGTAGAAATCAAGGCCCGGGAGAAGAAGGTGTCGTTCGATGAGGAAGTGGAGGTCCGAACCATCGAGCCACCTGCTGAGATCAAGATCAGCACGGAGACCATGGACCAGTGCCTGGATATGCTCCAGAATACAGACCCTACCATGGAGAGACCTGACAATCCTGATATGCCCCTACTAGAAGGTATGTGTCTGATGAGTTTAACACTTTCAAGATGATTGACCACATTTTGTGGTTTGGCTCAATAACTTTTGATTCACAGCTCTAAAAAATATACCAGATGCATGAGTAGAAAGAGCAAAAATTTCTGCACACACTCTGTCCATTTTTGTTGCATGACCATATTGCGTTTTATGCCTGGAAATTTTAAAAATGAGAATAAGCTTCAAAATCCTTAGATTGGCAACACAATGAGAGGTTCAAAATTATTGTTTGTTTTTTTTAAATTGGCAATTTGTTCAACTTTTTGACAAAATCTGTAACGATGTACAATGTTTTCAAAGACATTACACCTTATTAGAACCATGTAGCACTAACAGAAAAATATTATTGTTGCCAATTTGAAGAATAAAATGTGATCAATTTAGTCCATAAATAATTCCTGTCCTGAAAGGGTTAATGTCATGTTGTCTTTTTCCTCTATGGCTGCAAATTACATTGTCCTGATAGAGCTGCAAAGAGCTCACTAAAGAAGCTTCCAATGAACTCGCCAAAAAAAATTCATGCTAATGAGAAAAAGAAATGTAAAATTGGCACTCTAGGATATCTCCTTTCATTGCGACATATTTTATAAGCACGAAATAATCTAAGTCATGAAATTTTTTGCAAAGTGCTTTAAGAATTGAATAACATGAGGGTTTGTAATATTGTCTTTATGAATTCATATTGATTCCTATTGATAGATATTTCATGCAAAACCTAGAATACCCTCTAGAAAGATAATTTGCATTTATGAGCGATCTGTTTTGGAAAGAGCGTGTCCATTGGTCTACATGCACTTTAAGTGGAGACTTTGGGTTGAATTTTTTTTTGATAGTTGTACTTCTACCAAGCATCTTCTCTTCTGTCAATTTTCTATTAAATGTGTTTTTATTTAACTTTTTAAATAAAATGACAAAGCATTAGTACCAAGGAATAGTACCATAGCAATAGTACCAAAGTACCTAAAAGTAGTATTAAGTGAAGGAAAATATGTGATGACTGTTATGTTGATATCATTATTGGTATGATTGATATTATCATTCATATTATCATCATCATTGTTTTTATGAAATTTCCAGCGACGTGCAATGGAATGGCCCCACTGATTGACCAGGAGTTGGAATCCATCGACCGGGACCACGCAGACTTCTCTGCTCTCAACCAGCGTCTCATGGATGCATTCCAGATGTACCACGACCTGATGAAGGAAGCACCCGTCTATGGCTACTCCCTCAAGGGTGTGACCCCAGGACAGGGCCCCTTCACAGGGCAGGGGCCTGTGCCCGTTCCAGGTGGCTACGCTCCTCAGCAACCCAACATGAGTGGCATGCCACCCCCACAAATGGCACAAGTGAGTCACATTTTCATCTCGATCCAAGATTTTTTTTTTCACTTTGAGGTACATGCAGGGATTCTAGGAAGAGGCCATGTTGAAGGATTGTATGTTTGATGTTACCAGATAAATGTTTTTAGCTGAAGATGTCTCTCTCTTTCGTTATTTGTAGTCATTCATTGTCATAGGGCATGTGATATATTCCAGTGTTTTAATTTTCATGAATTTTGCAATTGTTTCCCTACTCACACACACACACACACACAAAGACATGTGAAAATACCCATCCCAGAACATGTAGTTTGGGAAAGATCGTCCGTGAAATTAAGTGCAAGCTGAATAGCTGGATTTGTCCTAATTCATGAAAATATCTGTATATAAGAAATACTGTGTATAGACTACTTAATCGTTGATTCCATTAGAGCATTAACACCTGTGATGCATCGTCACAAGTGTTACATACATCCAACTTCTCCCCACCCCTCCCTTATCATTAATGGCAAAAGAAAAGAAAAATGAATAAAAGGAAGGAAGGGAAGAAAGAGAGACTGAGAGAGACAGAGAGAGGAATATACTTCTTGTGGTCCACATTGTATTACCAGTATTTAATTTAAACAGATTATTCCAAGTTTTGGTAATAGAGAATGCAAAATTTCTCTCACAAACCCCTCCCCCTCCCCCTCCCCTCCCCTCCCCCTCCCCCTCCCCTCCCCTCCCCCTCAGCCTTACTGCTTAGATAATGGTATTATTTTGTATGGAATTTGTGGAGATCATTTTGTCATGACCTTTTTCAAAAGGAGTATTAGCATGACAATGGCAATTGAGGTAATAGCTGGTAATGTTTTGCCCCTCCACAGTACAATGCAGGAGCACCCCCACAGCAGCAATACATGGGTCCACCAGGCGGGGTACCTAACTCATCAGGAATGGGCCAACCCGTCATGAATCAGGGTATGAACATGCCCCCTTCGTCCCAGTCTGCCCCTATGTCCACCATGGCTATGAGTCAACCCATCCCCTCACAGCCAGGCATGGGACAAACTGCTCAACCCACTTATTCCTCGAGGTGAGGCTCTGTTCATACTTGGATTATAAAAATTGCATAATGTCAGTAATGGAGGGGTAAAAGTAAATTTATTTAGTCAGTTTTTGCCTTCTGGGTCCATCTTTAACGTACTAATTTATTACTTGTGTCAAGGCTGGTATTTGTATGATGAATATCTCACAGATTAATTGTTTCAAGCATGTAATGCACACATCATGCTCTGTACATGTTTGATCATTTTAAATAAAATTTTTAATTCCTGAAGGAGAACTGTATTCCTATAATAGAATAGATACTTTATATTCGGCCATACAGACTTTTTCAAAAAATTTTGTCCTGTATATCTTTCAAGGCTGCATGAAGACTAATAATGAAAAAGTTTATTTGGGGCCTGATTATTGTTCCAGCAAAATCAGGGACAAGTCATTTAGGATAACATAGTCAATTTCTGAAGTTTCAGATGTTAGCCTCGTTATCCCAATGTCTCGAGAACCATTTGAGGTACGACCTTCAAACTTGGTACTAGTTTGTATCACCATAGGAATTTTGGGGTACATAGTTCAAAGGTCATAGAGGTCAATTCTGACACTGCAGATTTTAGCCTCGTTTAAAGCCATATCTCGAACTATTTGAGGTGTGAAGTTCAAACTTGGTGCTAGTATGCATCACCATAGTGAGACAAACTGATTAGACTTTGGGGTAAGTAGATCAAAGGTCGAAGGTCATAGAGGTCATTAACCATGAAACTTCGGGTTTTTAGCCTCGTTATTGCAATATCTCTTGAACCATTTGATCCATTAACTTCAAACTTGGTACTATTATGTATCACCATAGTGAGATGAAATGATTAGATTTTAGGTTCAGTAGGTCAGAGGTCATAAAAGTCAATTTGCATGAAATTAAAAGATTTGTTAGTTTTGTTATCACCATATCTCATCTGTTTTGTTTGCATAACTAGGAAAAGATAAAGTGATCAGACTTTTGGGTTGTTAGGTCAAAGGTCAAAGGTAAAAAACAAAGGCAGTTAACATGTACTGTAAACGTGGAATATTTCGCGGTGTGGAAATTTTGCGCATGAAATTTAAGCGAAAATAAAAACACAAATATTTTTGTTTATGTATTCTTTTGCCCATGAGTCTAGGGCAGATGAAATTACAGACACGTGAAATTCACCTTACTTGGCCGAGCGCAAAAAATTAATCGCGTGAAAATTTCCAATTTTACAGTAATTGTAGACTTTTTATTCTGGTTATCACAATATTACAAGAATGGTTTGACCCGTGAACTTAACTAAATTTAGGCGGAGGCATATAGGAGACGTCGCATTCATCTTGTTTTCTCTCTACCCCCCCTTTCTCAACAGTCCGGCGTCATCCACCATGTACTCCAGCATCCCCCAGAATTCCTTGCCAGCCGCCAGTCAATCCAGCCCAGGCTCCGCCCCCTTCCACTACAACTCTGCCCCCGTCGGCACGGTGGCCCCCACCAACACCTCCTACAGCCAGCCGGCCCCCATGGGTAGCATGCAACCCCAGGGGGGTGTGCCCTCCACAGGTAATGGGCAGGGGTACGGCATGGCACCCCCTCCAGGGGATCAGGGGGTCATGATGGGCCAGGGGATGCCCCAGCAACAGCAGCTGCTTTTATAGTGTCTGCTACCACAGGGGTCTGAGGTGGGGGTCTCCAGTTTCAATCATGGATGGGAAAAATTTGAGGAATGAACTTGCAATGTGTACAAATCAGCAACTGCCATTTCAGCACCCAAGGTTGTTACCCTGTAGCATCTACAAAATGTCACCTGATATGAAGGAACAAAATAACAATGAGGGATGCGCTGTAGGCAGTGGCTTGATCTGAAATATGATTGATCCTAAACACTAATTAGAGTTACGAAATTCAACTGTAACATAAATATCTAGCTGATGTCCCTGAAGATTTCCAGCCGTCAATAATCGTAACTAAGATTTCATACTTTAATTCTAACTGAACTCAACTGTGTGATACGTGCATGAAATAATGAAGGATTTGCAACATCTGTGCAAAGCAATGAAAATCTTTTAAAGACAAGTGTAGTAGCATGGGTTCTATGACTCATGCCCCAGCGACTATTGCTCCTCTGTCAATTTCCTACCCTAACCAGTCTCCTAACTTCAACCCTGGACCAAAACACTTTGCCTAATCCTAACTCTAAAGCCCACCGCACACTATACGATCAGTCTGCGATCCGATTTCGGAAGAAAATGCAAGAGCATTAGATATAAACATTTTAACACATAAAATATGTTTGATTGAGGTTCTGAATAGTCATATAGATAGTAAAATTGAAATTGCAGCCTATTACGAGCCTTCTAGTGGGAAGAAATGCCAAATCGCCTCCGAAACGTAGTGACGTCAGAGCAGTCCTGCAATTGTCTACGATATGAAACTGATTCGGCCCTTATTCCGGATATAAGGCTGACATCACACCAAATTCATAAGTTGAGTATTCATATTATTGTTCAGAACCTAAATCAGGCAGATTTTATTTGTTAAAATCCCCATATTTAATTTTATTGCGATTTATTCTAAGAATCGGATTGCAGTCGATCGTATAGTGTGCGGTGGGCTTAAAACCCAAGCAAAAACCCTGCTGCAGCACTAAATATCTTTGATTAAATAAAACCCAGAGCCAATGTTGGGGTCACCCTAGCATTGTTTGGCATTTTCCAAACTCTTTCAAAACCTCTAGCAAAGTGATAAGACCCCACTTCTTTGCTTGCTTGGGTCAAGAAAAGTATGGAGATGGCCATACAAATTTTGAAGACATGCTCCTAAATGCAAACTAAATGAATGCATCTGTATACATTATTGAAAGAAATTCGGAGAGTGAAATTGGTATATGGGTAAATATTTTAAAGACTGCTGCTCAGTTGGTCAATATAGTAAAAAAAGAAAAAAACAACATTATTTTATGACTGTAGAACCCTGTCATATTGGATTTAAGAATAGAACTATAGTGGAAGTGTTTACTAAATAGTTGGTCAATTCTGAGGTATTTTGTCCCATGCATTACAGTTTATGGTCATAGTGTGACGTTAAAGATTTCACTGTACAGTATGTGATATCTGTATAAAGCTGATGAACCTATTAGAGCTTGGACCTGCCCAAATTTTCAAGTCAAATGACATATTTTTTAATGTCAACCTATGATCTCTGTACCAATATATTATCCTGTAATTTGTGGGACAAAAAAAAGATAAAAGAGGTGACATGCATTTATTGAAAATCTCTCTTTAGTTTGGATACGGTATGAATGCCAGAACCTAAATTTGGGCAAATTTTTTTATATTTGAGTGTCATGTGTAATGTCAAATTGATTCAATTACACATCTTTATTATATTGTAGACATATTGTATTTTCTAGAGTTTTTAACCGCTGGTGTTCTGTTTATTATGAATACAATTTGTTGGACATTGTTTTATACAGTCTGGTAATTTAAGATCTGAATTCAAATGTAACAAGGCAAAAAATATGGCTCTTATAATTTTGTTTAAGGTGAATTTGGTGTATTAGTGATGTTGCCAAATACATGTAGACATTTGAATATCAAAGTGTTTTACCAGGCATAGACATGTATTATGAATATTTGAATAATGGCTAATCGAAAGGAAGAATGTGCAATCCTTTTTTTGTTCACACTACTTTTTTGGGTTCAAATTCTTTGAAAAAAATACTTCTTAAGATTGAAAGGAATAGCTAGAAGTTGTCAATTGCTGGTGAATTGTACCATATTCTGTTTATAGGAAGATGCAAAGGGTATTATGGTATCAATACTGCATTGTAATAATTTAAAGCTGCATGACATACTTGTGATTTTAGGATAACCGCTCTACATTTCAGAATTGCATGTAGCAGAACATAGTCAGACTTCCATCTTCTACGTTCACCAAAATCGATTTCAAAATCAAATGCACGTTAGTCTAACTCTTGTGTCATTGTCATTAAGCTTTCATCTTTTCCAGTTACTAGGAGAAATGTTGGTTAACCCTGAAAAGGCGGGGTCATTTTGAGGCTCTCTCAGCCGGAGGGAGGTGGATTCTTCCCCCTACCTGTTTAGAGTTAAATTATTTGGCCTTATAGTTGCACTTGACCTTTATTAGCCCAATATTTATATGTGTCTTCGAATACTTTCTTTAGCATAATACTCTCACCCCCTACAAATAGGCAAAGTCCTTTCCATTTTTGTTGATTTGCTTTTTTTTTAAAGAGGTAGAAGCTTCTGTGACATTTTTAAAGCCAGGTTTATGTTTTGTTGGATGTTGCAATGCAGTTAAATAAAAAGCCTAACTTCACTCTGAATCGCACCGTGATATATCCACCCTAAAGCATTCTCAAATCTTGAAAGAAAAAGAAATTAACTTGTCCGACATGTTAAGGAACACTTGAAATGGCTACGAAATTCTTAAAAGAGAAGATTTGATTTGAAATTTATGAACTCTGTCTGCATTAGTTTGTAAGAAAGTTGTATGCATGTACTTTCTTTGTAAAATCAAATTATTCTTGGATGATTAGAACAAGATTTGTGTCACACAGTGTTCTCTAATACATGTAGATGTTTTTTAAAGTTTAAAATGAAAAGTAATCAGACATGTTATCGATCATTTTCCAGGGTAAATCTTCACTTTCATTCTCACCCTTAATAACACCACTCTTAATGACTGTGCTCTACCATACATCAGTTTACCTTTTTTTGAAATATTTTATTTTGCATATTATACTTTGTAGAGGCAATAACAGTAAGTGTTTAATATTATATTTTATTTGTATTCTTACTAAAAATATGCCGTGTTAAATAAATGTGAGATAAACGACTTGGGTAGGGTGCATTTAGACCTTTATGTTACAAATTGATTCTTCCTCTGATAAAAATGCATTGTGGCAGAAATGCCGTAAGTAAATATATAATCATATTGTTACAGCATTTCAACAATCCATGGGTACAAAATGTCTAGATTATTCTACATGGTATGTCTGAGGGAGCAATGTAATCTATTCTGTACATAGTGAATAACAAAGAGAAGTGTATCATAAGGTAGTAACTCCAGATTTTTGTACATTGTGAAATTGAAGCATCGTCTAGTGTATTTATTCAAATTATTTTACGTCAAAAGACTTGCGCTTTGTAAGGTACTGTATCCACAAAATGGGATCAGTGAGTTGGTTATGTTGGATTATCATAAGAACTCATTTATGTATTCCGAAACACGACCAGTTATATTTTTCATTTTGTGGCTTAAAATCCTCCTTTGGCATATCTCTTAAGACCTAATGAACAAGATGTAAAGATAAAAGACAGAACTCAAAAGCATGCTATCTAGAATGTTATGAGGCAATGTTTGCATACATAGTGCACAAAGATATGTCATTTGGATTGTAAATTAATTCATATATGGAATAAATCTACAAAATATTAAAAAAACATAAGAGAACTGTGTCAAGTTTATTCAATTTTTTTATTTGCTGTTGAATAAAAACACTGAGTTGGTTGTCCAATATCCTGGAAGGAAAATATGAAAGAATTAACTCAAACTAATTCAACCCTCCATCTTTTATGTTTGTCTGATTTTATTCATATCCTTATTTTTCTCTCCCTCTCTCTCTCCCTCCCTCTCTCTCTCTCTCTCTCTCCCTTCTCTCTCTCTCTCTCTCTCCACACATTCCTGCAATCCGAACTGATCATAAAGGTGTTTTTCATTTGGCTATTTGCTACTTGTGAATTTAAAAAATTCTTTCACCCTGCCTGCCACCCCCCCCCCCCCCCTCACGGTTCACTCTGGACATTGCAAATAGTAATTCACAACAAAGTGAATAAGTCCCATGTAGTGGAGGTATTCCGAACTCCTAAAACGTAAAGTGATGTGTTCAAGCAAATCTCAAAGAATATTGTAATTTTCTCAATACACACCGGTATTCTTACAAAAAACCGCCCCTCTAGTTGATTTCAAATATGACATTAAAAAACAATGGCGTATCGTATGAGTCTCGGCAGGGGGGGGGGGGGGGGGCACCAGTCTTAAAAGGTGGGTGAAAATGTGTCTTAACAAGGCCATCGATTAGGGGGAAGTGTGGGGGCAGGTCCTATCATCTTTCCACGTTTAATTTCCCCTCTCCCTTTCTTTCACTCTTATTTCTCCCTTTACCCTTTCCACCGCTTGATGGAGCACGTGCCCCCATGCTCCTCTGTAGCTATGCCACTGGATGTAAGAAAGTCGATAACACCATATTTCTTTCCAGTGTCTACCCACATCATCACTTCATAAACAACAACAAAAAAAGACAGATTTCATTGATTTTTTTTAATTTTCAAAATCTGACAAGAGACCTGTTTACTAATGTAGCACAATTTATGCTTGTTTCTCTCCCGAACCCTCTCTCATTTTGCATACGTTAGTTATTGCTATGTAGGGCAAAAATCTGGCTAGCATTTGAGTTGTAAAGAGAACTCTTTTTTTTTCCTTTTTTTTTTAATGAAGTAAGCATAGAATTAGTATAACAGATGGTTACAAATTTATTACATGCACTATTTTTATGGAGCAATGATCAATGATCAGAGAATAGAGAACCAAAATAGCGCCATCTCTTTATCCGACGACACAATAAGGCAAAATTTCTTTCGGCTCGGTTTCACTGGCATGCCTGCATAATATTCGCAGAGCATATATTTGATATGACATTTTACTTGATTTGTATTTGAAGATTTATAGCAGGTAACCAATGGGAACACTGTTGTATTAAATATTTAGCTGTGTGTTGGAAATAAACAAACAAACAAAACATTTGAGAGATTTCAAAATTGTTTTCACATGATGAATCAAAGTGATCATTGATCTATAACACAACCATTATGTGCAAAATAAGAAATTAGCTATTTAAACAGTGCGTCCCAGAAAAAAGGAAACCCGTTTTTGGAGATACCATAAACATCTGATAAGATTTGATTGATTCATTGACACTAATAGTAAGAGTAAATTCCATTCTTTCATTTGATACGAAATACAAGGTGAATCGTTCATGCATACAAACAATTACAACTGCTGCCTGTCAGAAACGATTTACGCAGAATAATAATGAACTTTTTCAAGCAGATGCTATACGAATTTGTTTTTATTCACGTTTTGTTCTTTCTCTTTTGTCTTTCCTGTTTCTGTCTTTGGTTCAGTTTTTTTTCCTTTGTATGTTTTCATTTTTTCTTTCATTTTCTTTTCTTTTCTTCCATTTCCCTTTTCGCTCAGTCTCTGATTTATACGGCACAGGCGTTTCACTTTAGGATCCATTTCTAGCTTTCTTTCCTATTCTTTCTTCGCATTTTTAATCTTCATACTGTTCTTTCCCTCTGTCTTTCATTCCCTTTTCTTACTCCATCAATCACATAATTTGTATTATTAAACTCAGTTATCTGAAATCAATTCCAACTTTCTCATGTAATTTCGTTTTCGCCTCAACCTTTTATCACTCCCTTCACTTGCTTCTTTTCACTTGCTCTCTGTCTCTGTATTAAACTTTCTGCTGTTTCTTGATATATTCGTTTGTTTTTCATTCCAATGACATGTGTAACTTGTAACTCTTAATAAAAAAACACAAACAACGAAAATACGTTTTTTTTTTTAAAATTCATTAAAAGAACAAAGCATAAATGTTCATAACTCTATCGCGTCCCTCATCCTGTCCGCCATGTCTGTCCACGCACCGTGATATATAGTGTGCTCTGCTCCTCGTGGCCCCTACTGCTTTGTTTCTGGGACGCACTGTATATCATGGTATCATAACAACAATATATCTCATGAATTTCTTGAAATATTTTTGACTGCCTCATTCTTGCCTTTGATTTTGAAACCTACTCGCATGGCAAATCATTCCGCCACCCTTATTGATAATATTTTTTCCAATACTCTTCCTACCCCGGACTCTTCTGTAATTCTATCCGATATAACGGACCATTATCCAATTATGTCACATTTTACCCTTAAGCACTCATCAAACAATCATCACAGACCATCAAGACGGAGACCTACCAATGAAAACATTGCCAGTCTTGGCGCTTCTTTAGACTCTGCTGACTGGTCGTGTGTTTACAAGAATAATGATTTATCTTTTATCTTTTAATAATTTCCTTAACATATTTCATAATCAATTAGATATTCACATTCCTAAAGTTAAAGACAAACGGACTACCTACAAAAAATCACCGAGACTTCCATGGATTTCTAAATCACTTTTACGTTCTATTAACAGAAAAAACAACTTATACTATAAATTTAAAATGAAAGGTACTGAACAAGCGAAGGCTAGATACACCAGATACAAAAATATTTTAACTAAAACAATACGATTAGCAAAGAAAAGATACTTTACGAACCAGTTAACTTTATATAAGAACGATATTCAAAATACTTGGAAGATTTTAAAACAAGCAATGAACTTATCCAATAACAAATCAGATATAACTAAAATTAGGTATAATGATGATATTGTCGAAGACCCTGAAAATGTAGCCAATACTTTCAACAACTATTTTTCTTCTATAGGAGTAAACTTAGCTGAAGGTATTCCTCCTTCAGACAAACATTTTTCTGAATACCTGGGCACACCTAATCCCAATTCTATTTTCTTCACTCCTATAGTCAAAGAAGATATCATTGATATTGTATCTAGTTTGAACAACAGACAGAGTCCCGGCTACGATGATATTAATAATTTCATTTTAAAAGGTGTAATATCTTCAATTGTTAATCCCTTAGTACATGTTCTTAATATATCGTTACTTAATGGACAAGTCCCAGATAATATGAAAATTGCAAAGGTCATACCCCTGTACAAAAAAGGTGATAAGTTGAATGTTAGTAATTACCGGCCTATTTCTTTATTATCCTCCTTGTCGAAAATTCTAGAAAAAAGCTGTTTATTGTAGAACTGTTAACTTTTTAAAAACTCATCAAATTTTTTCCAACTTTCAATTTGGATTTAGAGAAAAACATAATACAGAACATGCCCTTTTAAATTTTGTTGACAAAGTGGCGCATGCTTTAGACAAATGTTCTCATCTAGTTGGTATCTTCCTGGACTTCTCCAAGGCCTTCGACACCATCAATCACGACATTTTATTATTTAAACTTTCTCATTATGGGGTGCGTGGGAAGGCCTTGGAGTGGTTCAGAAGCTACTTATGCAATAGACGACAATACGTATTTTTGAATGATCATACATCCAATATGCAAAACATAAATTGTGGAGTCCCCCAGGGCAGTTTGTTGGGCCCCTTACTGTTTATTATTTATATAAATGACTTTTGTAAATCATCCGATGTCCTTTCGTTTATACTGTTTGCAGACGATTCTAATCTATTTTATTCCCATAAGAATCCAAATACTTTAGTCAATGTTGTAAACTCTGAGCTTGAAAAAGTCACCCAATGGATAAGAGCCAATAAACTATCCCTCAACCTCCAAAAAACCAAATATATGTTATTTAGTAATTCTATAGACACATTGCCCATGGATATTGTGTTTGACGATACCCCTTTAGAAGTTGTTTCATTTATTAAATTTTTAGGCATAACTGTTGACAATAAACTTTCGTGGAAGTACCATATAGATAATACATGTAAGATTATTTAACGGAATATTGGCATAATAAACAAACTTAAATTTCATTTTCCGACATCATCCCTATTAATGCTTTATTCATCTTTAATTTTACCTTATCTGAATTATGGGATACTTGCTTGGGGCAATACCCAGCAAACTCTATTAGATAGACTACTTTTATTACAAAAGAAGTCCCTCCGTATCATCTGCAATTCTGCTATACTCTCACACACAGACCCGTTATTTCTTGATAGCAGACAATTAAAAATAAATGACCTGTATCTATTTCATTTGGGACAATTTATGTATAACTACAGTAGAAAGACACTTCCACACATATCTGATGCCATGTTCCCCCAAAATCGGTCATTTCATGATTACCCAACTAGACGGTCTAACGAGTATCACCTACCACTCTTTAGAACTTTATTAGCGAAGAAGACATTTTTATATATGATGGTCTTAGATTTTGGAATTTTTTAAGTGAAGATATTAAAAGTAGTCCATCCCTAAATTCTTTTAAGAAAAAACTTAAATTATTTTTGCTCAAATCTTATAGTAATATACAATAATTACCTGATAACAGCTGATATCTCTCTTATTTTTTTATTTTTTATTTTTTTCATTAAGGTCTTCATCATCTGCTCATTTAATTGAATATATATTTGGTCTTATGATCTTAACTTGCCAGAATCACCAATATAACTACCTCCTTTTTCGGTCAAGATTTGTCCTGCTCCCCCCCCCCCCCCCTTTTTTTTTTCCTTTTTCCTTTTTCCTTTTCTTTCATCTCTTTTCCTTTTCCTTGTCGTTTCGTGTTTGTTTGTTGTTCTGTAATACTGTTTTGTGTTTTCCAAGTCTTCATAGGCACAATTTGAAACAATACTATTTTCCCTGGGGGATCCACAAATTACAAGCACTGCTTTTTAGTGGATCCCCCACATTTCCTCAGAAATTATGAATTTCTTTTAATAATTCATTATAATAATTTATTTATATGTTCAGTGTACTTGTACACTTATTAAGAAAAAATGAATTTGTACATATGTTTTTCATATTTTCTGTTATAATATCTGTAAATCCAAATTTCTGTTGGAAATGAAATAAACATGAATTTGAATTTGAATTTGAATTTGAATGGTTTCATTCAAGAGATAATTTTATCATTGCACTTTTCCGGAATAATTAAAATTGTAATGTGGTGATAATTAAAACATTTGACGGTGTGCGAATTTATAAAGCAGTTCAAATTGCTGCATAACTTGGGATCAAGTTCGATGTATCAAAATATACAATATTCCCTTTACTAAATCCATGATATATACAAACCCTCTCTCAAATGTTTACAATAATTATTGCAACGGTGTTTTTATTGATACATCTTAGTCAAAAATAGATTGTAATCATTATAAAATCTTATAAAAGTTTTTTTTTTTTTAAACAACATTTGACACTCTTGATCGTATAACTCAGAAGTTATATATCAGACTGAGGTTTTCACATTGTAAAGTTGAAGGATGTCAAATATATTAAGAGCAAGTTTTATGACATTTCTTTGAATACGTTTCTTATAATAGTGCTCTGAATATTTATTTAGAATTTCACGTTTTGAAAAAAACCAAGGCCACAAAGTCTGTAAGTATCAGTGATTAATTCCGAATACATCTATTACCATTGTGTATTGCAGCTGCCAAACTTCTGCTGTTCGGCGCCATTAATGAATCTTGACTTTGGGTTGAAAAGGGGTTCCTGAATTTCGACTGCGATGCACAATGGCATAAAACTTAATCCCAATAAATTTGACATCCTTCAACTTTACAATGTGAAAACCTCAGTCTGATACAAGTTTTAACTTTTGAATGAGATATAAATGATAATAGTACAAATGAATTCGAAATACACACCTGAGAATTAAAGATATCATATACTCACTTATGTTTTTAAGATGTTAATTCATACCAACCTTCTTTGATAAGTATTATATTCTTATAGAAGACCAGTTAGAGAGCTTGATTGAACTTAAAAGGTGGCATAGCTTTATTAAGGTACTGTGCAGTCAGACATCTTTGTAGTCAAGTATCCATGTGCAGGTATCATACAAGTACTCATTGTTTCATAACTGACCTGTCATGAGTCATGGGTTACAGGTCACTCTATATTTAGTTATACC
Organism: Heliocidaris tuberculata; assembly: GCA_025618425.1. Taxonomy (NCBI): domain Eukaryota; kingdom Metazoa; phylum Echinodermata; class Echinoidea; order Camarodonta; family Echinometridae; genus Heliocidaris; species Heliocidaris tuberculata. The sequence continues at coordinate 30,979,548 of CM046835.1, forward strand.
TGCTAGTCTGTATTTGCAGACTCTGTTAACTAGCTATCACTACACCTCCCTTTCTTTAAAAGAGGTTTACATATACATATATATAAAACTTCTTAAACTCTACAGAGTGACAGGGTGGACTACCTGTACACTCGCGACTGTACTAGGGGATTATTCTGCCCCTTAAAGCTGGAGTACTGTCGCTTTCAAATATATACTTATTATACGCGACAGTCCATGTTTCAGGTTGCAATTCGCGATACTGGAATTCTGCGTTGAGGTTGAGTGATATCTCTTGATTCTTGAAATCAAAGTGATTGATTAAATCCGGTTATACTGATAAATTATAACATGCAAATACATATCATGCACATGCAATCCTGCAGTTATGTTTTAGAGTCCAAGTTTAACTCTATAAACTATTAACTATTTACAAAACGCGAAAGTCTTTCTCTGTTGTTCGCTTTCAGTTATTTACAAGTTCAAGCGATCTGGCGGTTTAACAACTCGTCCGCTTCTGGTTGTTCTAGTTGATGACTCAGTTGCGCTTTCATCTGATGCTGGTTGCTCTGTAGCTTCTGCGCTGTCATCTAGCTCGAAGTCATCCTGCGTTGGTAGTGGAATAGACTCGGCTTGTTGTTGACGTGGGACTGGCCTGAGGTGACGTCTGTTTCTGCGACGTATCTCGCCTGTTTCTGTCTCGACCTGGTATGATCTGTTTCGATTTTGGACAGACTTGATGATACCACGTTTTGACCAGGTGTTGGTTTTCATGTCTTGGAGTATGACATGATCTCCAGGCTTCAGCTTTGACAAGTCTCGAGCATGTTTGTCAAATCGCTCTTTTTGCTTCACCTTATGCTCCTCCTTTCTTCCCCTCACTGAGCGAGTATCGATCCGTTGGTTGTCGAGTAAATTGTCATGCATGGGGAGGTTCGATCGAAGTTGACGATTGTACAGGAGTTCTGCGGGAGACTTTCCGCATGCTAGTGGTGAACTTCGATAGACTTGTAGAGCCATGTGGATATCTTGTCCACTGTGCTGTGACTTCTTTATGAGATTTTTGACAATCTTCACAGCATTCTCTGCGAGGCCATTGGATTGTGGATAATGTGGACTTGACGTCGTGTGGTGAAAATCCCATTCTTTTGCAAAGCTCTTGAACTCTTGGCTTGCAAATTGAGGACCATTATCTGACATCAGTTCACATGGTGTTCCATGACGAGCAAATACTGCTTTCATGTGGTTGATCACGGCCTTGCTACTAGTTGAAGTCATAGTACATACTTCAATGAACTGGGAATAGTAGTCGACGATGACCATATACTCTCTATTGTTCAGTGTGAACAAATCAACAGCAACTTTCTCCCACGGGCGGTTCGGCACAGCATGAGGATGTAGACTTTCAGCCTGCTGCTTTGGTTTGTACATCAGGCATGAAGTACAACTTTGGACCATTTCAGCTATGTCTGTGTTGATTCTGGGCCAATAGATGACTTCTCTAGCACGTTTCTTACACTTCTCGATGCCTAAGTGTCCTTCATGGATTTTGTTTAGCATGAACCGTCTCATAGTAGTGGGAACAACTATTTTGCTGCCTTTGAAGATGATGCCATCTGCTTCAGAGAGTTCACCTCTGATGTTCCAGTATTCTCTGATTCTAACTGGACATTGCTGCTTTGTTTCTGGCCACCCATCTCTGATGATGCCTAGCAGCTCTTGCAGTTGATCATCTTTCTTTGTCTCTTCGACAATCTGATTTCGTTTGTTTGATGTAACTGGCATACTCTTGACAATAGCATCTACATAGACTCTGATATCTTCCTCTGTTTCAGCATTCAACTCGGCATTTGGATCTACTGCTCTGGACAATGTATCAGCAGTATACATGTACTTTCCAGGCGTGTACGAGACTTTGAGATCATATCTCTGTACCCTGATGAGTAACCTTTGAATGCGTAGGGGACAGTCACCCAGTGACTTGACAAACAGTGGAATAAGTGGCTTGTGATCAGTCTCCACTTCTATTTGTTGTCCATAGATGTATTGATGGAATCTTTCACATGCATATGTGATTGCCAGTAGTTCCTTTTCGATCTGTGCATATCTAGTCTCTGCATCAGTCATTGATCTAGATGCATATGCGATCGGAACCCAATTTTGATCATGTTGCTGTAGTAGCACTGCACCAATGCCATTCTTTGATGCGTCTGCTGACAGCTTGGTTGGTTTCTTGCAGTCATAGAAATGTAGGACTGGCTCTTGTACCAGAGCTTGTTTCAACTGATTCCATGCATCTTCTTGTGCATGATCCCATGTCCACACATTCTTTTTGTCTAGTAGACTTCTCAGAGGTGCTGACTTGTTGGACAGATCTGGGATAAACTTCCCTTGGTAATTGATCATACCCAAGAACCTTTGGACATCTTGCCGACATTTCGGTCTCTCCATGTTCAAGATAGCAGACACCTTCTTTGGATCAGGTTGAACTCCTTGATCACTGATCAAGTCACCAATGAATGTGAGTTTCTTGACACTGAACTCGCATTTGTCTTTGTTCAACTTGAGATTCATTTTTCTTGCAATGCTGAGAACTTCTCTCAATCTGTCATCATGCTCCTGTTGGGTAGTTCCCCATACGATCACATCATCCATCATTGTGTTGACTCCCGGAATATGTGCAAACATTTGGTGCACTATCTTGTGATAGACTTCCGGAGCACTACAAATACCAAAAGGTAGTCTCAAGAACTTGTACCTTCCGTATGGAGTGATAAACGTACAAAGTTTGGAGCTTTCATCATCTAGTTGGATCTGCCAAAAACCACTAGATGCATCTAACTTGCTGAAATACTTGGCTCCTGCAAAGTGTGCAGTTATTTCAGCTCTAGATGGCAATTGATAGTGTTCTCTTTTGACTGCTCGGTTCAGGTCTCTTGGATCTAGACAGATTCTGAGTTGACCATTCTTTTTCATCACCACCACGAGAGAAGAAACCCAATCAGTTGGCTCATCAACTGGTGTGATTACATCCATTCGTTCCATCTTATCTAACTCGGCTTTGAGTTTACTTTGAAGTGAAAATGGAACTTTGCGACATGCATGTTGAACAGGTTGTGCATTCTCTTTCAATGTGATGTGGTGTTTACCAGGAAGACAACCTAGACCTACAAACACATCTAGATAGTCTTGCACTACACTTTTGCCTGTTCCCTGTTCAGTTTGTTTTTCGACATGATACACTCGTTTCACCAGACACAATTCTTCACTTGTCCGTAATCCTAACAAAGGCTGACGATTTCCAGGAATGACTAGACACGGTACCTTGTGTTTGATTCCTTTGTACTCAACTTGTACAAAACAACGACCTTTGACTGGGATAGCTGTTTCATAGTAGCCTGTCAACATCACTTTGGCTTTTTGCAGCTTTGGTTTTGGTTTCAATTTGTGAAAGACTGTCTCAGGAAGAAGATTTGCCTGGGCACCAGTATCAATCTTGAATTCAACTGGCTGGTCATTGACTAGGAGATTGACTTTCCATTCTTCTGTGGATTCTTTTGATTCGACAGAACAAATCGTGAAACCTTCTGAATCTACCTCCAAGTGCTGCAGTTCATTGACCTTGGCTACTGGGGTTCTACAACATTTAGCAAAATGGATTTGCTTACCGCACTTCTTGCATGTTTTACCTTGTGCGGGACATTTTTCTTTGCTATGTCGGTTTCCGCACCTACTACATGCTTCACTGTTAGTACGACCTTGAGGTTTCAACTGTTTAGACTTTGAACCAGGAGATTTCTTCTTAGTCTTGCTGAAAGAATCTACCGGAATTGAGGCGTTTTCCCCTGCGGAACTCAACGCTTGTGCCTGCGTTCGAGTTTGTTCAGCCGCACGACATACTTGCAACGTTTTATCCAATGTGAGATCATCTTGCCTCAACAAACGTTCTCTTAGACCATCGTCTAAAATACCACAGATAATTCTGTCCCGGATAAGACTCTCTTTCAACATGGAAAACTCACACGACTGAGCACGACTCCGCAATTCTGTTGCGTACTGATCAACACTCTCATTCACTAACTGAGATCTTGTGAAAAATCTATGTCTCTCATACGTCAAATTACGTTTCGGCATGCAATATTCCTCATATTTGTCCAACACTTTCTCAAGCTTCATGCTCTCACCCTCAGCAAATACAAACGTATTATATAATTCCAAGGCAGCATCGCCAATGACGTGTAGAAGCATTGATGTTTGTGACTTTTCGTCTTTTTCAGACATTCCTGAGGCAACATTGTATAGAGTGAATTTCTGTTTGAACCTTTTCCAGTTCTCGGAAATATTTCCCTTTAAGTCGAGTGGAGGAGGTTGACTGAGATTTGCCATTTTGTTTCTTTTTGTTTCTTAGCCTAGTGTACTGACTCACATGAACAGAGTAATTAGCTTAAATTTCTTTTTGTATCTTTGCAACAATTACTTTAGCTCAATTATTAAACTTTCACTGAGTTTTCTGTATGTTCGTGTCCCATATATGTCACGCTTACTGCCCGTTATACTGGAAATGGCCCGGCACAGAAGAGCTATGCACTCCAATCCATACAACGACAGAGCTAACTATTATGGACATATTCACTGGATACACACTTAGACTCTAAGCCCTCTCATCATCTCTCACATCACAAAAAAGAATTGGATTGAACTGGCCTGATTTCAATGAATCCTCCATATAGCTGGGTTGCTCAGCAAAACACTTGCTGCTGTATCCTGACACCATATTATATTCTTATAGAAGACCAGTTAGAGAGCTTGATTGAACTTAAAAGGTGGCATAGCTTTATTAAGGTACTGTGCAGTCAGACATCTTTGTAGTCAAGTATCCATGTGCAGGTATCATACAAGTACTCATTGTTTCATAACTGACCTGTCATGAGTCATGGGTTACAGGTCACTCTATATTTAGTTATACCTGCTAGTCTGTATTTGCAGACTCTGTTAACTAGCTATCACTACAATAAGATTAGAGAAAGAGCCAATGTTCGATGTTTCATTGGCATAATGGTTTTGCAAAATGATAAAAAGTTCAATTTAACAAATCTTTTTCCTACTTCTTCTTAATTTTCTTGAAACTACGGTAATGAAAAAAGTCACAGAGGTGTAACGTCGTCTGTTATAGGCCAGAAGGGCATGTACTCATTAGCTATGTTTAAAAATATAGAGTTAAGGCCCTTCTGGTTCTCAGCAGACGATATTTTCTTGAGAAAAAAAATCTTGCAAAGAGGGGCGACCCCACAGGATTTTTTTTTTGGGGGGGGGGCGGAAAAAGTAAGCCCAAGGCCCCAAAAGTCCGAAAAAACAAAAAACAACAACAAACAAATAAATCTAAGGCTACCTAGTATGGGGCATAAATAGGAGGTTGATTTCCCCCCCCCCCCCAAAAAAAAAAAAAAAAATATATATATATATATATATAATAAAAATATATATAATAATTTTAAAAAATAATAATATTTAAAAAAAAAAAATAATAATAAAAAAATATATATAAATAATGTGTCAAGCAAACAAAAAGGGGGGACCGGACCCCGTAACCCTTAATACGCTCCTACAGTCAGGGACGTCGCCGTAAGTGAGACAAGGGTAGGGGATGGCCCAAATTTCATTCAGCAAAATGTTTCATATATTGCACACTCGTGTAGGCCCCTACTAGTATTCAGCGTCATCATGTAGAGTGGAGAGTGCAAGGTTCTCGTTAATCTATTACCGCCCACTTGTAGAAAATAATATGTCTAGACAGTACAAGAGACATAAAACCGTCTTAAAGACATACATTAGGGAATTTTCACGTTCAGTGCGTCACAAATTGATGTGGTCCGGCCAGTGGTAGTAGGTTAAACCCCTCTCATAATGTCAATGGATTCACTCTGCGATATATAGGAATGACAATTCGCTTAAAAACAAAACATATAACATAAATAATATATAAAACAGAGCACTAAGAATTATTCTGAACGTCGATAAAAAAACACGAGAACATTTTAAGAAAAGATAGATATTGATTACCTAAGTGTTAGAGTTAAGCAATGTCTTTTGTCACTGATTGTTGAAATGAGTCAATGAGACATCATATAGATAACCTGTAAGGAAAATGTGTACGACCTTGGCAATCATATATGTATCTTGAACTTAGGAAACCTCGTTAAAAGTTCATTAGAAATAGTTCTCTTTCCACTGCTGTCAAATTATTCAACGCACTTCCAGAAAACCTTTAAATAGAAAATAATATTAATTTCTTTACCAAAGGTATTGCACGTAATGTATCCTTTACCATTTTAGCCCGAACCGTCTAGTATATAGCATTAAAAAAATATATATGTAAATATGTAACTTTTCATCTATCTTTTACAACGTATGTATATATCATATATATCTGTATTTTTGTTCTCTTTCTAATTTTTTTTTGGAAATAGTTATTTGTTGTATCTTTGTCTTTTATGTTACCTCTTCATATTGTACGTTGCCTTTTCTTTCTTTTTTTAAAGGCATTTTTCTTGTACGGACTTGCTGAAAACAGCTTTATAGCTGAAAGTAATTTTTTATTCTCCGTGGTTAAATGAATAAATACAATTACAAATACAGATAATTTAAGATTCAGATACGGCAGAGAGCCCATCTTCCATGGGGTCATTTGATATTAAACAATAATATAACATAGTATTTACAGGTATTAAAATCCAACTTGGAAAATAGAGTTAAAAAGTGTTATTTAATTCTTATATTGTTTGAAAAAAAAATCATACGAAACAATGTATTGAAAACCACAAAATAACGCCTCGGGTGCACCGGGCCTTGCCCATTGCATACGAGGAGCCATCTTGATTGCGCTAATTTAGCCTGTGAATGAAATAAGCCCGTACGTTAGTGTGTGCAGCATTCACTTTACATTGACTTTCTGTTCGATTCCACGCTCACACGGCAGGCAAACACCATTCGCTGATGGCGCTGTCCTACGTCACCAAAATGGCGTTGTTGTTGTTGTTGTTGGTTGGTTGGTTTTAGTGGCAACCAGTCAAATTCTGACTATTATTGCCACTCATTGCCTCTTCGTGCACAACGATAATGTTCAACAGTAATCATGTAAAAATATCCTCGGTTTAATAAATAATAGCCTATAAGTAAATGGCAATACACATGATTATCTGCATTTTTAGGCTTTTATGAATACATCACTTTATTTTAACTTTGTCAAACCTGGATACGCAAGATCGTAATCTATATGCCCAGTTTCGCGGAGTACTTTAGAAGCTTCGTCGATGTGCTTTTCAATGATTGCTTTGTGTTTATCCGTGTAAGGATCGAAGGTGCGATGCTTTTCACCCTTCTCACGGTGGAAGCCGCCCTCAGCGTGGGCTTCCATACAGTCTAGCCTGGTTTGGTTGACGGGGACGTGAAGGAACTCGAGAACGCGGGCGACCTGATGGCGGAGGTCGGTTTTCAGGTGCTCGAAGAAGACCACCATGACGTTGCTACGAGTGACCCACGTTGTTATACGATTTTCCCAAGAAATAGACGCGCTCTCAACGAAGGCGTCCCATTCTGTTGGAAACAGAGAAGGAGGTAGTTAATGAAAGCGAGACACAGAGAGAGACAGACAGACAGAGACGAGATACAGACAGACAGACAGAGAAAGAGAGTTATAGTAGGAGGGAGAGAGGGGAGAAGAAAGAGGAATAAAACAGAAAGACATGGAAAATGAAAGAAACGAGGAAAGATTAAGAAATAAGTCAGGAGAAGAAAAGGAATGATGGTGAAAGAAGTGGTAAGGAGGAAAAATAAATAGAAGAGGAAGGAGAAAGTTAACGACAACGTTTACAAATGTATTCAAATGTACAGAGAGTTATTCCAGGGAGATGGGAGTTTATCCCTGGTTTTTCCATGTTGACGAAGAAGCTGCAGCTATATTCGTTATTCAGCCGTTATGTAATAATGTCTGTATATCCACGGATTCAACCTCTCCTACATATACTGGGCGCTGTGGATGCGATTCCTGCCCCTGCCCCTCTCCCTGCCCCCCCCCCCCCCCCTCCTCTCTCTCTCTGTCTCTCTGTCTCTCTCTCTCTCTCTACTAATTTCTTGATACCCCCACTCGAGGACGACATAATGCTCCGCGGTCAATATCCTACCAATGATCCTACTCTACCCGAATTCTTGATTTCTACCCTGGAACTAACACTAAATGTACACCCAAGGAGTTTCTGTGATAACTCCTTGGTACACCCAAACTTACCCCTAACCCTTAACGCAACCTGAAACCTTTACCCTAACAATACAATACGTCTTTGACGAAATAAAGTCAGGAGCAATTGTCGTCGGAGCAATTATCGACGGAGCCAGGGTCGGAGCACCCATGCACTGGGGCCATCAAGTACTCACTTGCTGAGTTGAAGTATTGGTCTGCAGCCCAACCTGTATGACCGGCATTGACAAGGTTAGCATAGGCGAGTAGGGTGTCGTACGGATTCCGTATGATAACCACTGCCCCCTTGAAGCTTTTTGTTGAGGCTGACGAGCCTGTGTCATGGATTTTGACAATTATCGTTTTTCGCCTCGAGTGACTCGATAATTCACCTTTGAAACCTGTTGATTATACAAAAATATATCAAGAAGGAAACAGAACAGAAGAAAGAAGAATGCATGAGTGAGCAAACATTAAAAGCAAAGTTGTCAATTTTCAAAAGTCACCAGGATCATTTTGGGGATTCTGTGAAACGAGATTTTAGCGAATTCGGTTTCTGGTGCATATTTATGTGTTGTTGTTTATCATCCATCGCTTGACTCCCTCACACCTATCCTGACACTTTTTTCATTATTATGGTTGGGTGAGCACAATTTAAAAAAAAAATCAACCCTTCTGAATTTGAAATTGCAAAATCCATTCAGCTCATTAAAAAAAAAATAACTCCAGATATTTTTAACAACAATTGATGTATCATCACATGTTATGTGAACATAAGAGGTTGTCATCGTGTCATGGTTGAGTGAGCACACTTTAAAAATCGCGCAAGAAATGCTAAAATGTACTGTTAATACAGCAGAAAAAATTACCCTTGTGACTTTTGAAAAGTGAAATTTTTGCCTTTAATGTTTGCCCACTTGTGCATGACTCGATGGATCAATCTCATTTTTACAGGGAAGTTAGCCAATAGTGTAAGAACACTCTTGCTCACAACCTTTTCGTTAAGAAGTTACGCCAATTTGATTAAGGGGGAGTTACTTTTTTGTGTGTGTTTATATTTTCTCCCAAACGTTACCAACCACATTATACCCTATGATAATGATTGACTATTTAGTTGATAGCCTCATTGCTGGGATCAGACCTTATATTGACAATTGCGGAAAATAATAATACTTTCGACATTGATTACGTTCTTAAAGAAAAAGTTGAGTTCTAGTCATGCAATTACATCGGGGCGCCGACATTTGCTCAGACTGCGACATTTGCTCCACAGTCCATATCTCGAAAGGTCAAAGGTTAAGGTCAAGGTCATTTTGTTTTGTTTTGTTTTGTTCTTTTTTTGTTCAGGACAATGTGAAGATTAGGATTAGGGTTAGAATTAGGGTTAGGGTTAGGTTTAGGTTTAGGATTAGCATGGCAAAGTTAGACCGGAGCAATTGTCGCAGGAGCAAATGCCATACATCCATTACATCATGAAAGAAACTGTCTCAAAGCAATTGGGAAAGGTTGATTATGTCTACAGAAGAATTGGTGTATACTGTGAGGTTTTGGAATCATTATAAAATGATAAGAAATTTACCCAATCTCGCTAGAAAGCACATGCACTGCACACAGAAATGGGTATATGGAATTGTGGCATACACTTGTGGCATGAATGTTCGGCCCGAACACTTAGCTATTTCTCATCATATTTCGAATATGAGGGCATTTGAAGAGCAGTCCTATATAGGGGACATTTCTACTATGATGTTCTTCCAAACTGACATAAAAGGACTGAGAAAGCTCACAAATTATTTTTCGCCTTTTCCAGAACTCGACCTTTTCTTTAATTCCATAATACTTGGTAACGTTTGACCAAATACTTTGGACTTGCCCTTCTGTAAATGTATAAACGACTTTGCATGTGGTCTTCATGAATTCATAAATGAGCAAATAATGGACAACGCTGTACATGTACAGCCTTCATTATAGGATCAAGTTCTAGCTAGAGATCAGCGGCGGATCCAAGATTTCTTGAGGGAGGGGGCTCAATATTCACAAAATTTTCTGACAAGCAAGCAAAAAAAAAAAAAAGGTCCTCAGCATTTTTGGGCCCCTTTTTAACTCAAAAAATCTCTGACAAGCAAAAAAGCCGCCCATAGAGATACAACACCCAGTCCAGTTGCCTCGTGTATTTTTTGTTAACAAAAAGGATTATCATTAAGGACTAGGTATGTATAATCCCAATTAAAGCTTCTACACAGAACGAAATATGTCCAGACATTAATTTTGCACCCCCTCTAACAACAACAACACACGCATACACAAAAAACTATTTTGGTCTCGTCTCATTATTTTTTCCAAGTACATAATGTATATATTTTTGGATGATAACTCCTCGAAATTACGAACTAATATGAAGAGTAAATACAAACTTACAACAAAAAAAAAGTCTCAACGGGAGCGCGATGTACCAATATTTCGTGATTTGTTTTAAGCGATTATCGATTGAACGGAATGATTGAAGAATCATAAAATTGTGAATGTCTCAAAATCCTAAGATTCACACTTTAAAGTGAAAAGAATTACACAAGAATCAGAGGCCGCTGAAATGGGGTCTTGGGGGCTGAAACGCCCCAGACGACTAGAAGACTTGATAATGCTCTTTCGCATCCTCAGCCCCCCCCCCCCCCCCCCAACTGCCCTTTCAATACGCTGGTGGTTCAAATTATTTGCAAATAAGTTCCAGTAGCAAAGGACACTAGTTTAAAATCTTTCTATAACGATACATCTATCGGATGGAGATGTTACATGGCAAACAACAATATCCTTATTTGACTAGATTTTCAACCATAAAAACTACACTGCCAACAAAATTCATTATTTTTTTAAAGGGAGAATTTCTGTATTCCACCAGATGAAACTGTTGACAAAATCAATATAAGTGACTCTTATAGTGGTGAAAATTGCTCTTTGAAACGCTCATTCCAAATACTAAAAAATATATTTATAAGTATGCAAAATGTGTCTGGGGTGTATGTTTTCGCGCGAGAAATCTCGGAGCTTGATTGCTATCATCCCCCCCTCCCCCCTCCGTCCTCAGAACGTATTTATTTCCCTGTCACCGGGTAATGGTTTAATATTTCAGTCGGAATCAAATCTCAACGGATCTTTCATAAAGTTAGACCAAAAAAAGTTCACGAGACCACAAACGTGACAAATTTGATCTCTATACTTGTCAGTGGATACCGTTTCAGTTTCAGTTTATTGTTTCATATTTCACATTTACGGTGCTTTTACAGCATAAATGGTACAAACAGTATAATTGGTACAAACAAGATAGATGGTACAAACAAACATGAAATATATTGTCAGAGAAAATAAAAGAAGGTATAAGTACCTCACATCAATACGTTTGCATGCAGTATTAGTTGAAAAGACTGGGATAGAATAAAAGTGAAATATCGAGGAGCCTAAGGAGAAAGCTACGCTTGTGAGTTATAGGCTCCAAAGTGTAATAAGATGTATAATAGTCTTTTAAGAAAATAGTGGGAACGAGCAATGCATGATACAGCAATATGAGTGTATAAGTAAAAATATTGTGTAGCAGTAATCGAATTCGCATTCAAAGAAATGGTATTGGATGGTAGCGTCACTTTCATTACATCAATATTATAACAATTCACATTATTTGGATAAATAAGCACTTCATGTACGCCGCGGCAATTTCTGATGCATACCGAAGTGCTGACATGATTTTAGCATTTTTTCTCAATATTTACGAATGGCTTAACGCAACGCGCTTCATATAGGCCACACCCCAAATCTACAAGTTCGAAGATTCACGAGATCGATTTATTAATCAACCATCATTAGAGTGATCTTTCGCGCGTCTACCCAACTGACACATAGACAATGGCGTAGCGTATGTCCAGGAACTGAGGGCACTGGCGTCATGGAGGGGGGGGGGGGGCCAGCGATCTTACCAGGAGGATGAAATACGATTTAACAACTTACATCGAATAGACATAATAGAGGGAGGGAGTTAAGGGGTCCTATCGTCTTTTTTTTTGTACATTCCTTTTACTCATTTCACTTTATTTTTTCTCTATTTTTTTTTTTTGGAGGGGGGAGGGCATCTTTGAGGGACGTGCCCGCTTGGTGCTCCGACACATGCTCCGGTGGCAATTTGCTGAGGGGGGCTTTATTTTCGTCAATCAATGTAGGGTTAGGGTTGCATTTGAAATTTAGGTTAGGGTTTGGGTTGCAATTGGGTTTTGGGTTTAGGACTATGTATGGTCAAGGGTTCAAGTTTGGAATTCGGTTGGTGTATGGAATTGACGGGGAGTAATTGTCGAAGGAGCATGTGCCATACAATCGCCCAATTCCCCCCCCCCCCCCCCCCCCCCCCAGTTACGCCACTGTCTCTTGACTTGCGTTGGCTCGGTCAACGGATTCCTTTTTAAAATTATTATTATCATTAGATAATGAGCCCACAACTGACCTCCATCATAAAGCTTTTTGTCGCGGTAGACACTCCCGGTGTAAAATCCAGATGCTCTCTCCAGTAGGTATCGAACCCAGGTATTCCCAGACCCAGGCACACTGGCTAATGCAATCAGAGGGTAGGATTGGGGTTTGACGAAACGAGCGCCTTTGCAGACATCGAATGAAACATCTGAGACTAAATTGAGAGAAAAAAAAGAGAACAAAATACATTTCAAGGAAGGTCTACAGAACGATGATCAGTAGAGAAAAATGACGAGGGTACAAGAGGGTACATTAATAAAACATATTAGACACAAGCAATATAGGATAAACTGGAATTCTGACAATGTATTTAGTTTGTTTGGTCCAGTAACATATTTTCAGAAGGGTCATCTTTGTTAAGTGATTCTTCGTTAGTGGTTGAAAGGCATTGTTTTACAAGTGAGCCCTGCACAAACAAATAAATAATACAAAAATCATAAAGTATGATAAATAAAGTAAAGTCAAAGTAATATAGTAATTTTATAACCGATGACAGTGGTGGATTAGTAGGGAGGGGGTACAAGCGGCCCACGCCCCTTTTAAAACCCAATGCGGCATACATATACACAAAAATGCCCCTAATTGTGTTCTTGTTCTTCAATCCCCTTTCAAAATTTTGACCCAGAGACACCTGGAAGTCTGATAATCCAACTATTTGCTTGTCAGTGATTTTTTTCTTTTCTATACAATCTGATATGTTTGATGTTGTTGCTTTTTAATAAAAAAATCAGAATTGTGTCCTCCCCTTTTTTACAGCACCATGGATCCGCCCCTAAAATCTGAGTCAGCATACAAAATGTAGTTATACGGTTAGTTTGAAGCGAGGATGAAGCGTCAACCTGACATGTCATATATAGGGTCACTGGACGCAACCCACGCTACCAGACAACCCCATGGTAACCATGGTAACGGAAACTGTCAGGCTTGATGCGCTTTGTTCCTCGCTGTTATGGAAAGTTTGCCTTTCGTCAGCGAAATTCGATCGTAAAATATTTTTTCTCAAATTTGATGTTATGCACAGATGTATGAAAGACAGACAAAACGGATCATGCATATGGGGCGAAAGACAAGAAAGAAGACGGAATGCAAATGCAAAGGCTCTATACCAGGTCAAAGGTCACGCATTAGGAGACTAAAAATCTAGCTAGCAAGAAACCAAGAATTAATGTGCATGAACTTATAACCCCCCCCCCCCCTTTCATTGCCTCTTTTCATAAACGCACTTTGTAAAGTTAGGAAAACATTTTTTTTTTCAACAAAATAACGATAATTATTTTGCTTCGAACTTTGAAGATTTTTAAAAATAGCATTATAAGAAAGATATATTCACAAATACATGTAATTCACTTTCATATTTCACTCAACAGTGTTAAACATTGTTAAGATGAGTGATGTAGCATGCATGGGTTTTTTAATGAAAGGGCGGCGGTGTAAGCATTAGAATGGACATGTCAATGAGAGGGATCAAATGTACTGAGCAGGTGCATTTGTGATATATTACAGACTATATTTGACATCATCTGTTACTCAAAATATCAATCCAACATATCTACATGTATATGGAATTATAGTCAGATTGTTTTCTCCAAATTCTGCCCCCCCCCCTTTCTCTCTCGATTCATTACAGGCTTGGGTAAGAAAATATAATTATTGTTTTTGGTTAAGAGATGAAGGAAAAGGGGAAGAGGGTTGAACAAAAAAAGATTAATGAAATCAATTCACACAAAATAAAAGAATAATATACAGCGTATATCATTTCTATTTATCATAAATCCATAGAACCAAGGAGTTATCACAGTACGTAAACTGATCGGGGTAGGCAGACATTTGTATTTCACTGTCATGGACGACGGTATCACAAAATGTCGTTACGCGCCTGGCACCCGATAGGGGGTATTATAAGATGAAATTCAACATCAAAGCCGCACGTTCGAGACAACTTATTGGGATTTGATTAAGTTATTTTCAAGATGCAGTTAACAGGTGAGTCGTCCTACAAGGTCATTCCTCCTCCACTATGGTTCAGTCGTGGATCAAGGATTTGAAATAGAGGGGGTGCCAAGTTTGAATATACATTCTGAGTTGAAGGTTACGTTTGAGGGGGCGCATGCCTCTACTTGCGCCCCCCCCCCCCCTCCAGATCTGTCATTGTCTTCAATGCCAAGGTTAAAATGATCAAGACTTAATTCATCTCAGTAAGATAAAACGCTTATTGGAAGCATGATGTCATTAAATGTGGTTGTTTTCCACTAGTTAAAGAAAGTTTTGAGTAAATCTTTAACAAAAATAATAAAGTGAGCTTTCCCATTTTGTTATTCCTATGTGGGAGAATAATGGTAAAGTCACATTAAAATACTTGCTTTTGTAATGTTCACATCTTCGAAAATGTATTCTGAATACCAAATACGTTGGGAATAATAAGGAAATTAATGAAACTAATCATAGTCTCAGACTAAGATTTTGATCCTATACACGTGTGTACATGTACAGTGCGTATCAACAAAAAAAATATACCCAAATTTGGTAGCTTCTAATTAAAAAGTTATAACCTCTATGAGCTTGAGATTTATTTCATAGTAAAGAGGAACTTATATTACCTGTAATGATACCTTATTCATAACCTTGCTGTCACGGATGACTGAGCAGCAGCTTTTCAAAAAGTATTGTCAAAATCCTCTTGTACCAAGTTTGGACTGAAGCAGCGCATTAATGTGGGTGAAACCAATTATGCATTAGTTACTTCAGTTGGAAAACAATTGCTGAGTTATTTTCAATTGATCTTGTGCCTTTGAATAGAAAAGGTGTTAAAGTCAACTCAAACTCAAGAGAGGGCTTATTCCAAGCTAAATTTATGATATTTTATTTGCCATGATAACACAAGCTTGGCTTCATCCGCATCCCTTTTTTAAAGGTAAGCCTTTTTACCGAGTCATTCGAAATGGACAACATTTATTTGGGAAGCTTTCTTTTTCTTGAAAGTCCACTATCTATTACCTTGGTAATTCTCAACACAGGTATCCTTTTTCTTCTTCTTTGTAGTCTTTAAGGTCAGTAAAGCTTTGAGTTCATGTGCTGTTCACGAAAAACACCGTGTGCACCTCATGCAGGTGAAATGGTGCAATAGACAAATGAGCAGAGAGTTTTGAGCCTGATCAGTTAAGAGTAGGCATTTTGTCCGTCCTTGACATTGAATATTTTATGGATCATAACTTTAGAAGGCAACCATGGCAACCAAATTTTATCAAATTTAAACTCCTTCAGTTATGCTCTTCACCATGAAATATAAAATAGCTCGCTTCAATTAAATACTTATTTTCTACAGGCCTTCAAACTTTCAAAATTTGTAAAATGTCCGTCCGTGACCAACTGATCAGGCTCTTTTTAGTTATCACGAGACAAGTTAGAAGGCTGTTAACATAAATTAAAGATTATCGTATGGATTGAAACAAGGCCATTTGAAAGCTTAGATATACTGGATCACTTTTAACAATGAAGCATTGAAACACAAAGGAGAATTCAACTTTTAAAATGATTTTACACTAATGATAGACTGCCCTGCGAATGGCGACACCTAATGTGCGGAAAGACCTTATACTTTACGCTAAGACTATATTATCTTAATGATACTTCATACATTTGGGTGGGGAGTCTTGAAGATCTTGTAGGAATGCAATAAATCCGACAGAAAAAATATATATATATATATATTTTCGGGCTGACGTTATATGGTTTTTGACTGGTCTATTGAAAGTCCACCCTGGTATTAAGTTGATTTGTGCCAATAAGTGTTTGACTGATTACAACTTCATAAAATCGTAACTCTGATCTTATTTCTTATCGGATTTTGCTCAAACTTTCACTAATGTGTTTCTCTCATTATTTGTATTTTATGCAAATCAACTTAACGCAAGGGTGAACTTTCCCTTTATAATTGATTTCATTAAGACTAATTAGGCAGTTAGGTGAACCGAAGTACAGAACACTTCACGATTTTCAACCATTTAGAAATACCGTCGGGGGGAAAAAAAACCCCACATAGTTCCAGAAATACAAAATATATATAGACGTTTGGTTTAAAGTACAAAGATCAACTATAAAGTGTTTACCTTGCTTATCAGGCCTCTCAGATACGTTGTACAATCGGTGTGGGGTCTTGTTGATTGCATTTGGTATTAAGAGAGCAGAGGTATTTGTTGTGTTAATGAATGCCGATTGGTGCCCGTCAAAAACCGTGTGAATAGTGTTGCTACCCTCTCCGATTCCGCGTTTGTCCGCGACACCGTTCCAAAATGAACCTCCTTTCGGAAGACTGGCATATAAAAATAGAACGAGTCCACCGGCTGCCAACAAAGAAACCTTCCGCTTCCAACCTCTGTTGAAGACCCTCATCGTAGAGTAACTCATTTCGTAGAGAAAACCGAAAGACAATCATTAAGGTACACCGAATTATATGGTAGGCCTATATACTGAATATGGTTATTTTGACCGGTCTATATATTGCCAGCAGGCCTAGCTATCATGTTACCACTGACTGTTTGAGATGAACATGGTAATACCCGAGTTACACCGCTGAACCGACTCCACACCTATTTCAAACCGACCGATTTTCAGCCATAGCATAATGGGAGTAAGTAAAGTCTGTTCGGCCTATTGTCGGTCTCAAAGGTGTGACTGAGATACCTAGGCGTAACCTTTCACCCCGCCTTTCCCCGCCCCCTGTATTATCATAAACAAATTTCCATATCTAAAGGGCTGGTCACATATTTGTCCGATAACGACAACGATAACGAGATTTTCAATTAAAGGCACACCCATACTATATGGCGTATATGTGTGAATATATGGTGAATATGCTCGTGGTTGTATGAAAGTTAGTTTAGCGTACGTATGCTTAAATGAAGCTCTGTGATTGGTCCGCTTGCATATGTATGCTCAACTAGATTATAATAGTAGGGCACAGTTGTTGTTGTTGATTAGTGTTTTATGGCAATCAGTCAATTTTGACTATTATCACCAACTACATATATATATTTTTTTTTAACAAAAATTTAATCATTTAAATAATATAATTGACTTCTCTCTTCTTTTTTGGGGTATTTTTTTCTAAAAGTTATTATATTATATATATATATATATATATATATTTTTTTTTTTCTTTTTTTTTCTAGGTGTCCCTTTAATGAAAAAAAATCTCGTTATCGTTATCGTTATCGGACAAAAATATTTGATTTGATTTGATTTGCTTTATTTTCTTCTGCATTCATATAAGTACAACATTTTTCGGTAACATATATAAAATAAAATACAAAATTACTTTTTGACAATGAATCATAAATAAACAAGTATATGTAACTATTATCTTTCAAAAACAAACAGGAAATGATAGATTGTCAAATTATTGTAATTCATCGAATATAAAATCATTTACGGAAGAAAGACTGCCATTGTCAGCAATTTGCTTGAGAATATGGCAGCCCCAAACAAAAATACTTTTTAGCATAGGCCTATAATCCGGCATATAATCTATCTCGCGTTGGTTTAATATTGCTTCTCTTGAAAAAGCTTTAAAAAGAGAAAAAAATTATTACTATCGTTTTCCCATTTGGTGCATAATGAATATCAGTCAATTGGAACAAGACTAAATTCGGTGCAGCCAAATCATGCAATTGACGATTTAAGAAAAAAATCAAAATAAAAAACAAAACAAAACAAAGACAAGACGTCAGTATGGATTCATAGTGAAGTACTCGTAGAGCCTCTTATTAGAGAAAGTAAACAAATTTTTCGAATACTCTTTTTTTTTTCTCTCTCTCTCTTTCTTTCTTTTCCCCCTCCTATTTACATTTGTATATGACAGATTATACTCCTTTAACCCTTTCGAGACAATTGACCACATTTTGTGGTTTGACCCAATGACTTTTGATTTAGAGCCTTAAAAAATATACCAGATGCATGAGTAGAAAGAGCAAAAAATTCTGCACATACTGTGTCCATTTTTGTTGCCTGATCATATTGCGTTTGATGCCAGGAATTTTAAAAAGGAGAATAAGATTGAACATCCTTAAATTGGCAACACATTGAGAGATTCAAAATCATTGTTTTTTGTCCAAATTGGCAACTTTTTCAACTTTTTGACAAAGTTCCTAACCACATATATTATTTTCAAGAAATTACATCTTATTAGAACCACGTAGCACTAAAATAAAAATATTATTGTTGCCAATTTGCAGAACAAAATGTGATCAATTGAGCTCTTAAATAATTTCTGTCCTGAAAGGGTTAAAATACTTAACAAAAATCACAAATTGCGAATTCAAACATGACCTGGGCCCTCTTGCATAAAAAGTTGCGATTAAACGCAAGTCAAAAAATTAAACGCAACTTGATTTTCAACCAATCAGGATCGCGTATTTGGGACTTGCGTTTAATTTTTTTGATTTGCGATTTAACGCAACTTTTTATGCAAGAGCACCCTGCTCTTTAGCCTTAAAGTGTACCAATCACCTAAAAAAAAAAAAAAAAAAAAAAAAATCTTGTTCAGCTAGCATGTATACAATCAACCTCAAAATACTTCACCTCGCGGTTACGGAGTATGAAGAAAATGAAGGAAAACATAAAACCGCATGGCGCGGATCCCAACTCCGAGTTTGGTTCCGCATGCATGGGCCCTTATTCTGTGAGAGCGCGTCGACTAGTTTCCTCACAAGTCACCACTCTCTCTTTCTCCCCCACTCCCTCCCTCACCTTAATATGTGTCTTTCTCACGTACTCCATCCCCTCCCCCTCTCTCCAAATATGTTCAACGTTTAGTTTCATTTGGTTACTCTCACCATATTCAAGATAGTAGGCTTTTCTTTTTCTTCTTGTTATTAATATGAACAATATTATTACTACATGTATTATATTATTATTGTTATTACCATCATTATTACCATCATTATTATCACCATTATTATTATTATTATTATTATTATTATCATCCTCATCATCATTACTATTGTTATCATTATTATTGTTGTTGTTGTTGACTTGTTGTTATTGATGATGTGCATTATCATTATCGTTCAGACGCGGAATGATATATGCTTCTATATAGAAAGTATACGATGAGCCTTATATGATAACAGGGGGCGGGGAAATAGACGTAGGGAATTTAATTATCTTCAGTAATGGTGAAAGTGAAAGACCCATGCAGACATTAATTTATTCAAATCAACTTGATATTAGTGTGGACTTGGCCTTTAATGTCGGAGGCAAGCAACAGAAATGGGGATCTGATGATGTAGTTGGAGACCTGAATCTTGGAGACACTGATTGGACTAGAAACGTTGCAAACTGCTCAGAAGACCATACAGCTTCATATACAATGGACATCATTAATAATAATAATAATGATAGTGCCTACTTGTATAGCACACAGGTCCACCTTTCGGTGCTCATGGCGCTTAGAGAAAAATACATATAGAATTCTCCTAAACATAATTACAACGAAAAAAACAAATAAGTTTTCAGTTGTGATTTGAATGCTTCTGTTGACGACAGTTGACGTAATTGTAGAGGTATAGTTTATTCCAGAGTTTCGGACCCATTGCTGAGAAAGCCCGATCGCCCCAAGCATGTCTTATTCTAGGTGTATGAAGCAACAGTTTGTCTGATGACGAGTGAAGACTTCGTGTGGGATTGTATTTGGAAATAGAGTTGGGCAGGTATGTGGGGGAAAGAGAGTAAACTGAATGATGTACTAGTAACAGAATTTTAAAGATTATCCTTTTGTCAACTGGCAGCCAATGAAGAGAATGGAGAATTGGTGATATGGATTCAGATTTTTTAGTCAGTGTTAATAGGCGGGCTGGAGAATTCTGTAGTCGTTGAAGTTTTGTGACATCTTTTTTTGGAAGGTTACAGAACAACGAATTGGCAAAATCTAAACGAGAAGAAATTAAAGCATGGATCAAGACCTCGGCCGCAGGTTAGGATAAACATTTTCTTATGAAACTAAGATTACGTAGTTGATACCTTACACTATGTTGAACATGTGTTATATGACTGCGAAAGGACATTTCCTGATCAAAGATAACACCCAAATTACGAGCTGTTTTTGATGGAGTGATACAAGTGCTACCAATATGTATGTCTTGAAATATGTAAACTAGTTTCTTAAATTTGTTATATCCAGGGGATTCTGATGGAATTAAATGTAAATGCAGTGTTAATTGTTAAAATCATGTTCGTTTTTCTTGATCTTGATCTTGATTTATGCTAATTTATGCATAAACATATGTTCTGTGATATACTCACAACATAAATATGCAGGGCTTTGTAACACGAAGATTAGATCGGTCAGTTAGAATGAAATATCAGCAATTGCAATTATTGAATGATATTTATTGATTTAAGAACTTGTTTTCATTTATGCAAATTTTATGCATAATACACATTTCCATTGGTATAACAAGAAACAACTATACCAGCACTCTAAAATTGTCACATATTAGTGAATGAGGTTAGGTTAGTGAAATGACTATTTCAACTGGATATTCTGAGTAGGCCTATATTTCTTGACTTTTAATGCTATTTTATTATAATTTATGCATATTTATGCATAAAAAATAGTTTCACCGAAATTTCAAGAAATAACTATATCAGCACGTAAAATTTGTTACTCACTGCTTAATAACTTCAGGTAAATAAGAATACATTGTTAACTGCAATATTCTAAGTATATTTCTCGATTTTTAAAAAAAATTACAAATGCATATTTATGAATATATCACTCATGAAAGGGGGGGGGGGAATATAACAAGAAATACCTGTACCACTCCTTAAATTCGTAAGTAGCCACAACTTGGTGAGTGTGGTGAGTTAGGTCAGGTAAACTAGAATAACGATGTTTATACTGCGATATTCTGAGTACATTTTTTTATTTTTATGCCAATTTCTTATGATTCATGTATGTTTATGCATTTACAATCACTGTATACATGTATAGGCACCTCATTAATGTAAAAAAAACAACAACACCCATTTGTTAAAATGCAACAGGTGAATAGAGCTTATTATAAAGAATATAGACCTACTATAAGTAGGTAAGATAGATAAGATAAGATAGTATTTATTTGTCTCTCGTATAAAAACACAAAAGAAATTCACAGTG
The DNA here is from genome assembly GCA_025618425.1 of Heliocidaris tuberculata. Classification (NCBI taxonomy): domain Eukaryota; kingdom Metazoa; phylum Echinodermata; class Echinoidea; order Camarodonta; family Echinometridae; genus Heliocidaris; species Heliocidaris tuberculata. The sequence continues at coordinate 31,001,423 of CM046835.1, forward strand.
AACAAATTGGTTGCATTAAAAACATATCAAATTACATAGCAGGAATTATCAGTACACAGAGAAAACAACAAGTTTAAAAGCTCCATCCTCCATCCTGTAGACATGCCCGGCCCAACGCAGCTGGAGCTGTATGTGGATGGCTTCGATGCTGGGCAAGCCAGCTCTTCTGAGAACCTCACTGTTTGTCACACGGTCTTGCCAGCGAATCCTAAAGATGTTGTGGAGACATCTTGGTGGAAACGTTCTAGGAGACGTATGTGATGGCGATACAAAGTCCAGGACTCTGTCCCGTACAGGAGTGTTGAGATGACAACAGCTCTGTTATAGACGCTCAATTCAAAACACACACTGACATCAGCACACAATACACATACCCACTGGCGTAGACAGGGGGGCCCAGGGGGCCATCCCCCCCCCCCCCATTCAGCCACTAAAAAAAAAAAAAAAAAAAAAAAAGGGAGAGCGAAAAAGTGGGGGAAGTGTGAGAAAAAGGCCTAAAAAAGACGCTACAATGAAGCCGTTATCTTTCTCTCAAATTTGCTAAAACGTCACAATTTTCGCGCTTCGCGCGGGAAGAGGGAAATAACTCTCCTCTCCCTGCACCCACCCCTGTTACATAGACCTCCACAGTGAAATGTTACGTCCAAATAATTGAAAAGCAGTCCGGGCGTCGAACTATAATTTTCCGCCTAAAAATTGTTTGCTACGAGCCGTTATCTTTCTCTCAAATTTGCTACAAAACGTCAGAGCTTTCGCGCTTCGCGCGGGAAGGGGGGAAACTCCTCCCCCCCCCCCCTCCCTGCACCCACCCCTGTTACATACAGTGCAGTATTGAGTCAAAATAACTGAAAAGCAACCGGGGCGTCAAACTAACTTTGCGCCTATAAAAAAGTGTTACGAGCAGTTATTTTTCTCTCAAATTTGCTATAAAATGTAAGAGTTTTCGCGCTTCGCATTCGCGCAGGAAGGTGGAACGCCCCCCCCCCTTCCCTCCACCCATCCCTGTTACAGTGCAGTATTACGTCCTAATAACTGAAAAGCAGTGCGGACGTCGAAATAACTTTCCGCCTAAAAAAGGTGCTACGACCCGTTATATCTTTCTCTCAAATTTGCTATAAAACGTCAGAGCTTTTGCGCTTCGCGCGGGAGAGGGAAAACTTCCCCCTTCCTGCACCCATCCCCTGGGGAGCACGCTTCGCGTGCTCAAAACCGGCCCCTAAAATGAAATCCTGGCTGTGCCTTTGGATATTGAAAAATCCTGGCTACGCCTGAGCACATACCCCCACATACCATCAATTCTAAACGTTGACGCACGCTACACGCACCACCACACACAACAAAGACAGCAAACATTTTAGTCTACACAACAATGCGCCACAAACAGCATGAAACTATAGCTGACAGGAAGCGCACCCCCACCGAAGAAAGAGGCCGAAAATTAGAGAAGAAAAGGGCAACAAATACGAGAATGCTGCATAGTACACAAAATAAGATCAAAGCAATGGGACCACTACATAAACATTGATCTGTTTCTGTTTCCAATGAACACATATACACATATACACATACACATATACATATTATCGTCGAAGAATAATTGTAATAATAATAATAAGTGTTAAGTGAATATTGATAAATGCATATAATCTGCAGAAACCTTCATAGCATTTCATGAAGATGTAGACATGTTTCAATTTTTGCAACAGCTGATGACAGTGAAGACATTGTAGGTTTAAAAGATGGATTTGTATATCATCAGCGTAACAATGGTAACTAATACAATGTTTGTGATCTTGCTGATTGGTTGCATATAATGAGAAAAGAGCAGTGGTCCTCCAACCGAACCCTGGGGTACACCATACTTCATAGTACCAGAGGTAGAATCACCAATTTTAACATGCTGAGATCGTTCAGAGAGACATGATATAAACCAATCAATTAAAGACAGTACCCTTGATATAATGATTTCAGCCTCTGAATCAGGATAGGTGTTCTGGTAAAGGAGATGGTAGACTTGAGAACCGTGTTCTCAAGACTACCAAGACTTGTTTTTTTACCTGTGAGTCATGTTACCAAAATAATTAAGTTTGGATAGCGTGCCACGAAATCGGTGAATGGCACCCTATTTAAAAATGTTAATTTATGCAAATTTTATGCAAAAACACAAATTCAGTTCTATGTCTTGAAATATATAAACTAGTTTCTTAAATTTTTATATCCAAGGGATTCTGATGGAATTAAATGTAAATGCAGTGTTAATTGTTAAAATCATGTTCGTTTTTCTTGATCTTGATCTTGATTTATGCTAATTTATGCATAAACATATGTTCTGTGATATACTCACAACATAAATATGCAGGGCTTTGTAACACGAAGATTAGATCGGTCAGTTAGAATGAAATATCAGCAATTGCAATTATTGAATGATATTTATTGATTTTAGAACTTGTTTTCATTTATGCAAATTTTATGCATAATACACATTTCCATTGGTATAACAAGAAACAACTATACCAGCACTCTAAAATTGTCACATATTAGTGAATGAGGTTAGGTTAGTGAAATGACTATTTCAACTGGATATTCTGAGTAGGCCTATATTTCTTGACTTTTAATGCTATTTTATTATAATTTATGCATATTTATGCATAAAAAATAGTTTCACCGAAATTTGAAGAAATAACTATATCAGCACGTAAACTTTGTTACTCACTGCTTAATAACTTCAGGTAAATAAGAATACATTGTTACATGTAACTGCAATATTCTAAGTATATTTCTCGATTTAAAAAAAAAAATACAAATGCATATTTATGAATATATCACTCATGAAAGGGGGGGGGGGGGAATATAACAAGAAATACCTGTACCACTCCTTAAATTCGTAAGTAGCCACAACTTGGTGAGTGTGGTGAGTTAGGTCAGGTAAACTAGAATAACGATGTTTATACTGCGATATTCTGAGTACATTTTTTTATTTTTATGCCAATTTCTTATGATTCATGTACGTTTATGCATTTACAATCACTGTATACATGTATAGGCACCTCATTAATGTAAAAAAAAAACAACAACACCCATTTGTTAAAATGCAACAGGTGAATAGAGCTTATTATAAAGAATATAGGCCTATATAAGTAGGTAAGATAGATAAGATAAGATAGTATTTATTTGTCTCTCGTATAAAAACACAAAAGAAATTCACAGTGAACAAATTGGTTGCATTAAAAACATATCAAATTACATAGCAGGAATTATCAGTACACAGAGAAAACAACAAGTTTAAAAGCTCCATCCTCCATCCTGTAGACATGCCCGGCCCAACGCAGCTGGAGCTGTATGTGGATGGCTTCGATGCTGGGCAAGCCAGCTCTTCTGAGAACCTCACTGTTTGTCACACGGTCTTGCCAGCGAATCCTAAAGATGTTGTGGAGACATCTTGGTGGAAACGTTCTAGGAGACGTATGTGATGGCGATACAAAGTCCAGGACTCTGTCAGGAGTGTTGAGATGACAACAGCTCTGTTATAGACGCTCAATTCAAAACACACACTGACATCAGCACACAATACACATACCCACTGGCGTAGACAGGGGGGCCCAGGGGGCCATCCCCCCCCCCCCCCATTCAGCCACTAAAAAAAAAAAAAAAAAAAAAAAAAGGGAGAGCGAAAAAGTGGGGGAAGTGTGAGAAAAAGGCCTAAAAAAGACGCTACAATGAAGCCGTTATCTTTCTCTCAAATTTGCTAAAACGTCACAATTTTCGCGCTTCGCGCGGGAAGAGGGAAATAACTCTCCTCTCCCTGCACCCACCCCTGTTACATAGACCTCCACAGTGAAATGTTACGTCCAAATAATTGAAAAGCAGTCCGGGCGTCGAACTATAATTTTCCGCCTAAAAATTGTTTGCTACGAGCCGTTATCTTTCTCTCAAATTTGCTACAAAACGTCAGAGCTTTCGCGCTTCGCGCGGGAAGGGGGGAAACTCCTCCCCCCCCCCTCCCTGCACCCACCCCTGTTACATACAGTGCAGTATTGCGTCAAAATAACTGAAAAGCAACCGGGGCGTCAAACTAACTTTGCGCCTATAAAAAAGTGTTACGAGCAGTTATTTTTCTCTCAAATTTGCTATAAAATGTAAGAGTTTTCGCGCTTCGCATTCGCGCAGGAAGGTGGAACGCCCCCCCCCCCCTCCCTCCACCCATCCCTGTTACAGTGCAGTATTACGTCCTAATAACTGAAAAGCAGTGCGGACGTCGAAATAACTTTCCGCCTAAAAAAGGTGCTACGACCCGTTATATCTTTCTCTCAAATTTGCTATAAAACGTCAGAGCTTTTGCGCTTCGCGCGGGAGAGGGAAAACTTCCCCCTTCCTGCACCCATCCCCTGGGGAGCACGCTTCGCGTGCTCAAAACCGGCCCCTAAAATGAAATCCTGGCTGTGCCTTTGGATATTGAAAAATCCTGGCTACGCCTGAGCACATACCCCCACATACCATCAATTCTAAACGTTGACGCACGCTACACGCACCACCACACACAACAAAGACAGCAAATATTTTAGTCTACACAACAATGCGCCACAAACAGCATGAAACTATAGCTGACAGGAAGCGCACCCCCACCGAAGAAAGAGGCCGAAAATTAGAGAAGAAAAGGGCAACAAATACGAGAATGCTGCATAGTACCACTACATAAACATTGATCTGTTTCTGTTTCCAATGAACACATATACACATATACACATACACATATACATATTATCGTCGAAGAATAATTGTAATAATAATAATAAGTGTTAAGTGAATATTGATAAATGCATATAATCTGCAGAAACCTTCAAAGCATTTCATGAAGATGTAGACATGTTTCAAGTTTTGCAACAGCTGATGACAGTGAAGACATTGTAGGTTTAAAAGATGGATTTATATATCATCAGCGTAACAATGGTAACTAATACAATGTTTGTGATCTTGCTGATTGGTTGCATATAATGAGAAAAGAGCAGTGGTCCTCCAACCGAACCCTGGGGTACACCATACTTCATAGTACCAGAGGTAGAATCACCAATTTTAACATGCTGAGATCGTTCAGAGAGACATGATATAAACCAATCAATTAAAGACAGTACCCTTGATATAATGATTTCAGCCTCTGAATCAGGATAGGTGTTCTGGTAAAGGAGATGGTAGACTTGAGAACCGTGTTCTCAAGACTACCAAGACTTGTTTTTTTACCTGTGAGTCATGTTACCAAAATAATTAAGTTTGGATAGGGTGCCACGAAATCGGTGAATGGCACCCTATTTAAAAATGTTAATTTATGCAAATTTTATGCAAAAACACAAATTCAGTTCTATGTCTTGAAATATATAAACTAGTTTCTTAAATTTTTATATCCAGGGGATTCTGATGGAATTAAATGTAAATGCAGTGTTAATTGTTAAAATCATGTTCGTTTTTCTTGATCTTGATCTTGATTTATGCTAATTTATGCATAAACATATGTTCTGTGATATACTCACAACATAAATATGCAGGGCTTTGTAACACGAAGATTAGATCGGTCAGTTAGAATGAAATATCAGCAATTGCAATTATTGAATGATATTTATTGATTTTAGAACTTGTTTTCATTTATGCAAATTTTATGCATAATACACATTTCCATTGGTATAACAAGAAACAACTATACCAGCACTCTAAAATTGTCACATATTAGTGAATGAGGTTAGGTTAGTGAAATGACTATTTCAACTGGATATTCTGAGTAGGCCTATATTTCTTGACTTTTAATGCTATTTTATTATAATTTATGCATATTTATGCATAAAAAATAGTTTCACCGAAATTTCAAGAAATAACTATATCAGCACGTAAACTTTGTTACTCACTGCTTAATAACTTCAGGTAAATAAGAATACATTGTTACATGTAACTGCAATATTCTAAGTATATTTCTCGATTTAAAAAAAAAAATACAAATGCATATTTATGAATATATCACTCATGAAAGGGGGGGGGGGGAATATAACAAGAAATACCTGTACCACTCCTTAAATTCGTAAGTAGCCACAACTTGGTGAGTGTGGTGAGTTAGGTCAGGTAAACTAGAATAACGATGTTTATACTGCGATATTCTGAGTACATTTTTTTATTTTTATGCCAATTTCTTATGATTCATGTACGTTTATGCATTTACAATCACTGTATACATGTATAGGCACCTCATTAATGTAAAAAAACAACAACAACACCCATTTGTTAAAATGCAACAGGTGAATAGAGCTTATTATAAAGAATATAGGCCTATATAAGTAGGTAAGATAGATAAGATAAGATAGTATTTATTTGTCTCTCGTATAAAAACACAAAAGAAATTCACAGTGAACAAATTGGTTGCATTAAAAACATATCAAATTACATAGCAGGAATTATCAGTACACAGAGAAAACAACAAGTTTAAAAGCTCCATCCTCCATCCTGTAGACATGCCCGGCCCAACGCAGCTGGAGCTGTATGTGGATGGCTTCGATGCTGGGCAAGCCAGCTCTTCTGAGAACCTCACTGTTTGTCACACGGTCTTGCCAGCGAATCCTAAATATGTTGTGGAGACATCTTGGTGGAAACGTTCTAGGAGACGTATGTGATGGCGATACAAAGTCCAGGACTCTGTCAGGAGTGTTGAGATGACAACAGCTCTGTTATAGACGCTCAATTCAAAACACACACTGACATCAGCACACAACACACATACCCACTGGCGTAGACAGGGGGGCCCAGGGGGCCATCCCCCCCCCCCATTCAGCCACTAAAAAAAAAAAAAAAAAAAAAAAAGGGAGAGCGAAAAAGTGGGGGAAGTGTGAGAAAAAGGCCTAAAAAAGACGCTACAATGAAGCCGTTATCTTTCTCTCAAATTTGCTAAAACGTCACAATTTTCGCGCTTCGTGCGGGAAGAGGGAAATAACTCTCCTCTCCCTGCACCCACCCCTGTTACATAGACCTCCACAGTGAAATGTTACGTCCAAATAATTGAAAAGCAGTCCGGGCGTCGAACTATAATTTTCCGCCTAAAAATTGTTTGCTACGAGCCGTTATCTTTCTCTCAAATTTGCTACAAAACGTCAGAGCTTTCGCGCTTCGCGCGGGAAGGGGGGAAACTCCTCCCCCCCCCCTCCCTGCACCCACCCCTGTTACATACAGTGCAGTATTGCGTCAAAATAACTGAAAAGCAACCGGGGCGTCAAACTAACTTTGCGCCTATAAAAAAGTGTTACGAGCAGTTATTTTTCTCTCAAATTTGCTATAAAATGTAAGAGTTTTCGCGCTTCGCATTCGCGCAGGAAGGTGGAACGCCCCCCCCCCCTCCCTCCACCCATCCCTGTTACAGTGCAGTATTACGTCCTAATAACTGAAAAGCAGTGCGGACGTCGAAATAACTTTCCGCCTAAAAAAGGTGCTACGACCCGTTATATCTTTCTCTCAAATTTGCTATAAAACGTCAGAGCTTTTGCGCTTCGCGCGGGAGAGGGAAAACTTCCCCCTTCCTGCACCCATCCCCTGGGGAGCACGCTTCGCGTGCTCAAAACCGGCCCCTAAAATGAAATCCTGGCTGTGCCTTTGGATATTGAAAAATCCTGGCTACGCCTGAGCACATACCCCCACATACCATCAATTCTAAACGTTGACGCACGATACACGCACCACCACACACAACAAAGACAGCAAATATTTTAGTCTACACAACAATGCGCCACAAACAGCATGAAACTATAGCTGACAGGAAGCGCACCCCCACCGAAGAAAGAGGCCGAAAATTAGAGAAGAAAAGGGCAACAAATACGAGAATGCTGCATAGTACCACTACATAAACATTGATCTGTTTCTGTTTCCAATGAACACATATACACATATACACATACACATATACATATTATCGTCTAAGAATAATTGTAATAATAATAATAAGTGTTAAGTGAATATTGATAAATGCATATAATCTGCAGAAACCTTCATAGCATTTCATGAAGATGTAGACATGTTTCAAGTTTTGCAACAGCTGATGACAGTGAAGACATTGTAGGTTTAAAAGATGGATTTATATATCATCAGCGTAACAATGGTAACTAATACAATGTTTGTGATCTTGCTGATTGGTTGCATATAATGAGAAAAGAGCAGTGGTCCTCCAACCGAACCCTGGGGTACACCATACTTCATAGTACCAGAGGTAGAATCACCAATTTTAACATGCCGAGATCGTTCAGAGAGACATGATATAAACCAATCAATTAAAGACAGTACCCTTGATATAATGATTTCAGCCTCTGAATCAGGATAGGTGTTCTGGTAAAGGAGATGGTAGACTTGAGAACCGTGTTCTCAAGACTACCAAGACTTGTTTTTTTACCTGTGAGTCATGTTACCAAAATAATTAAGTTTGGATAGGGTGCCACGAAATCGGTGAATGGCACCCTATTTAAAAATGTTAATTTATGCAAATTTTATGCAAAAACACAAATTCAGTTCTATGTCTTGAAATATATAAACTAGTTTCTTAAATTTTTATATCCAAGGGATTCTGATGGAATTAAATGTAAATGCAGTGTTAATTGTTAAAATCATGTTCGTTTTTCTTGATCTTGATCTTGATTTATGCTAATTTATGCATAAACATATGTTCTGTGATATACTCACAACATAAATATGCAGGGCTTTGTAACACGAAGATTAGATCGGTCAGTTAGAATGAAATATCAGCAATTGCAATTATTGAATGATATTTATTGATTTTAGAACTTGTTTTCATTTATGCAAATTTTATGCATAATACACATTTCCATTGGTATAACAAGAAACAACTATACCAGCACTCTAAAATTGTCACATATTAGTGAATGAGGTTAGGTTAGTGAAATGACTATTTCAACTGGATATTCTGAGTAGGCCTATATTTCTTGACTTTTAATGCTATTTTATTATAATTTATGCATATTTATGCATAAAAAATAGTTTCACCGAAATTTCAAGAAATAACTATATCAGCACGTAAACTTTGTTACTCACTGCTTAATAACTTCAGGTAAATAAGAATACATTGTTACATGTAACTGCAATATTCTAAGTATATTTCTCGATTTAAAAAAAAAAATACAAATGCATATTTATGAATATATCACTCATGAAAGGGGGGGGGGGGAATATAACAAGAAATACCTGTACCACTCCTTAAATTCGTAAGTAGCCACAACTTGGTGAGTGTGGTGAGTTAGGTCAGGTAAACTAGAATAACGATGTTTATACTGCGATATTCTGAGTACATTTTTTTATTTTTATGCCAATTTCTTATGATTCATGTACGTTTATGCATTTACAATCACTGTATACATGTATAGGCACCTCATTAATGTAAAAAAACAACAACAACACCCATTTGTTAAAATGCAACAGGTGAATAGAGCTTATTATAAAGAATATAGGCCTATATAAGTAGGTAAGATAGATAAGATAAGATAGTATTTATTTGTCTCTCGTATAAAAACACAAAAGAAATTCACAGTGAACAAATTGGTTGCATTAAAAACATATCAAATTACATAGCAGGAATTATCAGTACACAGAGAAAACAACAAGTTTAAAAGCTCCATCCTCCATCCTGTAGACATGCCCGGCCCAACGCAGCTGGAGCTGTATGTGGATGGCTTCGATGCTGGGCAAGCCAGCTCTTCTGAGAACCTCACTGTTTGTCACACGGTCTTGCCAGCGAATCCTAAAGATGTTGTGGAGACATCTTGGTGGAAACGTTCTAGGAGACGTATGTGATGGCGATACAAAGTCCAGGACTCTGTCAGGAGTGTTGAGATGACAACAGCTCTGTTATAGACGCTCAATTCAAAACACACACTGACATCAGCACACAATACACATACCCACTGGCGTAGACAGGGGGGCCCAGGGGGCCATCCCCCCCCCCCCATTCAGCCACTAAAAAAAAAAAAAAAAAAAAAAAAGGGAGAGCGAAAAAGTGGGGGAAGTGTGAGAAAAAGGCCTAAAAAAGACGCTACAATGAAGCCGTTATCTTTCTCTCAAATTTGCTAAAACGTCACAATTTTCGCGCTTCGTGCGGGAAGAGGGAAATAACTCTCCTCTCCCTGCACCCACCCCTGTTACATAGACCTCCACAGTGAAATGTTACGTCCAAATAATTGAAAAGCAGTCCGGGCGTCGAACTATAATTTTCCGCCTAAAAATTGTTTGCTACGAGCCGTTATCTTTCTCTCAAATTTGCTACAAAACGTCAGAGCTTTCGCGCTTCGCGCGGGAAGGGGGGAAACTCCTCCCCCCCCCCCCCTCCCTGCACCCACCCCTGTTACATACAGTGCAGTATTGCGTCAAAATAACTGAAAAGCAACCGGGGCGTCAAACTAACTTTGCGCCTATAAAAAAGTGTTACGAGCAGTTATTTTTCTCTCAAATTTGCTATAAAATGTAAGAGTTTTCGCGCTTCGCATTCGCGCAGGAAGGTGGAACGCCCCCCCCCCCCCTCCCTCCACCCATCCCTGTTACAGTGCAGTATTACGTCCTAATAACTGAAAAGCAGTGCGGACGTCGAAATAACTTTCCGCCTAAAAAAGGTGCTACGACCCGTTATATCTTTCTCTCAAATTTGCTATAAAACGTCAGAGCTTTTGCGCTTCGCGCGGGAGAGGGAAAACTTCCCCCTTCCTGCACCCATCCCCTGGGGAGCACGCTTCGCGTGCTCAAAACCGGCCCCTAAAATGAAATCCTGGCTGTGCCTTTGGATATTGAAAAATCCTGGCTACGCCTGAGCACATACCCCCACATACCATCAATTCTAAACGTTGACGCACGATACACGCACCACCACACACAACAAAGACAGCAAATATTTTAGTCTACACAACAATGCGCCACAAACAGCATGAAACTATAGCTGACAGGAAGCGCACCCCCACCGAAGAAAGAGGCCGAAAATTAGAGAAGAAAAGGGCAACAAATACGAGAATGCTGCATAGTACCACTACATAAACATTGATCTGTTTCTGTTTCCAATGAACACATATACACATATACACATACACATATACATATTATCGTCTAAGAATAATTGTAATAATAATAATAAGTGTTAAGTGAATATTGATAAATGCATATAATCTGCAGAAACCTTCATAGCATTTCATGAAGATGTAGACATGTTTCAAGTTTTGCAACAGCTGATGACAGTGAAGACATTGTAGGTTTAAAAGATGGATTTATATATCATCAGCGTAACAATGGTAACTAATACAATGTTTGTGATCTTGCTGATTGGTTGCATATAATGAGAAAAGAGCAGTGGTCCTCCAACCGAACCCTGGGGTACACCATACTTCATAGTACCAGAGGTAGAATCACCAATTTTAACATGCTGAGATCGTTCAGAGAGACATGATATAAACCAATCAATTAAAGACAGTACCCTTGATATAATGATTTCAGCCTCTGAATCAGGATAGGTGTTCTGGTAAAGGAGATGGTAGACTTGAGAACCGTGTTCTCAAGACTACCAAGACTTGTTTTTTTACCTGTGAGTCATGTTACCAAAATAATTAAGTTTGGATAGGGTGCCACGAAATCGGTGAATGGCACCCTATTTAAAAATGTTAATTTATGCAAATTTTATGCAAAAACACAAATTCAGTTCTATGTCTTGAAATATATAAACTAGTTTCTTAAATTTTTATATCCAGGGGATTCTGATGGAATTAAATGTAAATGCAGTGTTAATTGTTAAAATCATGTTCGTTTTTCTTGATCTTGATCTTGATTTATGCTAATTTATGCATAAACATATGTTCTGTGATATACTCACAACATAAATATGCAGGGCTTTGTAACACGAAGATTAGATCGGTCAGTTAGAATGAAATATCAGCAATTGCAATTATTGAATGATATTTATTGATTTTAGAACTTGTTTTCATTTATGCAAATTTTATGCATAATACACATTTCCATTGGTATAACAAGAAACAACTATACCAGCACTCTAAAATTGTCACATATTAGTGAATGAGGTTAGGTTAGTGAAATGACTATTTCAACTGGATATTCTGAGTAGGCCTATATTTCTTGACTTTTAATGCTATTTTATTATAATTTATGCATATTTATGCATAAAAAATAGTTTCACCGAAATTTGAAGAAATAACTATATCAGCACGTAAACTTTGTTACTCACTGCTTAATAACTTCAGGTAAATAAGAATACATTGTTACATGTAACTGCAATATTCTAAGTATATTTCTCGATTTAAAAAAAAAAATACAAATGCATATTTATGAATATATCACTCATGAAAGGGGGGGGGGGGGAATATAACAAGAAATACCTGTACCACTCCTTAAATTCGTAAGTAGCCACAACTTGGTGAGTGTGGTGAGTTAGGTCAGGTAAACTAGAATAACGATGTTTATACTGCGATATTCTGAGTACATTTTTTTATTTTTATGCCAATTTCTTATGATTCATGTACGTTTATGCATTTACAATCACTGTATACATGTATAGGCACCTCATTAATGTAAAAAAACAACAACAACACCCATTTGTTAAAATGCAAAAGGTGAATAGAGCTTATTATAAAGAATATAGGCCTATATAAGTAGGTAAGATAGATAAGATAAGATAGTATTTATTTGTCTCTCGTATAAAAACACAAAAGAAATTCACAGTGAACAAATTGGTTGCATTAAAAACATATCAAATTACATAGCAGGAATTATCAGTACACAGAGAAAACAACAAGTTTAAAAGCTCCATCCTCCATCCTGTAGACATGCCCGGCCCAACGCAGCTGGAGCTGTATGTGGATGGCTTCGATGCTGGGCAAGCCAGCTCTTCTGAGAACCTCACTGTTTGTCACACGGTCTTGCCAGCGAATCCTAAAGATGTTGTGGAGACATCTTGGTGGAAACGTTCTAGGAGACGTATGTGATGGCGATACAAAGTCCAGGACTCTGTCAGGAGTGTTGAGATGACAACAGCTCTGTTATAGACGCTCAATTCAAAACACACACTGACATCAGCACACAATACACATACCCACTGGCGTAGACAGGGGGGCCCAGGGGGCCATCCCCCCCCCCCCATTCAGCCACTAAAAAAAAAAAAAAAAAAAAAAAAAGGGAGAGCGAAAAAGTGGGGGAAGTGTGAGAAAAAGGCCTAAAAAAGACGCTACAATGAAGCCGTTATCTTTCTCTCAAATTTGCTAAAACGTCACAATTTTCGCGCTTCGTGCGGGAAGAGGGAAATAACTCTCCTCTCCCTGCACCCACCCCTGTTACATAGACCTCCACAGTGAAATGTTACGTCCAAATAATTGAAAAGCAGTCCGGGCGTCGAACTATAATTTTCCGCCTAAAAATTGTTTGCTACGAGCCGTTATCTTTCTCTCAAATTTGCTACAAAACGTCAGAGCTTTCGCGCTTCGCGCGGGAAGGGGGGAAACTCCTCCCCCCCCCCCCCCTCCCTGCACCCACCCCTGTTACATACAGTGCAGTATTGCGTCAAAATAACTGAAAAGCAACCGGGGCGTCAAACTAACTTTGCGCCTATAAAAAAGTGTTACGAGCAGTTATTTTTCTCTCAAATTTGCTATAAAATGTAAGAGTTTTCGCGCTTCGCATTCGCGCAGGAAGGTGGAACGCCCCCCCCCCCCCCCCTCCCTCCACCCATCCCTGTTACAGTGCAGTATTACGTCCTAATAACTGAAAAGCAGTGCGGACGTCGAAATAACTTTCCGCCTAAAAAAGGTGCTACGACCCGTTATATCTTTCTCTCAAATTTGCTATAAAACGTCAGAGCTTTTGCGCTTCGCGCGGGAGAGGGAAAACTTCCCCCTTCCTGCACCCATCCCCTGGGGAGCACGCTTCGCGTGCTCAAAACCGGCCCCTAAAATGAAATCCTGGCTGTGCCTTTGGATATTGAAAAATCCTGGCTACGCCTGAGCACATACCCCCACATACCATCAATTCTAAACGTTGACGCACGATACACGCACCACCACACACAACAAAGACAGCAAATATTTTAGTCTACACAACAATGCGCCACAAACAGCATGAAACTATAGCTGACAGGAAGCGCACCCCCACCGAAGAAAGAGGCCGAAAATTAGAGAAGAAAAGGGCAACAAATACGAGAATGCTGCATAGTACCACTACATAAACATTGATCTGTTTCTGTTTCCAATGAACACATATACACATATACACATACACATATACATATTATCGTCTAAGAATAATTGTAATAATAATAATAAGTGTTAAGTGAATATTGATAAATGCATATAATCTGCAGAAACCTTCATAGCATTTCATGAAGATGTAGACATGTTTCAAGTTTTGCAACAGCTGATGACAGTGAAGACATTGTAGGTTTAAAAGATGGATTTATATATCATCAGCGTAACAATGGTAACTAATACAATGTTTGTGATCTTGCTGATTGGTTGCATATAATGAGAAAAGAGCAGTGGTCCTCCAACCGAACCCTGGGGTACACCATACTTCATAGTACCAGAGGTAGAATCACCAATTTTAACATGCTGAGATCGTTCAGAGAGACATGATATAAACCAATCAATTAAAGACAGTACCCTTGATATAATGATTTCAGCCTCTGAATCAGGATAGGTGTTCTGGTAAAGGAGATGGTAGACTTGAGAACCGTGTTCTCAAGACTACCAAGACTTGTTTTTTTACCTGTGAGTCATGTTACCAAAATAATTAAGTTTGGATAGGGTGCCACGAAATCGGTGAATGGCACCCTATTTAAAAATGTTAATTTATGCAAATTTTATGCAAAAACACAAATTCAGTTCTATGTCTTGAAATATATAAACTAGTTTCTTAAATTTTTATATCCAGGGGATTCTGATGGAATTAAATGTAAATGCAGTGTTAATTGTTAAAATCATGTTCGTTTTTCTTGATCTTGATCTTGATTTATGCTAATTTATGCATAAACATATGTTCTGTGATATACTCACAACATAAATATGCAGGGCTTTGTAACACGAAGATTAGATCGGTCAGTTAGAATGAAATATCAGCAATTGCAATTATTGAATGATATTTATTGATTTTAGAACTTGTTTTCATTTATGCAAATTTTATGCATAATACACATTTCCATTGGTATAACAAGAAACAACTATACCAGCACTCTAAAATTGTCACATATTAGTGAATGAGGTTAGGTTAGTGAAATGACTATTTCAACTGGATATTCTGAGTAGGCCTATATTTCTTGACTTTTAATGCTATTTTATTATAATTTATGCATATTTATGCATAAAAAATAGTTTCACCGAAATTTCAAGAAATAACTATATCAGCACGTAAACTTTGTTACTCACTGCTTAATAACTTCAGGTAAATAAGAATACATTGTTACATGTAACTGCAATATTCTAAGTATATTTCTCGATTTAAAAAAAAAAATACAAATGCATATTTATGAATATATCACTCATGAAAGGGGGGGGGGGAATATAACAAGAAATACCTGTACCACTCCTTAAATTCGTAAGTAGCCACAACTTGGTGAGTGTGGTGAGTTAGGTCAGGTAAACTAGAATAACGATGTTTATACTGCGATATTCTGAGTACATTTTTTTATTTTTATGCCAATTTCTTATGATTCATGTACGTTTATGCATTTACAATCACTGTATACATGTATAGGCACCTCATTAATGTAAAAAAAAAACAACAACACCCATTTGTTAAAATGCAACAGGTGAATAGAGCTTATTATAAAGAATATAGGCCTATATAAGTAGGTAAGATAGATAAGATAAGATAGTATTTATTTGTCTCTCGTATAAAAACACAAAAGAAATTCACAGTGAACAAATTGGTTGCATTAAAAACATATCAAATTACATAGCAGGAATTATCAGTACACAGAGAAAACAACAAGTTTAAAAGCTCCATCCTCCATCCTGTAGACATGCCCGGCCCAACGCAGCTGGAGCTGTATGTGGATGGCTTCGATGCTGGGCAAGCCAGCTCTTCTGAGAACCTCACTGTTTGTCACACGGTCTTGCCAGCGAATCCTAAAGATGTTGTGGAGACATCTTGGTGGAAACGTTCTAGGAGACGTATGTGATGGCGATACAAAGTCCAGGACTCTGTCAGGAGTGTTGAGATGACAACAGCTCTGTTATAGACGCTCAATTCAAAACACACACTGACATCAGCACACAATACACATACCCACTGGCGTAGACAGGGGGGCCCAGGGGGCCATCCCCCCCCCCCCCCATTCAGCCACTAAAAAAAAAAAAAAAAAAAAAAAGGGAGAGCGAAAAAGTGGGGGAAGTGTGAGAAAAAGGCCTAAAAAAGACGCTACAATGAAGCCGTTATCTTTCTCTCAAATTTGCTAAAACGTCACAATTTTCGCGCTTCGCGCGGGAAGAGGGAAATAACTCTCCTCTCCCTGCACCCACCCCTGTTACATAGACCTCCACAGTGAAATGTTACGTCCAAATAATTGAAAAGCAGTCCGGGCGTCGAACTATAATTTTCCGCCTAAAAATTGTTTGCTACGAGCCGTTATCTTTCTCTCAAATTTGCTACAAAACGTCAGAGCTTTCGCGCTTCGCGCGGGAAGGGGGGAAACTCCTCCCCCCCCCTCCCTGCACCCACCCCTGTTACATACAGTGCAGTATTGCGTCAAAATAACTGAAAAGCAACCGGGGCGTCAAACTAACTTTGCGCCTATAAAAAAGTGTTACGAGCAGTTATTTTTCTCTCAAATTTGCTATAAAATGTAAGAGTTTTCGCGCTTCGCATTCGCGCAGGAAGGTGGAACGCCCCCCCCCCCCTCCCTCCACCCATCCCTGTTACAGTGCAGTATTACGTCCTAATAACTGAAAAGCAGTGCGGACGTCGAAATAACTTTCCGCCTAAAAAAGGTGCTACGACCCGTTATATCTTTCTCTCAAATTTGCTATAAAACGTCAGAGCTTTTGCGCTTCGCGCGGGAGAGGGAAAACTTCCCCCTTCCTGCACCCATCCCCTGGGGAGCACGCTTCGCGTGCTCAAAACCGGCCCCTAAAATGAAATCCTGGCTGTGCCTTTGGATATTGAAAAATCCTGGCTACGCCTGAGCACATACCCCCACATACCATCAATTCTAAACGTTGACGCACGCTACACGCACCACCACACACAACAAAGACAGCAAATATTTTAGTCTACACAACAATGCGCCACAAACAGCATGAAACTATAGCTGACAGGAAGCGCACCCCCACCGAAGAAAGAGGCCGAAAATTAGAGAAGAAAAGGGCAACAAATACGAGAATGCTGCATAGTACACAAAATAAGATCAAAGCAATGGGACCACTACATAAACATTGATCTGTTTCTGTTTCCAATGAACACATATACACATATACACATACACATATACATATTATCGTCTAAGAATAATTGTAATAATAATAATAAGTGTTAAGTGAATATTGATAAATGCATATAATCTGCAGAAACCTTCATAGCATTTCATGAAGATGTAGACATGTTTCAAGTTTTGCCACAGCTGATGACAGTGAAGACATTGTAGGTTTAAAAGATGGATTTATATATCATCAGCGTAACAATGGTAACTAATACAATGTTTGTGATCTTGCTGATTGGTTGCATATAATGAGAAAAGAGCAGTGGTCCTCCAACCGAACCCTGGGGTACACCATACTTCATAGTACCAGAGGTAGAATCACCAATTTTAACATGCTGAGATCGTTCAGAGAGACATGATATAAACCAATCAATTAAAGACAGTACCCTTGATATAATGATTTCAGCCTCTGAATCAGGATAGGTGTTCTGGTAAAGGAGATGGTAGACTTGAGAACCGTGTTCTCAAGACTACCAAGACTTGTTTTTTTACCTGTGAGTCATGTTACCAAAATAATTAAGTTTGGATAGGGTGCCACGAAATCGGTGAATGGCACCCTATTTAAAAATGTTAATTTATGCAAATTTTATGCAAAAACACAAATTCAGTTCTATGTCTTGAAATATATAAACTAGTTTCTTAAATTTTTATATCCAGGGGATTCTGATGGAATTAAATGTAAATGCAGTGTTAATTGTTAAAATCATGTTCGTTTTTCTTGATCTTGATCTTGATTTATGCTAATTTATGCATAAACATATGTTCTGTGATATACTCACAACATAAATATGCAGGGCTTTGTAACACGAAGATTAGATCGGTCAGTTAGAATGAAATATCAGCAATTGCAATTATTGAATGATATTTATTGATTTTAGAACTTGTTTTCATTTATGCAAATTTTATGCATAATACACATTTCCATTGGTATAACAAGAAACAACTATACCAGCACTCTAAAATTGTCACATATTAGTGAATGAGGTTAGGTTAGTGAAATGACTATTTCAACTGGATATTCTGAGTAGGCCTATATTTCTTGACTTTTAATGCTATTTTATTATAATTTATGCATATTTATGCATAAAAAATAGTTTCACCGAAATTTCAAGAAATAACTATATCAGCACGTAAACTTTGTTACCTACTGCTTAATAACTTCAGGTAAATAAGAATACATTGTTACATGTAACTGCAATATTCTAAGTATATTTCTCGATTTAAAAAAAAAAATACAAATGCATATTTATGAATATATCACTCATGAAAGGGGGGGGGGGAATATAACAAGAAATACCTGTACCACTCCTTAAATTCGTAAGTAGCCACAACTTGGTGAGTGTGGTGAGTTAGGTCAGGTAAACTAGAATAACGATGTTTATACTGCGATATTCTGAGTACATTTTTTTATTTTTATGCCAATTTCTTATGATTCATGTACGTTTATGCATTTACAATCACTGTATACATGTATAGGCACCTCATTAATGTAAAAAAAAAACAACAACACCCATTTGTTAAAATGCAACAGGTGAATAGAGCTTATTATAAAGAATATAGGCCTATATAAGTAGGTAAGATAGATAAGATAAGATAGTATTTATTTGTCTCTCGTATAAAAACACAAAAGAAATTCACAGTGAACAAATTGGTTGCATTAAAAACATATCAAATTACATAGCAGGAATTATCAGTACACAGAGAAAACAACAAGTTTAAAAGCTCCATCCTCCATCCTGTAGACATGCCCGGCCCAACGCAGCTGGAGCTGTATGTGGATGGCTTCGATGCTGGGCAAGCCAGCTCTTCTGAGAACCTCACTGTTTGTCACACGGTCTTGCCAGCGAATCCTAAAGATGTTGTGGAGACATCTTGGTGGAAACGTTCTAGGAGACGTATGTGATGGCGATACAAAGTCCAGGACTCTGTCCCGTACAGGAGTGTTGAGATGACAACAGCTCTGTTATAGACGCTCAATTCAAAACACACACTGACATCAGCACACAACACACATACCCACTGGCGTAGTCAGGGGGCCCAGGGGGCCATCCCCCCCCCCCCCCATTCAGCCACTAAAAAAAAAAAAAGGGAGAGCGAAAAAGTGGGGGAAGTGAGAGAAAAAGACCTAAAAAAGACGCTACAATGAAGCCGTTATCTTTCTCTCAAATTTGCTAAAACGTCGCAATTTTCGCGCTTCGCGCGGGAAGAGGGAAATAACTCTCCTCTCCCTGCACCCACCCCTGTTACATAGACCTCCACAGTGAAATGTTACGTCCAAATAATTGAAAAGCAGTCCGGGCGTCGAACTATAATTTTCCGCCTAAAAATTGTTTGCTACGAGCCGTTATCTTTCTCTCAAATTTGCTACAAAACGTCAGAGCTTTCGCGCTTCGCGCGGGAAGGGGGAAACTCCTCCCCCCCCCCCTCCCTGCACCCACCCCTGTTACATACAGTGCAGTATTGAGTCAAAATAACTGAAAAGCAACCGGGGCGTCAAACTAACTTTGCCCCTATAAAAAAGTGTTATGAGCCGTTATTTTTCTCTCAAATTTGCTATAAAATGTAAGAGTTTTCGCGCTTCGCATTCGCGCAGGAAGGTGGAACGCCCCCCCCCCCCCCTCCCTCCACCCATCCCTGTTACAGTGCAGTATTACGTCCTAATAACTGAAAAGCAGTGCGGATGTCGAAATAACTTTCCGCCTAAAAAAGGTGCTACGACCCGTTATATCTTTCTCTCAAATTTGCTATAAAACGTCAGAGCTTTTGCGCTTCGCGCGGGAGAGGGAAAACTTCCCCCTCCCTGCACCCATCCCCTGGGGAGCACGCTTCGCGTGCTCAAAACCGGCCCCTAAAATGAAATCCTGGCTGTGCCTTTGGATATTGAAAAATCCTGGCTACGCCTGAGCACATACCCCCACATACCATCAATTCTAAACGTTGACGCACGCTACACGCACCACCACACACAACAAAGACAGCAAACATTTTAGTCTACACAACAATGCGCCACAAACAGCATGAAACTATAGCTGACAGGAAGCGCACCCCCACCGAAGAAAGAGGCCGAAAATTAGAGAAGAAAAGGGCAACAAATACGAGAATGCTGCATAGTACACAAAATAAGATCAAAGCAATGGGACCTCTACATAAACATTGATCTGTTTCTGTTTCCAATGAACACATATATACACATATACACATACACATATACATATTATCGTCGAAGAATAATTGTAATAATAATAATAAGTGTTAAGTGAATATTGATAAATGCATATAATCTGCAGAAACCTTCATAGCATTTCATGAAGATGTATTATGAGTTGATGGACTGCTGACGCATATGAAGCTATAAAATTAGGAAAAAGTTAAGCACATTTTAAAGCTCTACTGCCATTTATCTGGCATGATATCAATTCTATTGATATATTCATAAAATTTGCATAAAGTTGCATAAACTGGAATGCAGATAATATTTAATATACTGAGTCCTGTGGAAAAAGTAAAACTATAAGCATTGCCAGTACATAAAGAAAGTTTGGTGCTGAAGCTCTTAAATACTATACAATGTAAATGGTATCAACGCTGTATAATTCCATAAATTTGCATGAAGATGTGAGCTAAGTCAGTGGGTCCTGTGGAAAGAAATAAAGTTATAGGCTCAACAATTGCATAAATATGGAAAGTTTGGTACAATTTTAATCACTTTGATTTTACAAATGCATAAATATGGAAAGTTTGGTACAATTTTAATCACTTTGATTTTTACATTGTCAATGTAGTATTGACGTAATTTGCATAAATTAGCATAATTCTGCATGAAGATGTGGTTTAATTTAATAGCTCTTGTGTGAAAAATTTAAGCTTTTGTCATAACAAGTATGCATATGCAAAGTTTGGTGCTTTTTATAAACTCTGTCCCCATAACTCAAAAATATGGGCTAACAGACCTGACTAATTAATACCTGTATATACAAGAAGGCTGCAGAATGGATACTGTACAATCACTGGCAATCAATGAGAAAGTGTACAAACCTCAAATCCAAATTACTGTTAAACATCCATATTTCTGAATTAATTTGAAACAAAAATGGTCCAGGAAATTCACAAAGCACATGCAATGCAGGTGACACAGAAATACAAGAATGATATCCTAAAACAACACCAAAATATATAACTTAAGAGCCCAGAGTGGAAGGCGTGGTCACGCAGGACGCTCGCTCCATACAATGATTAATGGACCTATATCTGAGCCAGCATGTTAGGGCCACCGCACACATTACGATCGGTTTGCAATCCAATTTGTGAAATACATAAATCGCAGTGGCATTAAATATTGGTATTGAAAAAATGAAATCTACCCTATTCAGCCGGTTCTCGGAAAAGTAATTTGTGGGTGGCCGTCAGCCCTTTACACAGACAATAAGGTCGACAGAGCGAAGTCTGCTAGACTTGGTGCTTACTGGCAATTATGAAATCAGTGACACCGTTGGCGTTGACCCACCCATAGGAAAGAGTGCATGGAGTACTTTGTTTCCATGTAAACCTGTATATAGGAGAAGTGGCCTAGAAGAACAGAGTTACATACAAATACTAAAAAAAGGAGATTACGATGCAATTAAAGAAGACACCAAGAGAGTCAACTGGGAAGCAGAGCTAGCAAATTTGAATACTGAGGAGGCATGGAAATTGTTTGAAAACCCTATTAAACAGAGTGTAGACAAACACTTTCCTAAAGCCAAAATGGGACGAAATGTTCGTCCATCCTGGATGACGATAACCACAAGAAAACACCTGAAGGATAAGCATAGAGCCTGGAACAGGTACCAAAAAGAACAAGGCTGCAGACAACTGGAAGATGTACAAAAAGGCTCGAAATGCAGCTACAGAAGAGGTGAACGAGCCAAAACAAGTTTTTGATAGGCATATGGCAAGAGATATCTAGAAAAATTCTTACAATTTCTGGAGTTATGTCATGAAAGCAACGACAAGTCTCTCACGAATTCCTCCTCTACTAAAGCCAGATAGATCCCTGACTTATGATCCAGAGGAACAAGCAGAAACACTCAATTATTACTTCTTTTGTGTATATTCACAACAGAGGATACAAGCAGGTCCCTTGGAGCCGGGGGTGTTGAGTGTGCTGCATGCAGCACCCCCTAGAAGGCTGAGGATGCTGGGGGTGCTGCAGGACCCCCATATTTCTATGGGGGCACTTGCCCCAGGCGGTACTTCAAGCAGGGGCACAAAGAACGCAAGAGAGAGAAAGTGAAAAAACTTATGGTTAAGAATTATTCGCCCCCAATCCGCAGGGTAAAGTGCATCAGAAATGGATTTTTTTCCTTAGGTTCAAAATGCAAAAATGTTCCACTAAAGTTCGGTCGCTTTGCTCTCTCGCATGTATTGCTTCAGGATCTCTTATTTTCGCACTCCAATATTGGCTATATAAACAGCATATTAAAAAAGTTCAAAATTGAAGAAAAAATGTTATTCTCATTGCATTTTTCCCCCTATTATTATTTATCAGTCTCTTTTTTAATATTGCACCCCCGTCCCAATGGAGAATAAGCGTATAGTATTTTCAAAGGTTCACCATTTGAAGGAAATGGGGTAACTTTCTGTTGCATAGCTAAGTTCCACGACTATATTTCTCCTGAATTTTCGTTAATTGCGCCCCATTGAGGAAGAAGTGAATAGAAGACCGTTTATCAATTTCCCAAACTCGAAACTGTACCGTTCGATGCAGTGATCGCTTGCTAATTTTTCTGTAAGTAAAATGCTTAAGATATTGCTCTTTTAGGCATAAAAATGCAACAGCAAAAGTTACCGCTAGGTCGCTCCCTCGCAATTTTACGCAAGTATAGGAAAGGGGTTGGGGGAGGGGCAGTTTCATTTTTTGCCCAGAGCAATAATACAGAAAGTGCCTTTAAAGTTTGGAACCTAAAAGATTATATTCACATTTTCAGTTGTGTTCGTTCGCTTCGCACACTCGCACAAACAATTATGACAACACATTTTGTCACGTTATAAACGAATTTCCTTATTATTTCCACGTACATGTGACTACAATAATGCAAATTGTGTGTATTGTAGGGTTGAAAAAAAAAACGGATTTATTTGATTTAAATCGATTTATAGCTGTTAATGTTGTTCCTATACAAAATAAATACATCAACTCTCACATGATGAATTTTCAACCCCCAAATAGGACAAATTAAAAACAATAATTTTTGAGTGGTTTTTTTATGTCGCATCAACAAAAAACAAAAAACAAAAAAAAAATCACGGCGATTTAAAGTTGATTTCAATCGTGCCAACCCTTGTGCATTGGTTTGTTGAATGACCTATAATAAATGTTATCTTTGCAAGCAACATTGATTTTAGGGTCTGCAATCCCCCCCCCCCCCCCCCCCCCCCCGCCAAAATTTTGGCTTTGCCAAGTACTTAGCGAAACAATGTGTAATAATATTAGGGACGCATATACGGGGGACAGTGCCCCTGGCGACGCTGAAGGGGGGCTAAAAACGCAAAAGAGAGAAAGAAAAAGAGGAGAAAATTGGGATCATTCTGGATTGTGCGCCCCCCCCAAAAAAAAAAGAACCCGCAGGGTAAATGTATTAGAAATACTTTTGTAGAGGGTTTGAAATGCAAAAATTTTCTGAAGCTCAGTCGCTTTGCTTCCTCGCATAATGTTGCTCCTGGGTCCCGTACTGTCCTTCCCCAGTTTTTGAAGGGCTCAATATTGATAAATAATAAGACGTTGCTTTGCTCGCGATCATGTAAGTTTCATCATCCTCGCCGATCGTGTTGAATATTGCGCCCCAATATATCGGATTAAGTGTATAAAATCGTTATTGCAAAGGTTCAACATTTGAAAGAAATGTCAACTTTCGGTTGTCTTGCCAAATTCCTCGACTATTTCTTAATGGCTTCAATTAATGTTGCGCCCCGTTTGAGGATGAAGTGAATAGAAAACCGTTTATCAATGCTCAAAATTCAACTGCAAATTTTTCTGGGTAAATTGCATAAGAAATTGCGTTTTGGGGGTTAAAAATGCAAAAAGGAAATCTACCGCTCGGTCGCTTTGCTCCCTAGCTTGTACAATGACGTGGATAAGTTAGGGGGTAGGGGCGCAACTTCAGTATTTTCCCCGGACGCCATAATTTCTAGATAAGCAACTCAATTTTTAAAAATCTGCTCACGGCACCCCCAGTAAAAAAAAAAAAAATCGTTCCCAGGGTCCTGCAAGCCAGATCCCGAAGCAAGTACCAGCAGAGGTGCCAGAAAGCTTGGAAGGGCTAGATTTATCTGAGGACACCATTCTGAAACACCTCTACACACTGAAGCCTTACAAATCCCCTGGTCCAGATGAGATACACTCAAAGGTACTGAGAGAGACTGCAGATGACATATGTATTCCACTCTATCTGATTTTCAAGAAATACATGGATGAGGGACAAGTACCATCAGCATCGAATAAGTCAATGTTGTCCCATTACACAAACAAGGACTTAAGGACGCCAGTGGGTTTGACATCTGTCACTTGCAAATTAAAGTCCTGGACAAGTTAGTGAGAGACAAGATAGCAGAGCACATGGAAAAGATAGATATGGCTCTTTTTGTAAAAAAAAAAAAAAAAAAAAAAAAGTTTGAAATATAGGTAAAAGGGGGCACTTATAAGAAGAGGAAAGGGGCACTAATGAGAAGAGGAAAGGACCCATATTAGATACTAAAATTTGCACTTATCAGAAGTAAAGAGGGGGCACTTATCAGAAGTAAAGAATGGGCACTTGTCAGAAGGGGAAAATGGGCACTTATAAGAAGAAATAAAGGGGCACCTATCAAAATAAAAAATGCACTTATCAAAGGAGAAAAATTATACTTATTAGATAGATAAGCTGTCAATTATCAGATTTCAAAAGGGGCACTTTTCATGAGGAGAAAAGGGCACTTATTAGAGAGATGAAGGGGCAATGATGTGATTTGAAAAGGGGCACTTTTCAGTAGAAAAAAGGACACCTATCAGAAGGGGAAAGGGTATTTATTAGATAGGAAAAGGAGCACATTAAGGTACTTGAAAAAGCGGGGGGGGGGCACTGTGCCCCCTGCCCCCCCCCCTCCGGGCGCGTCGCCCCTGAATTGTTTGCACATCGTAGTTTTGAAGAAGGATATATGCTTTCCCTATATGTGTGGAAAGGTAGGCCTACTCTCAGTGGCGGCACCAGGATTTTTAAAGTGGGGGGGGGGCAAATGGGGGGCAAAAGAAAATGTTGGGGGGGGGGCAAGGGCGGACAAAAAAAATTTTGACACTTTTTGTAGTGAAAATGTACAGAATATTCGGCTATAAACCTACCCAGATATGAGGACATTTTGAGCATCTAGCTGAACTGCCCGATTATAAAGAGGTGTTAGTTATATACTGTGAGCGAGCGAAGCGAGCGAGCAAAAATTTTGACATTTTTCGTAGTAAAAATGTACAGAAATTACATATTCGGCTATAAAACTACCCCAATATGCATGAGGACATTTGAGCATCTTGCTGCCCGATTATGAGGTGGTAGTTATTTATTGCGAACACTTTTTGTCGTGAAAATGTACAGAAATTATATTCGGCTATGAAACTACCCAGATATGAGGACATTTGAGCATCTTGCTGCCCGATAATAAGGTGGTAGTTATACATTGCGAACGGGCAAAAATTTTAAAACTTTTTGTGGTGAAAATGTACAGAAATGATTATTTGGCTATAAAACTACCCCAATATGAGGACATTTGATCATCTCGCGGCCTGATTATGTGGTGGGAGTTATAGAGTTATAGATTATGTGGTGGGAGTTATAGTATTGCGAGCGAGCAAAAATTTTGACACTATTATAGTGGAAATGTACAGAAATTATTCGGCTATAAAACTACCCAAATATGAGGATATTTACACGAGCTGAGCGAACAAATTTGCCCCATGCCCCCCCCCCCTCCCACCTTGATGCCGCCACTGCTTTCCAAGTTTCCGTTTTCTTTCTTTTTCCTTCTTTTCTCCATTCCTTTTTCACTTTTTTCTTTCCTTTTCTTTTCTTTTTCATTTTCCACCCATTTATTTTTTTTCACTCCGAAAATTATTGGGGGGGCAACTGGGGGGGGGGGGCAAAGCTTCTGACTGGGGGGGGCAAATGCCCCCCCCCCATGGCCCCCCTTGGTGCCGCCACTGCCTACTCTAGCAATCAAAGTGTCAATACTAAAAGGAACACTAGAAATTTAATTCGTCACTGAAGACGAATTAGGTGGTCTGTCTGTCACTGTGGCAAATTGCTTTGTCAGGTGTGATAATATTTCTGCAAGATTATAATCATAATGTTGACGACAATGATGATAAGATGGTCATATACAGTCGCAGAGCAATCGGATCGCAGTCGGATCGTGCAGTGTGCGCCGGGCTTAAGTGATGACAATGACGATAATGATATATTGATAATGATGATCATATGGACAATATAATGATGACAATAACCACGATAACCTAAGAGACATAACGCCCCTTCAGGTTCAATTTTATGGGCGATTTTTCGAAAAGTGCTTGAAATGGCATGAAACGTCTGCAAAATGAATTTGAGAGGATTTGGATCATTTATAAATTTTGCGCGCGCACGGACGCGCGGACGTACGCGTACGCGCACGTTTAATGAAATGACCTTGACTGGAATGACAGTGACCTTAACCATGCCAAATATGAAAGAGAAATGACATTTCGTTATGAACATATGACCAGAACTTGATTTTCACAAAATTGCGCCTGGATGACGTCACGATAACCTGATGACCTTGAAAAAGATGTGGGAACTTGACCTTATTAGGACTGATGACTGACGAAAATATGAAGAAAATTGACTCAGCCGATTTGGAGAAATCGGGATATTGCAGGACATGTGGAAGATTATCCCCTTAGCTTTAATACACGACAGGGAATGAGATTCTACACAAACTACTGCACACTACTTTCAATAGACATAACACGCAAAACTAGGCAGTTTATTACATTGTTTGTGATGGTATATGTTATAATAGTCGAAGAAGATGGTAGAATGAAAGGCAAAAAAAAAAAAAAATAAATAAACTAGAAATTTAATTCGTCACTGAAGACGAATTAGGTGGTCTGTCTATCACTCTGGCAAATTGCTTTGTCAGGTGTGATAATATTTCTGCAAGATTATAATCATAATGTTGACGACAATGATGATAAGATGGTCATATAAAGCCCGGCGCACACTGTACGATCCGACTGCGATCCCACTGATTTTTGATCGGATCGTGTAGTGTGCTATATAGCTTATGACAGCGATCCGATCAGTCGCACGACAATCGTAGACCAAATCGCAGAGATTCGACAAATTTAATCTTTTGCGATGAGTCGTGCGATTTTAATCTTTTGGCCAATCAGGATGGTGCAAAATGATGACGTCATCGTCAATTTGCTTGAGATGATCTCCAAAACCAGGAAAAAGCTCATCGCACAAAAAAGCAGCTGAAGTTGTACGCACACAACGCACAACTCGCTCCCACAACTCTGGCGGGCTGAAACCTGTGTACCGTAGACTGTGCTTGCTGAGCCACTTAGCAGTGAAGGTCGAGGATGTCTCCTCTTACCGTATAACTGGACAGTCTTGGCGAAACAAAATAGACTAGTTAGAAAATGAGAAAGAGAAATAATAGTCAGTATTCATAAGCAACAACCAGCCTGTTTCAGAAAAGACTTCGAGGAGTGTCAAAGTCAAAAGCGACTCAATTCACCTTCAGTCAAGACAAGACCAGTCCCAGCTATCCAGTTCGAGGTAGGCAACAAGAATTTATTTTCAGATCTAACAAAATGTTAGCTCTGCAAAGTAATTGTTAAAACTAAAGTAAGAAAAGTGAAGAACTTAATTCTTTTTCTTCTTCTCCTCGATCCTCCTCCTTCTTCTTTTTCTTTTTCTTCCTCTTCATCTTCTTTTTAATTTTATACTTCTTGAGTTCTTATTTTTCTCCTCCTCCTCCTCCTTTCGTCTTCTTTTTCTCAGACTCATCCTCCTTTCTTCTTCTTCCAATTCTTCTGCTTCTTCTCCTTCTTCATGGATCTAGGCTCAAGAGTCTACTCTGGAGTCTAACATGTCATTTATATCTTGATCTAGATCGAACTCGGCTTAGATCTACATTTTATTTTATTTTTCTTTCTTTCTCCTTCCTCTTTTCCTTTTCCTCTTTTGCCTCCCTGTAATTTCCACACATGCCCAGCCCAGGAGGAGTTCCTGGAACTATTCCTGGAGATCTAGATCTATGTCAGTATTGTTTAGTTAACGTTAGATCCAACAGTTGGACCTAACTTTGTTGATCTGTCTATTATTTAACTTAGGCTAGATCCAATAATACTATAGATCTAGTAAAAGGGTAGAATAGATGATCTATAGATCTAGATCTAGATTCTAACCTTGTTTAGAAACTTTAGTTAGACCATGGTCATGGCTAGACCTAGTAACGTTAAGTCTGCCGTTTGGTCTAGACTGAGTAAACCAACAAACTGTTAAATCTGATGATGAATAGATCATACCCCCACTAACAATGGATAATTATGCCTGTTTACGCCCGTGTTCATTCCTGAATTGAATTCCTACTTATTTTTAAATCTTGATCTAGATTCTAACTGTTACATCCAACAACAGAATAAATCAGATTCTAGAGAAATGTTAGAAAAGGTAAACTTCTACACAGGATCAGTTTTAACAAAAGATTATATCTGTTAGGTCTAGTCTAACTCGACCTAATCTAAATCTTTCTAATTGGTAGATCTGTTTATATGTTGTTAGCTTTAACAACTTAAGTTGGATTTACATTGGGTATTTTTTTAAATTACTTTTACACCATCTAAAATTTTGCCTGTATTTATTGAGGGGGGGGGGGGGCAGCTCAATAATTTACAGTTACAGTTTCTATCCAAATATTAAAGGGTACATATGGGGAAAATATATAGACTGAGTCAATCTCTCTATTATACGAACTAAACTAAGTTCAATTTTAGTTTGCCATTAAATGCCTCAGCTTTTGCAACCTAAAAATGAGCATGTGATGATAGACCTCAGACTATAAAACCAAAAATGTATTGTGGTTTCCATTTCAGGTACAAGTGCTGCATAAGGATGACTAACTTGGCTTTCAAGATTAGACAAAGGGGGGCTTCCTACTTGAAAAAGACCTGATGCAACAAGTACCCAGGTGTAGTAGCTGCATAACATTTGAGGCCATCACATGTATCATCTATATTACGGGTGAGATTAGATATTAGCTTTAAAAACTGCCTTTTCTTGGGAATATACACAACTAACTTGACTAACTTGTTTCACAGTAAAACAAAATATGTTGGGAACGATTGTCGTAACCATGGTAGTGTCAAGAAGACTTCATTCAATATGTTTGATTTTTTTTTTTTTTTTTTGGGGGGGGGGGGTGTGGGGGGGGGGGGGGTATTTGGCAAATCAGAGGGGACAAGAACTGTTCTTGCGACTGCCCCCCCCCCTCTTCTGTAACATTTTCCCTGTCTTCCCTGATAATATCTATACACTGTTTGCTTCATGATGTCATTGCAAATTCAGATATTGTTTATTTGCCACTATACAATAAGATACGACTATATTTTTTCTTCCAGATTCATTATAAATCAACTTTCAACTCATAGACACTTTTTAATAATTTATACATGTGTGTATAGCAAGACCTTTTCATTATTTTCTCTCCAGATTGATGAGGCATTGGCACTGACAGGAAGGACCCTGAAGAATCTCCCAGACATTGGCACTTTTGGCAGTCACAGATGAATGTAAAGAATTAAGAAAAAGGCAAAGATATATCACTATGAGGGGGATATTGAAAATAAAAGTATGATGAGGAGAATAGTCTATTCTGTGCTACTCATCCTTACGACAGATATCAGACACCCAAAAAAGGCAAATACATGTATTTAAATTCTTATATTTTGCAGCTGCCCTTAGTGGGTCATCATCATAGGCATGAATTTGAGGATTTTTTTTTTCTAAAATTGGCGAGACTGAACAGTAAAATTGCATATGCTTTGCTGTTTTCATTATCCAGTAAGTTAAAAAGAATACCCCCCCCCAAAAAAAAAAAAAAAAAAAAAAAAATTTAAATAAAAAGTAAATAAATAAATATAAATAAATTTCCATTTGAATTTATTGCTTACTCTATAGTTAATATATTGCTTCTTATTTCTGAAAACCTAACAATCTGCAAAGTTTGTATGTATGGAATTACACAAGCTTATCTGTAAAGGGAAGAGGGCAGTTTTCAGTCATTAGATTCCCATCAATTACAGATTAACTATAATTTTGAAACGCGAAAGACCACACTAATCTCAAAGTGATAAAGGAGCTCCGTGACCAGCCCCCCCCCCCCCCCCCTTACCACCTTTCCTGACTTTACTGATAAAATCATTATATTTGCACTGCATGCATTTGAGTCTAATTGCAAGTATATAGGAAAACTATCCCATTTGTTTCTGTCATCATAATGAAATCAATCATGTTTCAAAATTCAATGACTGAGAAGCAAGTATTTTGTTTAACGGAGGACATATAACATCATGTTATCCTTAATTAATATTAGAAAACAGCATGGAAGGCAAAAATGGAAATTATTATCGCCAGAAACAAATGAGAAGAGTTGTCCGACACTATAAAATAATGTCACCACTGTCACATTACAATTTCTCCAATTTGGTATTCTCAAAGAATTTGTTATCTTAACATTAACAAATTTCTTATAGTTTGTCCCATCATTTTCACATGTTCATGAATCTAATGTGATCTATGAATCTATGAATTCTCAAAGAAATTGTTATCTCAACATTCACAAATTTCTTGATTTATTGATCAGCTTATTTTATTTATTAAATAATTTAACAAAATAAAGAAGCTTGGTAATGAAACTTTTTTTATTGTTGAGTTTCAAGGCGTCGTATGAATGTCTGAAGAACCATGCCAGAAATTGTGCAGTGCAGTCTACATGATTGTTCATTACATGATAGATAGAGAAAAAGGGCATGCTTCTAACATGTCTAAGATTTCTCATCAACATGCTACATGCACTTATAAGTACTTCCAGAGCAGAAAAAAATAGTAGAGAACTAAAATAAAGGAGAGGTATGAAGGAAATTAGAATGAAATTGCTAGATAAAGATGGTTTTTATGGAGAAAAACAATTAATGAGTCCGGATATGTGCCAAGAATATATCTGAAAATGAATGTTTCCGTACGATTGATTGATTTGGAGTTAATTATTGAATCTGAATGGAAGGAAACTTCAGTTATAGAGAAGTTGAAAGAAAGGGATTGAGAGGAATAAAGAAGAAAATATGAGTATACATAAGAAAGCGAAAGAGAGAGGGAGATGAATTATGGATCAACATTGAAAGATGATTTCGAAAAAAAAAGGTTTTCAGTTAGAAAGGGGTAGGGGGCTGAATCATGTATAAACATTTTTTTAAATCTGGAACTCCCTTTCCCCTTTTCATTCTTTCCACCCTATACCACCCTATGTCTCCCTACTTCGAATCAATTTCTCTCTTTGTCCCAAGCTGTCTCTCAATCTTTTTTTTTTTTTTTTTTTTTTTTTTGGGGGGGGGGGGGTCTTCTTTCCTTCTTTCTTTCAATTGCCGTTCTTCTTTCTTTCCAAGTCGGCTCAATGCTACTTTTCTACAATATGGGACCTGTCTGCATCTTTCCCAATTTCTTCTCTTACACTCAGTCTCACCCCCCCCCCCCCAACCATCTTTCTCTCTTTCTCTCTCTCTCCCGCTCTACTATTCCGTGTCTCAGTTTTACCCTCTTCTTTCTCTCTTTTCATTTCCACCATTTTTTTCACCTCTTCCATTTCTTGCCCACCACCATCATCATCATCATTATACAGATCATTAAGGGTTCTGCTATTTGCAACAGTATGATTGATGACAGAGATAATATTTTTGTGGTTATAATCTACCACAGACTATGACTATATAAATATTTATACAAAGAAATACATATTAAGTATGGCTACAAGTTGTAAACATATTGTAAATATTGTCAGGTTTAGGCTTATTAATTTGATGTAGAATATAAGCCTCGAAAGGGGGAAATGACATGCAAAACAGCACATTTTTCGCAAAAAAAAAAACAAAAACATTTGCACATTCATCAGAATTGTAAATTTTGAATCTTCATGGATGGAATAATTTGTCATCTTTCATGGGAAGTACTCTATTTGCAGTGGTTTTTGGTGTAATATAAATATTTATGTAAAGAAATACATATTAAGTATGGCTACAAGTTGTAAACATATTGTAAATATGTGTCAGGTTGGTTAGACTAATTAATTTTATGTAGAATATAACCACGACAGTTCAATAGATTTAGTATCCTCAAAAGGGGGAAATGACATGCAAAACAGCACATTTTTCGCAAAAACCCCTAACATTTGCACATTCCTCAGAATTGTAAATACTGTATTGAATCTTCATGGATGGAATAATTTGTCATTTTTCACGGGAAGTACTCTATTTGCAGTGGTTTGTGGTGTATACTGTTGGTTAGATAGAACAATCAAAATTACAATTATGTCTGTAATGATGACGTACAAAGTAGGGTTTTTAAAATTTTTGTTCAGCTTTTTTATTTGGGGGGGGGGGGGCCTGTAAGAGGGGAAGGATGGAGAGTACGCCGGGTCTGTCAGGGTTCTGATGAGTAAGTCTGGTATCATCTTACAACACGTATTATAAGAACGTGAATGTAGGAATATCATGTTCAACGTTAGTGGGTTCTTGTACTGAATAGACTGCATGTTTCATTGATTCTATTCATTAACAGTAGAACATTCTTCAGTCTGATTGTGAGTCAATATACACTGTCCTTTTAGAATCATTCATTGATTATACCTGTCCTACTGTGAATTTGGAGGTCACACACAATTCAAAATCCAACATTTCAGTGTTGAAAAAAGAACCGCACCAGAAACTGGAACATGTTTTTCGAAGTCCCTCTCCCACGCAGACATGAGTTCATTGTACTTTTTAACCGACACTGTTTCTTGTTACTTCAAACAGCAGGTACCATAATACATGTGGTTCTAAGTTAGACCTCTGTCATGTCTACACGAAAATGGTTTTATGTCTTCAAAGTTTAAATCTAAGGGTTCCATCTTATGTGTGCATTGTGGTGAAAGTTTGGATTTTTTTATGTTGAGTAATTAAAAAATGACACTGGCTATCGCTGATAATGTACATGAGTAATTATAACTCATGCCATGATTGATTGCGCGGACGAATATGTTCCGTAATTATTCATTAAAGTAGATATTCATTGATTTTTAAAACTGACTTAATTTTCATTTTTGCGTAGGTGAAGCTTAGACCGGACAAGTTTGTCAAAATTCGACGCTTGCAAACATTCGAAGTAATGATTATTATCAATTACAAATTGCTAAAATACAGCCCCGACATAGCACCTGAACAGCTCTCCGAAAGCCGCTGAAATGTGTGACGTCAAAGGGAGGACGTTAATTGCACAAGCAGACGATGTCCCATAACATCTCACATATTTTCAGTGCCTGTTTTGTCATCTTCTCCTCAGTTATTTCACTTCACTAGCATTAGTCTATTATGTTTAATCCATATATTGCCTCACTCTAAACCCCGTGCATGGGTTTATTTGGATGGAAAATGAAGCGTTACAAGAATAAAGGAATCAGTTGCTTGTAAACAAAATAGACGCCATTTCATTCACAGCTGCATACATCGCTGGACGTTCGGCGTTGAATGAGGGATAAATACCGTCCTTGCAATCATTCAGCGGGCTTTTCAATTTGAAAGTGTGGTTTCTTTGATTGTTCATTAACCCTCATCCTATATATTTACAAACAAAAGATTTCAGTAATCAGAATCTGTTTCATTCCCATTTTAGAATGGTGTGAAATAGGGGCACGTTTGAATACACTAAATTCTTTATAATTTGAGAAATATCTGCACTGCACTTATGTTCATTCTTTATGGGACGTCGTCTGCTTGGACAGGATTGTTCCCTTTATTGACGTCATTGAAACATTGTTATTTTTTTGGCGAAGCGCTTGTATATCGCAGATGCTGGGAGGTAGTTTTATTTGTATTATTGTTTAATTACCTGATATGTAGTTGACTTTAAACTGATACGATTGCTATCTGTTAACTTGCCAGTTTCTAGTGATACATTATTTATCATATTTGTGATTTTCTTTGAATGTGTACTGCCCAGCCCCAGCTATCCATCTTTAAGTCAGCATAGATCGATGTATCAAAGATGCGTCTACAATTTGGAAAACAGATCCATTTACTGCCTGAAATAATTCATAGTTTACCATTAGTAAATGTCATTTCCATTTACAAAATCATGCATGTTATTATGGCGATTATACCAGCACTTTATACTAGGCAATGAAGGCCAATCCACAAGCGAAACATGTCTTTCCCTACTCCCATTTACAACTCTCGTTATGAGTATGCTCAACTCTCCTCACCCTGCGGGAGACTTGCGCCATTCGACAATTTTTTTTAAAACGGACTACTACTTTGAAATGCAATCACCTTGAATATCATAAACCACATTGTATTATAACTAAATTTCAAATGAGAAGAAGTTGTCCGAACCACAATGCAGGTCTGGGGAAATATGGCCCATTATGAAAAAAGTGGCTCAACTCTCCTGGATCTCCCCTACCTTTTTCCCGACTGTAAAACAGCCCAATTTGTTTTTAATTGATATAATATACAAGACATGATGAAAATGGTTACTCCGATGCAAAATACGCATGCGCTGCAAAATCATCGGATATCGGTTTTAGTGGAATCGTATAGTCTGCGATGTGCTACGACTGCGATCCGATTGGGCTCACAGTCGCAGAGCAATCGGATCGCAGTCGGATCGTGCAGTGTGCGCCGGGCTTAAGTGATGACAATGACGATAATGATATATTGATAATGATGATCATAATGACATCAATAATGAAAATCACCACGATAACTTAAGTGGCATAGCGCCCCTTCAAGTTCAATTTTATGGGCGATTTTTTTAAAAGTGCTTGAAATGGCATAAAACGTGTGCAAAATGAATTTAGGAGGATTTGGAGAATTTCTAAATTTTACGCGCACACGGACGCGCGCACGGACGCGTACGCGCACGTTTAATGAAATGACCTTGACTGGAATGACAGTGACCTTAACCATGCCAAATATGAAAGAGAAATGACATTTCGTTATGAACATATGACCAGAACTTGATTTTCACAAAATTGCGCCTGGATGACGTCACGATAACCTGATGACCTTGAAAAAGATGGGGGAACTTGACCTTATTAGGACTGATGACTGACGAAAATATGAAGAAAATTGACTGAGCCGATTTGGAGAAATCGGGAAAACGAACTGGACGATTTGATATTGCAGGACATGTGGGAGATTATTCCCTAAGCTCTTAATACACGACAGGGAATGAATCGAGATTGTACACGAACTACTGCACACTACTTTCTAATAGACATAACACGCAAAATTAGGCAGTTTATTACATTGTTTGTGATGGTATATGTTAAAATAGTCGAGGAAGATGGTAAAATGAAAGGCAAAAAAAAAAAAAAAAAAAAAGTGAAAAAAAAAAAATTAAAAAATGGTCGCACCGGGAATCGATCCGCGGTCAGCGGAATGGGAGGCAAGTGCTTTAACCAATGGACCAAAATATTTCCTATAGAGATAACACGTAAACGAAATACGGGATTCTGAAATCACATTTTGTAGTTAAAAAATGGGCATGATCCCGACATCTGTAAAAAATTGGAGGGCAAACTTGTGAAAGGATATAGTCTCAGCTATAACATATTAAAATTTGGAAGAAAATCGAGCAGAAATTACAAAGATACTGCTCAAAGAAGACGGGAATGTAGAATCAAGATTTGAGAAAAAGTCATCTCCCATAGAGAATACACGCAAAATGTGAAAAATTGACATGCCTCCTTTAATCGCAAAAAATACGCCATGATGCCTTTGTCAAAATGAAAAATGGTGGCAACTGATCTCGTATAGAATTGTCTCAGCTACAACATATCAAAATTTGGAACAAAATCGACAACCTATTACTGAAATATTGCCAAATGAATACAAAAATTATGACGTCATTTTTTCAAAATCGAATTTTTGAGTTTATATGCAAATGTGACAACGTTCCGATCGATCGACCCCCAATTTTTTTTCATGAATTCATATCTACAACTCATAGGCTTTCAGAAAATGTAAAAAAATTGGGAGGTAGCCATGCATGCTGACGAGCTATGGTGGATTTTATGTAGACATGTTTTTACCACTTTTTACATTATATTGCCCATTGACGCGCACACAAATTTTAAAGTTTGACGCGTGCGCGCGCACAGACGGAAAATTTTGAAATGCTTAAAATGTCCTGAACCGTACTCTAATTTGATTAAAAAGTGATTTTGAGCATTTTTAAATTTTGACGCGCGCGTACGTGCGCGTCATGACGTGCACGCGGATTTTGCTGACATGTTACATTGACCCTTGACCTGAAGTTCATGTGTGTTAAATATGGTTCATTTTTGATGACTCGTTATGAAGATATGATCGATAATGTGATTTCACAAAATGGCGCCTGGATGACGTCACGATGACTTGATGACCTTGAAATATTTCGTGGCACTTGACCATGATAAGCCTGATAACTGACTGAAATTTGATGAAAATTGAGTGAGCCAAATTTGAGTAATCACGCTCACAAGAAAGTGGGAGAAAAATAAAAGACAAACTAGAGTCGAACAAGTACAACTATACAGGTGGGCTGTGGAAGAGTTGAAATGCGATAGAGTAATAATATTGAAGTGTGAAGTAGGCATGTTCCTACATAACTGCTTTAACCCTTTCAGGACAGGAATTATTTAAGAGCTAAATTGATCACATTTTGTTCTTCAAATTGGCAACAATATTATTTTTCTTTTAATGCTACAAGATTCTATTAAGGTGTAATGTCTTTGAAAACAATATACATGGTTAAAAGAAATGTCAAAAAGTTGAACAAGTTGCCAATTTCGATAAAAAACAATGATTTTGAACCTCTCAATGTGTTGCCAATTTAAGGATTTTAAAGCTTATTCTCCTTTTTGAAATTCCTGGGATCAAACGCAGTATGGTCATATAACAAAAATGGACATAGTATGTGCAGACATTTTTGCTCTTCCTACTTATGTATCTGGTATATTTTTCAGGGCTCTGAATCAAAAGTTATTGAGCCAAACCACAAAATGTGGTCAATTGTCTTGAAAGGGTTAAAGCAGTGTATTTAAATGTTAAAATGATGCACAATCAACGTTAGAATCCATTAAAGCATTTCTACATGTTTGCGCGCATGCGGGTAATGCGCGTGTGCGCGTACTAGGAGTTATAATGCACGCACCAATTGCAAATGTTCAACAATGCCCTGTAACACATGCAGCAACATGCAGTCTATTCCAGTCAATCTAAGGCATTTTTACCGTTTGTGCGCGTATGCACGTACGTACGCGTACGCACGCATTTAAGAAAATATTCTAGAAATCATGTAGGATCAATTAAAATGCTAAAACAGTCCAAGATAAGTCATTTTCATGCTGTATACGGAACTTAAGGCCACTGATGCGCGCGCATGTGTGCACGCGCGGAAATTTTGAAATGTTTAAAATGTCCTTAACTACATGCCCAAAATTGATTATAGACCATTAAGAACATTTTCAGTTTTTGCGCGCGCGCATCTTTACGGACGCGCGCGTACGCGCACGCACCCTATGTTCAATTAATTTCACTTCTAATTAACTTGCATCATGCCAAATATTGCTATGTTATGGCTTTGTATTGCAGAGATATAGCATATGTCAGAATTTTACAAAATGGGGCCTAGATGACGTCACGATGCATGGACTATGTTGAAAAAATTTCTGTGCTGAGACAACAACCATATACCATCGTACCAAATTTGAATACATTTGAATAAGCCGTTTTGGAGATATTGTGCCTATACGGA
The DNA here is from genome assembly GCA_025618425.1 of Heliocidaris tuberculata. Lineage (NCBI taxonomy): Eukaryota > Metazoa > Echinodermata > Echinoidea > Camarodonta > Echinometridae > Heliocidaris > Heliocidaris tuberculata. Next base: position 31,039,997 of record CM046835.1, read on the forward strand.
ACTTAAGGCCATTGACGCGCGCGTACCTTCACCGACGCGCGCGTACGCGCACGCACCCTATGTTCAATTCGAGCGATCGCCAATAGGGTAAAAATGCCCGGATGTACCGTTTTTGGCGAATTCTCATTCAACTTCCGGGACCTGTGTACTTCCGGTGTATACGGATGCTAAGTTACAGTAACCGCGGTACACACTTCAGGAATTTTTCTTCAAACTTATCTAATAAAAGTTAAGGTAATCGTAGAATTGTCATGGCGAGCGTTTCTCAAGACTTCAAGAATATGACCGTTCTGCAGCTGAAAGCTTTTCTGACAGAAAGAGGCATTCCATGCAACGGAAAACGCAAACTCGAATTAGAATTGCTAGTACGGAGAGCCGCTGAATGTTACAGCGTTATTGAGCCTTGCGACCGGGAGGCGTCCGGCAGAAAGCGACGACGGGTGCCCGCGGCGGACAGCTCTGTTCGAGACTTAAATGACAAAGCCGTATCTTGGAAAGCTGATTTGAGAGGTTATGCACGGCCGCCGGGTCATTCACCGACCGGTCAGATTCCGGAAGTAACTAGGTCACAAAAGCTGTCCCACATTGCATAGCAAACGCACCCCGATACCTGCATCCGGGCATTTTTACCCTATTGGCGATCGCTCGAATTAATTTCATTTTTAATTAACTTGCATCATGCCAAATATTGCTATGTTATGACTTTGTATTGCAGAGATATAGCATATGTCAGAATTTTACAAAATGGCGCCTAGATGACGTCATGATGCATTGACTACGTTGAAAAAATTTCTGTGCTGAGACAATAACCATATACCATCGTAACAAATTTGAATACATTTGAATAAGCCGTTTTGGAGATATAGCGGACACAAAAGAAGTGGGTAGAAATAAAAATAAACTAGAGTTGAACAAGTACAACTATACAGGTGGGCTGTGGAAGAGTTGAACGCGTACACGCGCGATTAAGAAAATATTCTAGAAATCATGTAGGATCAATTAAAATGCTAAAACAGTCCAAGATAAGTCAATTTCATGCTGTATACGGAACTTAAGGAAACTGACGCACGCGCATGTGCGCACGCGCGGAAATTTTGAAATGTTTAAAATGGCCTTAAACATGCCCAAAATTGATTATAGACCATTTAGAGCATTTTCCGACTTTGCGCGCGCGCACCTTCACCGACGCGCGCGTACGCGCACGCACCCTATGTTCAATTAATTTCATTTTTAATTAACTTGCATCATGCCAAATATTGCTATGTTATGATGTTGTATTGCAGAGATATAGCATATGTCAGAATTTTACAAAATGGCGCCTAGATGACGTCACGATGCATTGACTATGTTGAAAAAATTTCTGTGCTGAGACAATAACCATATATACCATCGTACCAAATTTGAATACATTTGAATAAGCCGTTTTGGAGATATAGCGGACACAAAAAAGTGGGTAGAAATAAAAATAAATAAATAATAATAAATAAATGCTGTATACGGAACTTAAGGCCACTGACGCACGCGCATGTGCGCACGCGCGGAAATTCTAAAATGTTTAAAATGGCCTTAAACATGCCCAAAATTGATTATAGACCATTTAGAGCATTTTCAGTTTTTGCGCGCGCGCAACTTTACCGACGCGCGCGTACGCGCACGCACCCTATGTTCAATTAATTTCATTTTTAATTAACTTGCATCATGCCAAATATTGCTATGTTATGACTATGTATTGCAGAGATATAGCATAAGTCAGAATTTTACAAAATGGCGCCTGGATGACGTCACAATGCATTGACTATGTTGAAAAAATTTCTGTGCCGAGACAATAACCATATATACCATCTTACCAAATTTGAATACATTTGAAAGAGCCGTTTTGGAGATATTGTGCGTATACGGAACTTAAAGGGAAAGTTCACCCCGAAGATTACTTGAGTTTAAAAAATGCAGAAAAAATAAAGAAAAATATTGGCGAAAGTTTGGACAAAATCCGTTAAAGAATAACGGAGTTATGGACTTTTGAAGTTTTGATTTTGTGACGTCACATGCGAGCAGCTCCTCCATTATGTAATGTGATAAATATTCCATAAAATACAGTTTTCTCAGAAAATTTAGAATATTTTCGTCTGTGCATTTGATATATTGTCAGAAATGTTATTCAATACTAGATTCTGAAAAGAAACAATATTAATTTATCGTGGAACGTAAAAAAAAATGTGAATATATGGAATATTTATTACATGACCAATGGGCAGCTGCTCGCATGTGACGTCACGAATCCAAAACTTTAAATAGTCATAACTCTTTTATTATTTGACCGATTTTCATCAAACCTTCGCCAATATTTTTCTTTATTTTTTCTGCATTTTTTAAACTCTAGTAATCTTTAGGGTGAACTTTCCCTTTAAGGCCATTGACGCGCGCGCATGCGCGCACGTGCGGAAAATTTTGAAATGTTTAAAATGGCCTGAAATATGCCCAAAATTAATTATAGACCATTTTGAGCATTTTCAGACTTTGCGCGCGCGCACCTCCACCTACGCGCGCGTACGCGCACGCACCCTTTGTTCAATTAATTTCATTTTTAATTAACTTGCATCATGCCAAATATTGCTATGTTATGACTTTGTATTGCAGAGATATAGCATATGTCAGAATTTACAAAATGGCGCCTAGATGACGTCACGATGCATTGACTATGTTGAAAAAATTTCTGTGCTGAGACAATAACCATATATACCATCGTACCAAATTTGAATACATTTGAATAAGCCGTTTTGGAGATATAGCGGACACAAAAAAGTGGGTAGAAATAAAAATAAATAATAAATAAAGAAAATTTCGTACAAAAACAGAAGGTGGTCTGTACTTGTAGTACAGCCCACCTAATAATAAAGAAAATTTCGTACAAAAACAGAAGGTGGTCTGTACTTGTAGTACAGCCCACCTAATAATAAATGATAAAGAAAATTTCGTACAAAAACAGAAGGTGGTCTGTACTTGTAGTACAGCCCACCTAATAAATAAAGAAAATTCTGACGAAATGAAGAGGTGATCTGTCGATTCCGACAGACCACCTAATAAATAAAGAAAGAAAATTCTGACGAAATTATTAAAGAGGTGATCTGTCTACGACAGACCACCTAATAATAAGACTGTAGAAGCTTGGCCGCGCCGATGATAAGTCTTATGCAAAGCATGATTTTGAAGTAGGATTTGATCCGAAGTGCTTGCCCTCCCCCCCCCCCCAAAAAAAAAGAAGCTAAAAAGTATGGTTCTTGTTCGCATATGAATAGAATAATTAATTTTGAATGTCCCTCGATCTGTAGTTGTATACCTTTCCTTGGTAGACACCCATGGACGCATGGGAGGGACCCCCTCGTTATTTGGAAGGGGGGGGGGGGGGCACAGTATAAATATCCAATATTATTATCATTATTATCATTAATATCAGACGACTTTTGATCTGCTAAAATTTAAAAATTCAAACGTTAATTTTAGAGTACATAAACATCCCCGGGATCTGATGACCATTTTCAATAAAACAGGCCCCCAAAATCTGAAAAATAAACAGTTTTTAAGAGGGATTTTCGTCCATGCTTTGACTCCCCCCCCCCCCCCCCCCCCATGTTGACGGATGGTGTTAAAATGTAGCCAAATGCAGAGGTGGGAAGCGTTCTGTGTTGCATGGTAAAATTAAACTGTATGCCTCTTACTTTAATTATAATCGTCTCGAACCTTACTATGATAACCCCATATTATACATGTACATGTAATCTACAGTGTATAATATGATACTGACTACACGTGTTGGAAAATAATAGTCAAGATAAAGAAATAAAACCTCATGCTTAAATTCCAACCTGAGGCATTGGAAATTGTTTTATTTCTACATCTTGTCTACATTTCTCTCTCCACCCCCTCTCTCTATAATTACTTCAATCACGCCCCTCTCTCTCTCTCTCTCTCTCTCTCATGGATTCTCCTTTAACTCCATCACAACAGACATCTCTTTAAACAAAAATGTTGTAGAAGAAGAAGGAAAAGAAGAAGAAGAAGAAGAAGAAGAAGAAGAAGAAGAAGAAGAAGAAGAAGAAGAAGAAGAAGAAGAAGAAGAAAAAGGAGAACAAGAAGAAAAACAAGAAAGAGAAAAAGAACAAGAAAGACAAAAAGAAAAGAAGATTAAAAAGAAGATAAAGAAGGAAATGAAGAAAATGAAGGAGAAAAGAAAAAGAAGAAGAGAAGAAGAAAAGAAAGTACACAAGAAAAGGAAAAAGAAGAGGAAGAAGAAGAAGAAAAAGAAACAAATACTCATCAGTGCTTTGTAGAATGGAATGTGACACTGTGTCAAAAAAGCACACAATTTTATTTTCTATATTGTCATCTATGCAGCACAAAAACTTGAGCACGGCAAATCATCTTCATCATGAAGTAAAAAAGACAGCACAAGGAAAATGCACATGTGCAAATTGCATTTAAGAGGTGTGCCATCGATTTGTACAGGTGAGTTGTTCCCCCCCCCCAAAAAAAAAAATCAAAAACAAGAAAACTACAACGACGACACACCAGTGGAATTACCATTCAAATGTAATGAACAAAAAGCGTGTGAAATTAAAGTAACCGTGTCCAGAAATGCAATGAGGAGAAAAATAAACCAGTTAACCCATCAGGAATGTAATAATCTGCAAATTGAGTTTTTTGCAGCATACATCTAATATTCTAGCCTCACACATGGGTTCAAAACAGGGTTAAATTTCAAACACATCCACAATAGCGAAAATTATTATTTCCACTGGTAGCCTACTCATAGAATCTCCTATTTTGAAAATACAATGAAAATACACAATTCTTCAGTACAAGTGCAGGTGCTAACTTCTTCTGTTGACTTTCCCCTTAAACCTGGCAATCTGTACCATAAATTACTAAATATTTCTTTCCATCATACTTCAAATGTAATCTATCTACATGTACATGTATATCATTTCTGCTGTTCAGTATTCCAGGTGAAAATACTTTTATCTACAGTCATGCTATAGTGCATTATTTCATATTTCTTCAGCCATAAAACAAAATACAGGTAACTCTGCCTAAGTCGAATCTCTTGGGACCACAGAAATCTGTTTGACTTAGGCGAAATTCGACTTAGAAGAGGTAAAAAACACATGTTTTGCTCATTCTGTTCTGAAAAATTGCTTCGACTAAGGCGATTATTCGACCTATGGAAGGTCGACTTATGCAGAGTTAACTGTACTTTACTCTGACAACAATTCATTCCAAAATTATTTTCCCAGGTAATAGCAAATTCGAACAAATAGCAATTCGAACACGTCAAACAAAACCATGATGCTGACTGGCTGAATTTAAGGAAAATTCCTTTTGATTTAACTTGATGCATTCCAGCTATGAGCTTGCAACGGTGGGCTTCTATTTGAAAGCTTAAAGCCTGGCTCACATGAAGCATCATTTCGGTTCCGTCATTACCGGCGCTAATCGAGCCTGTGAAGCCAGTTAACCTGTATGCCTGTTTTCAAAAATATTGTTTGCACTCTTCACTGTGAAATCACTTTTTAAAGGAAATCACTCTTTCATGATGCGCAAAAGACCATACCAGTCACTGACACAGTCCTATCCTCACCAAATGACGCCTCGTATGCGCCGGGCTTTATTAATGGGATAGTCCACCCTGATTATAAGTTGGTTATAAAAGAAGCAGAAAAATTAAAGGAACAGATCAGTGAAGGTTTGAGCAAAATCCAATAAGAAATAAGAAAGTTATGAATTTTTGAAGTTGTAATCAATCAGACACAAATTGGCAACTCCGTGACGTATTTTGCGAGCTCCTCTCCCGTTTGCTCAGTACAGAAAATTTCATAAATTTTCATTTTCTTAGTTTTGGGTGAAGGAACAGATTTTTTTCAGACAGGTTTTGTGTAAAAAGATATGAGCAATGAATATATCTAAGTTGCATATATGACTGAATATTTCCTTTAGAGAAAATGGAAATTAATGATTTTTGGGGTACAGGGCAAATGGGAGAGGAGCTTGCAAGATAGGTCACGGAGTTGCCAATTTGTGTCTGATTGATTACAACTTCAAAAATTCATAACTTTCTTATTTCTTATCGGATTTTGCTCAAACCTTCACTGATATGTTTCTTGAATTTTTCTGCTTCTTTTAAAACCAACTTGTAATCAGGGTAGACTATCCCTTTAACACAATCATAATGATCTTCATAATAATTATAATTACTCTACATTATGCTCATGAAAGTCCCATTGTACTCCTGAAAGAACTACAGTGCATTTAAAATAGTGCAACCTTTACATCAAATGTTAATGTATCATTATGAAGTACAGGAACTAGAAAAAAAGCTTAATTTTGAGTTACAGCCTGTGAAAAACCTGTATATTACATATTTGTATCATATAACAACACACACACACACACACCCACCCAAAATAAATCTGTATTGCCATTACGCATAATTTAATACCCGCACTCACGTACAACATGTACTTTTGTACCATACAAACATTTACAGATACAGAAATGGTAATGCTTGTAGAACCAGCTACAAAAGACATCATAAAACAATCCTCTCATAGGCACTTACAAGTTACAATTTCACATATAATTTACAGTTTATTTCACTTTTTGAGTCCTCCACTCTATTAAACAGGGAAAGTTGGTCACAAGTGAGCTACAAACACAGAGACACATTACACTCTCTTCTTTCATAACTAAAAGAGAAACATCAAGCAAGCAAACACGTCTGTAACCATCATCTGAAAGTAAGAAGAATACATTTATGTAAGTAGATTAGGCTTTACAGTAAGTTCATACTTAGAAAGTTGAGTTCTGGGAAAGGTGAAAAATAATTTGTAAGCTTTCTCGTTCTTTTCATGCCAGTATGTATGGCAGAACATCATAGTAGAAATGTCCCTTGAAAAGTATTGCTCTTCAACTGCCCTCATATTCGTAATATGACAAGAAATAGCTGAAGTGTTCAGGCGGAACATTCATGCCACATCTGTGTGCAGTCCCATATACCCATTTCTGTGTGCAACGCATGTGTTTTTCAGCAAGATTGGGTCAATTTCTTATAATTCTGATGATTTAAAATCCTCAAAGTATATGCCAGTTTTTATAAGTAGACATGATCAAGCTTTCCCAATGGATTTGAGACAGTTTCTTTCAAAATGTAATCACATGACCAGAGCTCAACTTTAAGTAACATTAAAAACTTAATCATGATTTGGGGAATAGAATTTGACAATGATGTAAATTCACACATCAAACTTTGAAGAAAAAAAAGCGCATTTCAGCATATAAAAAAACAAAACAAACAAGTGCAGCCTAAAGACTTTATCGCATTTTTATCTCCTTCAACATTCTATACTTTGTCAAGAAATAAAAATTTCATATGGATTTAGAAAATTCAATTTACAAAATACCCATCACCTATTGCTATATCGATCACCAATATTATTGCCTGCACTGCAACATCTTGATTTTGGCATATAATCATCTCTTTGCATTGTCACAGGTGTAATTTCTGTTCATTTATCATCTTTCTTTATTAAAAACAAACAAACAAACCGACTATTCCTACAAGTTTACAGAAGCTAGAATAGCCCCTACCCACTACTATACGAGGACCTGCTGTCTCCTTACATATTACAGTGGAACCTCGTTATGAAGAACACTGTCATAACAAACTCTCTTTATAACAAGGAGATTTTGCCGGTCCCACTTCTTTGTATTCTATTGTCTTTTAGCCCTGATATAACATGGTATCGATATTAAGAGAGAATGTCCTTGGTCCCAAGGAGTTTGTAATAATGAGGTTCTACAGAACAGAACACGCAGGAAATAAGATTTCAATTGCTGATAAAAGTCACTATCTGGTACATGTAAATCAGACAAAAAATGCTCCACTGAGTACCAAGGAGTGATGTCACAAACTTTGCTGTTACAATAAAACTCGAGAGATACATGTACATAATATATGTTTACTTTCCTCGTGGCAGGCACTGCATGTTACCACTGTTGTTAATCATGGTGTTTCCGCCTATGGCAATTTCAGTGTTTACAACGGATATGTTGTCAAGGTGACATCACATGTGTAGTAAGGAAGTTGGACTTTGGTCTCAAAATGTTGGAAACAGTCAGTACACACATGAGCTCAAATCATTTATTCATCTATAATAAGAACATTGAGAAAATCCAAACATGCAAAAAATACATCATCCAACCTCCTCATGACTTCTAACACAATGATAAATCTCCATGTAGATCAATATATACCAAACATTTCAGTTTGTGTAATGCTCATTTACAGGTACTGGTATATTTACAAATTCAACATCACATGAAAGATTACAAATATGTACATATCAAAGTCAAAGACTGACATGAAAGGTAATATAGAGGTAAAGTGTAGAAGGGCAGGGGCATTGAAACAAACAGAAAGAGAAATAGAAATGGTGGTGAAGAGAGAAAGATATAAAGAGGTAGAAGGAGAAGGAAAGAATATACAGCAAACGAAGATCAAAGAGAGAATGAGTAGGGGAAAGAAAGAGAAAACATTAGACAGAAGGGAAGGAAAGGCTAGGGAAATTAATTATGCACAAGGGAACGAGAATTTTTTTTTTTAAGAGTATAAAAAAAAACATAACTAAAACTCTGATATCCTATAAAGCCTCAATTTCCATGGAAATAGGTTTGAAGGTGTGGTCCCATGTCGATAAAGACTGAGGCAAAGCCAACATACAGCAAGCAGCCTTCTCAAACATCTACGAAGCATTAAATGGTGGTAGAACCTTAAAGAGAAGGTCGAGTTCTGGAAAAGATGAAAATTAATTTAATTTGTGAGCTTTCTCATTCCTTTTATGTCAGTTTGGAAGAACTTCAGAGTAGAAATGTCCCCTGAAAGGGATTGCTCCTCAAAAGCCCCCATATTCGAAATATAACGAGAAATAGCTGAGGTGTTTGGGCCGAACATTCCTGCCACATGTGTGTGCAGTCCCATAAACTGTTTTTTCTGTGCAGTGCATGTGCTTTTCAGCGCGATTGGGTCAATTTCTTGTCCTTTTGATGATTCCAAAAACTCACAGGATACACTGATTCTTATGGAGACATGATCAACCATGTAACAATGTAACACATGACCAGAATGCAACTTTATCTCGAATCCCTTGTGAGCTACCAAGTTTTTGAACGATTGTTACGAATGAACTTTCAAGAGTGATATTTTGACTTATAATGCTTTGTTTCATTGATGAATTTGGCGTAAAATGTCTTTCATGGGAACAAACTTCACAATGAAGATACCTGTTTTTGTTTCAGGAAGCAAAATGTAGACATCCTCTCTCCAAACACAGTATTCAACACTCAAATTCTAGGGCAGGATTTGTCACCAATGGCACTTGAGGGGTTAAGGACGATCTGCCTCTGTGGCTCTACAACAACTTGGTGATGGACAGGCACTTGAAGTACGTTTTATCCTGCTTCCTCATCATTTGATGTCAGATATAAACTGCTAACTCGAAACGCTTTCTCATCAGATGCTGGCATTAAGACCTCTCAATCTAACCAGTTCATCGTAGTCCCCTTCCAGTGCCAGACACCTCTCAAACTCTCTCCTCAGTTGGTCTGCTGGGTTCAGCAGTAAACGCAGCAAACGTTAATTTGATGACATTAGTTGAAACAGGGTGGACCACGTGAAAGCTGTTACTTGTATGCTGACATGGGTTTCCAGGAGGCATCAAGAAAACCCCACCTCCCGATGGATGATGCCTTGCCTGGCTGTCCCACCTGACTTTATACCTTCAATAGCTGCAACCGTTATACAAAGGAAGAAGAAGTTGGTCTGCTTCACTCCAAATAAATCCTCCTCATCAGATGCTGGCATTAAGACCTCTCAATCTAACGAGTTCCTCATAGTCCTCATCCAGAGCCAGGCACCTCTCAAACTCTCTCCGTAGTTGGTCTGCTTCTGCCGATCCACCAGAATCTTCCAGGATGTTACCCGATTCTTCTATCAGATCACTAGAGTCTATGGGCATGTCACTGGTATCTTTAGCACCTGAAATCAACAACAACAACAAGAGATGAATATGGTAATATGAATATTCATGGACATGCGTTTCATATGGTACTCCAACATATGAACTGGTGACAATTGCTCCAGGATTCATTTCATCAAAAATATAGGGTTAGGCTTGGGGTTAATTAAGGTTGCAATTGGGTTTTAGATTAGGTTTAGGGTTAGGGGTAGGTGTAGTGTTGGTCCAGGTATGAAGTTAATAAATCAGTTACTGTAGGATTTGACAACAAAGCAATTGCTGTCAGAGTTTGTGTTGTACAACTGTTTCGGATATAGGCTTTGCTTTATATTAGGCAGTTGGTGTATGGGAATCATTAAGCATTAAGCAAGTGTAGTAAGTAAATTCTGCACGATTTTGTCATTTTTCAACGTTTGTTGATTGATGTTCAGTGTGAGTGGCGTGGAACCTAAAACACGTTCATGTAGATGCCCTGCTTCTAATAATGTGCAATGAAGGAGTACTGTAATTGAATTCTTGCCCTCTGCCCCCAAACTTTATTTTGCAATATATCACAACATACATTATGTTGGCTAATCATAGTTAAAGCTCATAGACAGTCTTGGTAGCAAAAATCATACTAGCAAGAAACTTATCTAACATAGTCACATACTATTCTCCTTTTATCATAAGACACATGTACGAGATTATTCAACATTCCATTCACGATTTCGAACAGATTTTAGTGTAAGTATCTGTAAGAAACGCTTGGTAACGGCTTTTCACTGCCTCACGCTAAGACCATATCCACCCGAAGGTTCCCCACACAATAAACCAAACGCTTCGCACTGTGTGTAGCGTATTCTATAACACACAGCAATCCTCATGTGAGTAATGTGTGTGGCCATTGTTTGAATTTACATCCCCTCTTTTTTGGGCCAGGGATTTTTATTACTTTTCACCTCTCATTCGATAAATATTTCACTTGAGGAGGAAAAAACTTCACAGCATCTTAGTTATGTTAGTACCCTGCTATTTGTTAAGTAAAATCAAAGAAATCTCACGAAATTTTTTTGAAGGCTTCCCAAAACTATCTATTACCTTTAAAATGAAATCCTTAAAATAAATGTGAAATGCTTATGAAAAAACTCAAGCAAGTTGGCCAAGGAAACAACGCAGATTCTGTTTCTCAATGATTTAGGCACCTTTTGACCTTTGGCTGCCTTACAGGTAATACATGAAGTTGATCAAAATTTCATGTGGTATTACCATTTTCATATAAAGTTATCTGGAAAAATCAATAGATATCTTGAGCTATTGACTGGTTGCTCAAATTGATGAAAATCTCACAAATAAAACTATTTCTGTGCTTACAATTTGCAGATAAGGTTCCAATCTCAATACAAACAAAATTTGAAATTCCTAAAAGACAGCACAATATTTAAAGAAGTAGACATATTTATCTGGCTCGGAGATAACCCTGATCCCTTTCACCTCTTTATGACTATTTCATTTTAGACTATCTACATGTATTAAAAAAAAAAGAATTTCACCAAATCTTAACAACACTATGTAATTATGTTTAACTTGGATTTGATAAGGAGAAAAAGAATTTAAAAAAAAAATCATAGACATTAAATAAAGACAATAACTTGTCAATTCCAATAAGAAACATGCTCACGATTCATAATCAGGTTGAAATTTGACAAGAGAGCCTTAGCAGACACTGACATGTGAGAGATATGTCATGTGCAACCACAAGAAAAGGCATTCCAGAAACAACATTGACAAAAATAACTTTCAAACAAAAATAAATGCTTCATGTATATTTCGCATGCCATTAAAACAAGTGAATTTTTAATATTCTAGTACATGTATATGCAGGCAATGTTACACAGCATTACACATAGTTGCAATGGAAATAACAAAACATGTCAATAAATGTTTGGAACTTCATGTGTAATGAACAAAACCTCTTTGTGTTACCATACTATCATTTAATTTGTAATAAAATAAAATCAAATAATAAATAACACATGAATAAGACAGATATTTTTACTGTCTTTTAATCAAAAAGTTGCATTCCCATTCTGACAGTTTTTAAAGATAGCATATACATGTACCACAAACTGAAAGGATGAAATGACCCAGGGCTGTTTTTGAAACTGTCATAAGTTAAAATTCATGATGAATATGAATATATTGAATTACCTGTACACCTAACTCCAGGGAGCTCCACTACCACCACCGTTAGGCAGTGGAGATCCAGGTACAAATAACCAAAATCTTCCTCGCCCATTAGTTTGATTGGTCGCATCGCTTAATTTCAGCAGATGAGATGAAAATTTGTACTTACATTTCAGGAGAAAATACTATAACTATCAGTCCGGCATTTTGCTTTCACGATTTGACGATTATTTCAATGAAAAAAAAGGGAATTTCATTGCCGAGCCCATCTTCCCCAGTACTGTATCGTCGATTCAAATGACGCGATCACACCATGCAATCGAGTCATTTGAATCAACGGCATACAGTACGCACCGTGCAATCGAGTCATTTGAAATTTTGAATCGACGGTACAGTACAGGGGAAGATCGGCTCGGCGAGAAAATTCCATTTTTCTTCATCGAAATAATTGTCAAATCGTGAAATCAAAATGCCAGACTGATAGTTATAGTATTTCTCCTGAAATGTAAGTACAAATTTTCATCTTACCTGCCGAAATTAAGTGATGCAACTAACCAAACTAATGGACGAGGAAGATTTTGGTTATAATTTGTACCTGGAGCTCCACTGCCTAAAAGCGTTGGGTGGAGCTCCCTGGAGTTACCTGTACACCATATTTTAAAACGCAAGCTTGACAGGTAGTCAGAAACTTTGCCTCAGGACGGTTTTCAGTAACAGTGCCCAGAAATGAATTGTTACATGTCAAATGTGTCAATGTGTTATAACTTTACAGTGTTGCATCGAAGGGTTTATCTTGTCCTCAATGAAGAAACAAAATTTCATGCTTAATTACAAATGTGTGATTGTGACTAACACTACTAGCTCCTACACAATGTTAGCTACAATCTCAATGCGTTGTGAAAACTCAATATCGAATGATAATGTCTGAATGCATGCAGATAACATCTTACTTCAAGCAGTCAGAGATAACTGCCTCTCATACTCTCTCCTACAGAGCCTCTCAAGTAATCCATCTTCATCATTGTCACTTGATTCCTCCCGCTCGCTAGGAGGTGGACTCGGGTCAAAAGCCTCTAGTCCCACTCCTTTGGCTATGAGTAAGGTTTGTTTGGAGCGTGGAGAAATAAAGGGAAAACGAGAGCTGTGTTCTCAATTTTCTCAACTACATGTAATCTTCCCCCTTATATCAAGAGCATCTTGTACTTCAGATGCTCAGTAGGTCAACATCTTTGACTGTATTTTGAAAATGTGATTATGAAAAATCAAGCATTTCAAAGGATTTTGAGAGAATAGATATAAATATGTACACTGTGCAAAAAGGCTTAAGTCATCCTACAAAAATAACAATGGCAGTTGTCTGATGCTAAAAGTGATTCATAATGAATTATCACTGTCTCCATGATTACAAGTTGCTTGCTTGCTAACAGACTATTATATTTGTCATTATATGTTACCAAGTGTGAGAACATTCTGGCTCTCATCAGACGATACTTTGGAGTCCCAGACCTGTTACTTTTACCTGTTAAAGGGAAAGTCTATGCTGATTACGAGTTGGTTTTAAAAGAAACAGAAAAATGAAAGAAACATATCAGTGAAGGCTTTAAGTTTAGCAAAATCAGATAATAAATAAGAAAGTTATGAATTTTTGAATTTGTGATCAATCAAACACAAATTGGCAACTCTGTGACATATCTTGCGGGCTCCTCTCCCATTTGCTCAGTACAGAAAATTTCATAATCTTACATTTTCTTCCTTTCTGATGAATGAATACCGGTAAATTTGTTTTATACAGGTTTTGTGTAAAAACATATGAACAATGATTATATCTAAGGTGCATGTACATTTGTATGTTTGAATATTTTCTTCAGAGAAATGGAAATTAATAATTTTTGGGGCACAAGACAAATGGGAGAAGAGCTCACAAGATATGTTAGGGAGTTGCCAATTCGTGTATGATTGATTACAACTTCAAAAAATCATAACTGTCTTATCGTATTTTGCTCAAACCTTCATTGATCCGTTTCTTTAATTTTTCTGCTTCTTTTAAAACCAACTTGTAATCAGGGTGGACTTTCCCTTTAGTCACTTAGTTACCTTAATCCCATAGACTTCATACAGCAGTCACCCGGTTCTTAAAGGCAATGGGTTGAAATTCAACCAAATGGACAGCAAATATGAGTATAGTAAGGCTTGTAACTTATTTTATTGAGATGTTTCGTTTGACCAGCTGCTGGTGTTTGCTCCTTGTTAGTGTTGTAATGGATGAAAATCCTTTAACATTCTCTTTCTATTGACGTTAACTGATTGTTTTGCACTTACACACTATTTATCATGATAGCTAGTGGAAGATTAGTTTAGAATCATACTTTCATGTTTGTATTTGCACAGAATCACAACTTGCATTATCTTTAGTAACTCTTAAACCTGGGGCTGGACAGGACTAGCAGATTGTGCTATTTTCCAGTTCTATTTGACCATTCTTTTTCTTGTTCTTGTGATGATGAACTTGTATACTGTTTTTATAAGTTACAATTACTCATAACATTGTAATGACGTATTGTCTCTTATTATTGGTAAATAAATATTATATCATATCATATCATACATCATAAAATCATATCATATATCATGTCATATCACATCATATATCATATTATATATTATATATTATATATCATATATCATATCATATCACATCATACCATATCACATCATAATATATCATATATCATATATCATATCATACATCACATCACATCACATCACATCACATCACATCACATCACATCACATCACATCACATCACATCACATCACATCACATCGTATCCTATTCTTATAAGAATCACTGAAAATTCCCCAGGTTAGTTAAAGTCTTTACCTTCCGGTGGCATAACCTCATTCCATTTGTAGAGATTGATGTCCATGGGTTGCTGTAGCCAGCCGCTGGAATGGAGCTGAGTCAGGGTACATCGAAACTCTGGTTCAGGGTGAAGTAGCCAGGAGATCAGCTGCATCAGAGCTGCATAGAAACATTTCAGAGAGTCATCTTTATAATGTGTTTACATTGATACACTATTAATCCTTTATTATTATTATTATCATTATTATTGTTATCATTAAGTATTTGGTGTCACCTGGGCCTGGGAGAGGAAAAGGAAACTTAATCGCTGTAACCCTAAGGTCTCTCCTCCAGGTATAACTGATTGGGATTTGCAGATGTACCACTACAACAGGTGTTTCCCCCCTACTCTCATACGTCGAGTGCAGTGGGTTCTTAACATGCACAGGTGCTGACTCTCTTACATACAGAGCCTCCATTTATAACGTCTTATCTGAGGTACGGAGGGTTTTCCACTGTAACCTAGCCTACATGTACGTCTACGAAACGGGAGGGGCAAGCTAAAATGCAACGAAGGCTTCAGTCATCCACCTAGGCTGGATTTGGACCCGAGATCTTTGGTTCAACAGGCAGACGCTTTACCGACTGAGCTTTCTCAAAAAGTGAAAAATCATCAAGTTTGCATCTAAAAACAGTGCTTTTGAAACCTCCCAACATATTGCCAATTTGTGGCAATTTCTGGATCAAATGGCTTATGGTCTGAGTCCCAGCTGTGACACTAATGTCCCTTGGAAAGGTATTAGTCTACATTTGCCAATCTCAACTTAGATGTAGTAAATAGGTACATGGTAGAAACTAATTGCTTTAATGCCTTAGGACAGCTTGGCTCACAGCTAGAGTATTAGTAGTATTATGTAGGCACCTTGAGCATCCCCTGGGATGGATATGTGCGCAATATAAATGTAGCTATTAATATTACTATTATTATTATTTCTCCAGGGGTCCCTGCCCATATTCAATTCAATACTCAGGTACGAAATATGAGTAGTTTAGTTTTCGGCTGAGATAAAATGCTTGAGCAACTTTGGTATTCAACAGAATCATTTGGTTAAGTATTTTACCCTAAGTCTAAGACAGCTCCCTAGCAGATTGTAGCCAATTATTTGAGTGGCAGGTATGTGGCTTTCGTACATACACGGAGCAGAGAAAATCATATAAGTGCGCATCTGATGTGACACGTTTATTGCGCTTTTTTTTTTGACAAGATATGTGACGTCACAATGGATATCAGTCAGTATTTTGCCTTAAAAGCGTCTGGCTAAAGTAAAGTGCTTAAATTTGATCTGAATATGAGTTAAACCATTTTACTTAGCCAAGCCAAGTGCTAAGTAAAATGCTGACTTAATGCGCGTCTTGAATTGAATACCGCCCCAGGTCACGATGGTGAATATTCAACTTACGGGTGGAAACAGCGAAGGGAGGCTTGAGGATAGCTTCGATGGTCTCTTCTACATCATAGAAAGGATTCTCACCAAACACTAATGTGTAGAGCATTACTCCTAGAGACCAGAGCTCCAGCTGTGGCCCTTCATACCTAAGGTTAACATTGGAAAAGAAATACAGACAGAAAAACAAATTAATTTTTTTACCCTATGAATAAATTTTATGTTTCAGAGTTTCACTGCAGAGGCTGCAAGGACATTGACTTGACATAATGGTGTTGTCAAATTAACACCAAATATATCTAACCTTTAACAAATGCCCTAATTAAAAGAAGTAACGAGATCCACTAGATGTCCTGACAGAGTCTGCATCTGGAGAGGGAATGTTCCCGGGACCAAAGCTCTCAACCCACCACTGCCCGTTCAAAGTCAGGGACAGATGCAGCAGACTTGTTAGAAATGACAACAGGATTTAGCATAACCTGGGCTTGTTATTCTCACTAATGCCGAGGCTAAGCACATTCCAAGTAACTGTCGATGAGGATCAAGCCAGGAAGCGCTAACACACCGGCAGTGGTTTTCAATCTGTAATGTTATCTTTATCGTTATCACTACCCCAGAAAATCATGTGACAAAAACTTGCCGGGGATAGAACAAGCAAGGCAGTTTATCATAGGCAGATTTGTACATCAAATAGTTCAATCTGTTCTTACCTATTTCCAAGCAGGACTTCAGGTGAGCAGTACTCCAACGTTCCACAGAAGGTGGAGAATTTCTTGCCTGGCTGCATGTACGCCGCTGAACCAAAATCAATCAGTTTGATGTGGAACTTCTCATCCAGAATCACGTTCTCGTCCTTGATGTCACGATGTACGATGCTACGATCATGAAGGTACTTCACTGCTGCAACAACCTGATGAAAACATCAATTACAATTACATACAATTACATTACATTTACAACTGAGTACACAAGAGGAATGAAAGGTCCAACTCCATGCATCAGAACAATTTCTAGTTACAAAGAAAAAACTGAGTATCTTTTAAAGATCAAAAGAAAGAATGCTGCTATCTTCATGCATCAAATTGGTTGGACTCCCTCTGCCTCTCGACCCCATTCCAAATGGTCCAGCAATGCCTCAGGGTCACATGTCACATCGGGATCCATTTCAATGCAAGGTATATAAACAAGGAATATACATGTAGCTTACAGAATCTTTTTTTCTATCAACAAATTCCTACTCTGCTTCCTAAACACAAACAAAAATGAGTTATAAGTAAGATTTTTAATATATTTTCCTGTCACGCAAAACAATTTTCTATGAATATCAAAGTCATAACTAGTATTTTATATATCTCATAATGCTGTAACATATGTCTGATAATAAATGGCACTAATGATATCATTCTAGGCATTTTGAATATGAGAAGAAAAAAAAAATCAAATACAGATGGATATCAAATTTACTAATTTTATCAATATGATATTGGCTTACAGGTAGAAAAAGTTCATGTGCAACTCTGTGTTATTAATTGTAGCCATTTCAGGTCTTAAAGATAAAGTTGAGTTCTGGTCATGAGATTGAATAGTGAAAGAAAGTGTCTCAAAGCAATTGGGAAAGGTTTATTATATAGCACATAAGATTTGGTGTATGCTGTAAGGTTTTGAAATCACCAAAATGTTAAGAAATTGACTCAATCCTGCCGAGAGTCACATGCACTGCACAGAGAAATGTGTATATGGGACTACACATATATGTTTGGCCCGAACATTTCAGGTGTTTTTTGTCATATTTTGAAGAGCAATCCTTTTCAGGGGACATATCTACTATCATAATCTTCTAAACCAACAAAATAATAATGAAAAACCTCACAAATTATTTTTTACCTTTCCCAGAACTCAACCTTCCCTTTAAGTTTTGGACTATAGACCATAACAACACATAGGCTCTAGCCTGTGCACTGCATGCACTTCATTGTGTCACAATTAGGGTTGTTTGTCACATGCTCTGGGGACAAGTGCTCTACGGTCAATTTCCTATACTAACCAAATTCCTGACTTCAACCCTGGACAAAACGCATACCGAACCCTAACTGCAACCATAGACATAACGTAAAACCCAATCGCAACCTTAACCCCAATCCTACATTCATAACCCTTTCAAGACAATTGACCACATTTTGAGGTTTGGCTCAATAAAGGAGCAAAAATTTCTGCACACACTGTGTCCATTTTTGTTGCATGACCATACTGCATTTGATGCCAGGAATTTTTAAAAGGAGAATTAGCTTTAAAGGTATCATACAGTAGTGGGAAAGGTGGCGCTTTGGATATTTAACTACTTTGTCAGCTGGAATGGAAATTATTACATATACTGTTGTGAAATTATTAATTTCGAACATAGGTGACGTTTGTTTGAAGAAAAATGGTTTAGAAATGGCTAAAATGTCCAAAAAAAATAAACATCGAATTACAAGCGCGGTACCGCGCTTGTCATTTGATGTGAAAACAGTGTGTGTAACCAGTGTGTGCGAACCGCTATGCGCCGTCGAGCCGGGAGCGTCGGGGTAGGTGGTCCTTAGCGAGGGTATAAGGTAACCGTTGATATTCGATCATTTGAATTATTTTACTGAAAATCACCGGAAATCATGAATAGAATACTGGATTATCTCACTCATGTATCTTTTTATTGAAGCCGAACAATATGAGACTATATTTGAGCAGTTTCATGCCAACTTTCATTTTGCTACCACTACAGTTTATTACCTTTAAGATCCTTAAAATTGGCAACATATTGAGAGGTTCAAAATCGTTGTTTTTTATCAAAATTGGCAATTTTTTCAACTTTTCGACAGGGTTCCTAACCATATTTGTTGTTTTCAAATACATTACATTTTATTGGAACCATGTAGCATTTAAAGAAAAATATAATTGTTGCTAATTTGAAGAACAAAATGTGATCAATTTAGCCCTTAAATAATTCCTGTCATAAAAGGGTTAAAGAAATACAGCCCGTAGCAAATGTCGCCAGAGCACATGTCAGGTCACCATAATTAGAGATTCACCTGTCTGAACATATAGCTGGCTAAGGCCTCATCGAAGTTCGGCTGGCGGTCGATGAACTCGAAGAGATCAATGCCAGACCCATGCTTCTCCATTACTAGTTGGAAGAATTCTTCGTTTTGAAAGCTGTCCACGGCCTAGAAATTAAACGATATCTCACAAATGACACTTGTTGTGGAACCTTGTTATAAAGAACTCTGTCATAACAAACGCTCCTTATAACAAGGGTATTTCATTGGTCTCACTTCTTTGTATTCTATTATTTTTCAGCCTTAACATTACAAGGTTTCAAGATAACAAGGATATTTCTTTGGTCTCAAGGAGTTTGTGACATCAAGGTTCCAATGTACTGCTAAAATCAGTGTGATGCCTGAAAAGAAAACGTTAAATAAATTTCATATGAATAACGCAAAGAATTTTTCTATAAGAAATACCCCTATACCAATATGACTATCTTGAACTACATGTATATCATCATAGAAAATGTGTGGAAAACACTTTCACCTTTGAAAGGAAATATTTTAGACAAGTCATAACGAATGGGAAAACAAACAAACAAATAAACTCTCACCTTGACAATGTTTGGGTGATCCAATTTAGTGAGGAAGGCCACTTCAAGTGGAATACAGTCAAGCTTGGGATCATCTACCCAGTTCTCCTTCAACACCTTAGCTCTTCTGATGAATTTCACTACAACCTACGCAGACAAGATAACAAAGAAGAACATGTTCAATTCAACCAAACCCAACATGAAGATTAAAGTCATGTAAAACAAAGGGAACACTTAGACTTCAGTTGAACTTCTAACATCTTGTTATCTGCTGTACTCATGGCCATCTTAAGGAATTCACGAAACCACATGCTCCCTTGCCTATGGAATGGAGTGTCTTGTAGTGCCTCTATTACTACCTTTCTCCTAACCTCTCATCATCTCACTCTTCTCTCTCTCTCTCTCTTTGTCTGTGTGTCTGTTTGTCTGTCTATCACTATTCGTCTCCCTCTCTCTATCACTATTAGTCTCCCAGTGGACTCAAAATCTTATTATCAGCTTTACTCATGGCCATCTTAATGAAACCAAACGCTATAGACTGGAGTATCTTGTAATGCCTCTGATATTCTCCTTTTCCAAACCTTTGATCATCTCACTCTCCAATTTCTCTCCATTCATTTAACTTTCCGTCTCTTTGTCTGTCTGTCCGACTCTTCCTTCTCTGTGTGAACTCACCATTTTATTACCATCTTTACTCAAGGCCATCTTAACAAATCCAAAGGCTCCCTTGCCTGTGGATTGGAGAGTCTTTTAGTGCCTCTATTACTACCCTTCTCCTAACCTCTCATCATCTCACTCTTCTCTCTCTCTCTTTGTCTGTGTGTCTGTTTGTCTGTCTATCACTATTCGTCTCCCTCTCTCTATCACTATTAGTCTCCCAGTGGACTCAAAATCTTATTATCAGCTTTACTCATGGCCATCTTAATGAAACCAAACGCTATAGACTGGAGTATCTTGTAATGCCTCTGATATTCTCCTTTTCCAAACCTTTGATCATCTCACTCTCCAATTTCTCTCCATTCATTTAACTTTCCGTCTCTTTGTCTGTCTGTCCGACTCTTCCTTCTCTGTGTGAACTCACCATTTTATTACCATCTTTACTCAAGGCCATCTTAACAAATCCAAAGGCTCCCTTGCCTGTGGATTGGAGAGTCTTTTAGTGCCTCTGATAATCTCCCCTTCTCCCGAACCTTTGATCATCTCACTCTTCTGTCTGTCTGTATGTCTCTCTCTCTCTCTCTCTCTCTCTATCACTATCTTATTATCAGCTTTACTCATTGTCATCTTAACGAAACCAAATGTTCCTTTGCCTATAGACTGGAGTATCTTGTAATGCCTCTGATACTCTTTTTCCAAACCTTTGATCCTCTCACTCTCCTCTCTATCTCTCTTTCTCTCATCTAACTTCCTCTCTATTCCTTTTCCTTTCATTCTCTTTGTCTGTCTGTCTTTTCAGCTCTTCCTTCTATGTGTGAACTCACCATCTTATTATCATCTTTACTCATGGCCAGCTTAACGAATCCAAACGCTCCCTTGCCAATGGATTGCAGCGTCTTATAGTGCCTCTGATACTCCCCTTCTCCTAACCTCTGATCATCCTGCTCCATGGACATGGATGAATCCAGGTTGACGTTCTGAGCACCATTGTTTGCTACAATCTGATTGCAGGAAAGGTAGGAATAATAGTTATTGGAATTTACATTAGAGAAACGTGATTCATACAATATCATACAGCTTACACATGGCAGCTAATAACCTCAGAGTTGAATTTCATCTTCACCAATTTTTCTTCATGTGCATTGACTAGTCTACTTACTGTAATGTTAATTTAGAGTGCAATTTTGGTACTTTGACTTGCAAACTCTTAGAAGTAATATTTGTATTTGATATATTTAACATATATGATTACCATGGAATCCCATATATACAGAGCAAAACAAATTTGGTGACGGATCCCTTTAACCTTCCATTTGCCACCAGTGCCAGTTAGCAGAATCGCTCATTTGCTATGCGTACCATTTTTGGTCTCAATTATCTTCAGGACAACCAAACACCTGCATAGATTAGTTCTACACAGGAAACATTCAAATGATCTCAAGCCTTTGTCATAATCCAGAGAAATCAATTGCGTGGATCATAACAATGCATCGTTCACCCCGCGTTTACCTCTGCCATGCTCTTGGTTTGGTTTGACTGATTGAAGGTGCTGTCGAAACTTGATGCATTGGCTATGCTGGAGGTCATGTGACCAACGTCTGTGGGCTCCGCTGGGTCACGTGACATCCATATACAGTACAACGTCTCTCCATCGTCCAAGTCTATCCTCTTAACTTGAAACAAGATGCCTTGAGAGTGTGAAAGAAGACAAAAAGATTCAATTTGAGGGGAAAATTAAACAAACTGTACCACAGTAAAACCTGCTTTAATAATCATTCACACATATAAAAAGACCATCTGTCTATAGTGTACACATTTTCTTGTTTCTCTTGAGCAGTGTTTCTCATAGAAACTTGGACTGAAGTAACCTGGGGAGCGTTTCATCAAGCGTTTTGCAATGATTTTTACTGACAAATTTGCTCTCAGCCAATCAGATGCCAGGATTTCAGTAGCTTATAACAGTTGTCAGTAAAAATCACTGACAAAACGCTTGATGAAATGCTCCCCTGTACTCAAAGACCATCTGCTTATAAAGACATTTCTTGTCTCCCTTGAGCAGTCTTTATATACATATTTCACTGTATTTCTAAGCTTCAGCCGATTAATGTAAATAAACCTTCTCCAACGATCGACTTATCACATATTTTCAAAATACCAAAAATAGTGATTCAAATGAATAGCAAATGAAAACATGAAAGTTGCAAAGAAACAGCCATGAAAAGATACAGAAAATTATGATACATATAAAGAAGATTCAAGCACGAATAAGGCGCAAATATTCTTACTGAATGAGAAGTGCCTTTAAACACAACCAAACAAACAAACAAACGAAGAGGGATAGGGGAGTGGTAAGTCGAGAAGAGTTGTTTTTTCTTACCAAGCAAGTTGCCATCTCTGTGCTTTGCCACACCTACAAATCCCCCTTCAGGTAAAGGTCCTGAGGATATCAAGGAGAACTGTCGACCAATCTTCCTTCCAGCTGCCGGGGTCGAGGTAAATACAACCTTCCCAGGATGCATCTCACTGTCGATCTCGGGAGTGATGTCAGAGCTCTTGACTGTTGAATCATGTGTTGCTTCCTCCATCGCTTTGTTTGAGGGGAGATTGTTGTTTGCTTCAGGATTCGTCGTTGAAACCTTGGACTGAGGGATGTCAGAGCCTTGGTTGTCTTCTGTCCAGCATGTCCGTGTGACATTCTCCTGACCTTCACCTACCCTATTCTCAACCGTCCTATCCTCTTCAGTGTTCTGAGTGACTTCCCTTGCTGTCACTACCTCACTCTCTTCGCTATCAACAGAATTCAGGTCCAGCTGGATTCTTTCACTTTCTGGCTCTTCTATATTTCCACCCTGACTTACTTTATTTGCACTCATCCCTTCAGCTAGTACTTCTTGTTTCTCACTTTCCCCTTTCTCCTGATCACCAGCATTACCCTCAATAACGTCACATTCTGTCCTTGGGGATCTTGCAGAACTGTCACCGCCACCACCTAACGAAAGTCTTTCTAATCGAGCTATTTCTTCCTTTACACTTCTGATGCTACTCGTGCTTTCACTCAGTTTTCCTTCATCCTTGTGTCCGTCCATTGACAGCCGTTCGACCCTGGCAATTTCTTTCTGGATGCTTCCGACACTGCTGCTGCTGCTTTCGCTCAAGTCCACATTGCTACCACGGGGAATAGAATCTAATCCTAACTCGCTGATCTTCCCCAGTTCACTCCCATTGCCAATTAGGACTTCGGTGCTGACGTGCCTACTCGACAGAGGTTGTCCAAGGAGATTAGCGGATCCTTCGTTCGGAAGCTTCCCACCATCAGCATTCCCGATAACAACCTCTGTGCTCTCGTGCCTGCTACAGGGATCAATGGACGACGGAAGAGTGAGGAGATCAGATGGAACGTCTGTTCTTCCTCCAGAAGATTGGAGGAGCTCATCTGTTGTGGTGCTCTCAGGACGAAGCATGAAATCTGGGGTTTTCAACCCTGAGGCTATCTCGCTGGCTGCTTGAATCAGATCAGCTGTGTCAGGCCTGGGGCAAATATAAAATAACAATTAGTGTCATGAAAGAAAAAAAGAGTTTAAAAGTGGCACTGTCATTTTGCTTGTACACTAAAAATGTGTTTCAGCATAATGTGCAGTACCTTACAAGACCCAACAAATCACCATAAATTTTTTCTTAAAGTACACGTATCTAACTGTGAGACAGAATTCATGAAATCTCCCTTTTCAAAGCCCAGCTGTGAAGTGCTTGGATTATGGGTTCCATGACACATGCTCCGGCAGCAGTAATCGCTCTGCGAAAAATTTCCTACACTAACTGAGTTCCTAACTTTAATCTCAGACCAATCATAACACCTGAGCCTAGCCCTAAAGAGTCACTGGTATCACCTACCTCTCTGCCGCACTTGCCAGAGACCTGCCTGCATCTTTCATGGCGACATCATCATCATCATCATCATCACCACCAAGGGGAAGGCCTTGCTTGGTCTGCTGGTCAGGTGCCATGGAGGCAGGTCTGCTGGTAGGCAGGTTGAAGGACTCCTCATCGGACTCCTCCTCCAGGCTGTCATCATCCAGGGGAGGGAGGGGCATTGAACTGTCGTCTAGCATGTCAAGGTGCTCGTAGAAATCTGGAACGATACTGGTGATGTGCTGAATGGATGAGAATTAAAACACGAATATTTAAAGCAAATAATCTTCACGTGTCTGGTATTTGGGCAAATTCATCACTTCTTCAAAATTGTTTGTGCGGTACCTTACGGTGCAGATGATCATCAACAGAATGATCAGTAAATCAAGACTTTAAAGATGACAGATATAAACCAAATATATAGTGCCTATATTTAAGTCTCTGGTTAAACTATGGTACCCTTGGTGACGAGAAGACAAACATTTCCTTCAGGTCCACACTCCTCAGGAAAATAGTCGTAGTCACGTCACCTCAGGGATCATAGTTTACAACCAGACCCTCTCGGGGCGGTATATATTTATGTAATGTGGATGGTAAAACCAAAATGACGACTGACCTTGCCTACAAGGTCATCTTGTACATGACCGAAGAGCATGACAGAGAAGGTGGAGTTGATACTGTGGATGGTGCCATCAGGAAGAATGCTGACCATGCCACTGATGTTAGCAAATACCCACACACTTGCACAAAACAACTGGTCACCAAGACTCACAGCACCTGAAAATATAGCAGGATAAAAAACGCACTTTTAAAATCAAAATGTGAACATTTCATAATCTTATTTCAATCTGTAAACCAATTATCTGAAAAGAAATTTAAACTTGAAAGATCAGGAAAAAAACAAATGCCATTTTGTCCCACACAATAGAAAAACTGATCAATAAGTGTAAGCATACCACTAGTTGAAGCACAAATTACTTAAAATGGAGATATTGGTTAAAATGGGAGGGGGGGGGGTGCAGGGGGAGGTAAGTGAGATACATTTACAAAATGACCTCAGTATGGGTAGCTTAATTTTCAATAAATTGTTATCAAAAGATGTGCTAAATGTGAAAGAAAAAAGATACTGAAAAAGTATATCACAAACTGGAGTGGTCCCTTTACAATCACAGATTTTACAGGATTTAAACTGACCCTATCCATTTGTTAGTAATAAGGCTTTTTACTTATTTTGCAAATGTCTAAATACGGCCTCCCGATTCCCTATTAGGTAGCTTAGCAAAACATGATGGTATATAAAAACGCATATGACAAAGTTATTCAAAATAATAATTTTATTCTATGGAGGCAGAACCAAAATTTTAGGATGAAGAACTAGTATTTAACTCTGTTAACACTAATCAATATAATATGAACATATTTATTCAGACAAGTCTGAATGTACAGATAAAACTAGCAATTTTCCGTCTTTCCCGTGTCCTTACAAGCCATTACGTTTTGCTAAGCTACCTATACGAATGATGAATGACTGTGTCAATGAGTTTGTACAACCTATCTAAATTTGATGCGAGCATGTGTGCAGGCTATTGTACAAAAAAAATGGTTGAGTACTAAGGATGCACATAGGCTCAACCTCAAAGACAGCTGATAGAATGTATAATAAACAAAAGAAAATCAGTGATTTTTCACAAATCTCTAACTAAATCTCTCAACTACTTTGATTAAGAAAGAAGAGAAATGTTAAGATGGAATACTAGTAGGCTAAATGAATGAATACCATGTGACTGCTTTCAATGAATCATTCGATTACGATCTAGGAGTGATTTTTATGATACTTACCTTCTTGTTTTTCCATAGGGGGACACAGTTCATAGTCAGCTGACGACCCAGCGGTGGATAGGAGATCAAGAGTATCAGCATGATTGGCAGTGGAGAAGTTAGATGTTGATATATTCGAGGCTGATATCAAGGAAGGTGAATCAATCCACATTAGCCATCATATAGTCAAGAAATGTAATGAGAATTATTACACTAGTCCTTAAACTTCCCGAGTTTGAATGAAAATATTTCATGAAATAGAAGAAGGTATATAATATTGTCATAGTCAATTAGCTACTTCTCTCAGAGTCATACGTGTAGGCTGAGATCACATTGCAACACACAGGATGTAAGATAAACGGTACATGTAGGTCATATCTGCTCAGATCAGCATGATCGTATCAGGAAATTTACACAATTCTCTTACAAAGACACTTATGTTTGTACAACAAACCTGTCCCAGGGGCCACCTCTCTCTAAAGTCCATCTATCTGCAGTGGACACTCTATTCAAATGTCTCCTCCTATGAAGAAATGTGTTTCTTCAGAAGCTGTCTTGCAAGACCACCTGTCTGCAGTGGCCAGTTTTCTGTTCCTATTACGTGGTCTTAATAGTCAGGTTGCACATGTATGTATTACCTAAAGACCAGACGATATCATACCAGTATGGTATTGTGATTGGATTTCATAAGCAATTACCTTGTCCTGTGTCGTTGAGTGAGGCATTATCCAAGAGCTCCTGAGGTTTAACGGATCTAATGTGAACACTGGCTGGAAAGGAGGAACCGTCTTTGGTTCGACCTGTCACTTGCTGCTTCTTTACAGACTGGAAAGGCAATGATAGGGACATTAACATATCTTCAGGAGTAGTAGCAGTAGATGTTGAATAGTTATCAAAGTTACTTGAATCAAATCGTGGAGGCTGATTGCCACCTTACAGACTGAAAAAGGCAATTAGGACATAATCACATTATTAAAAGGGATTCAATTTCAATTAATCAATCATTATATCACAAATAAGTAGATAACATTAAATTACTAGGCAGGGGCCGTAGATCATTTTTGAAAGTGGGGGGGGGGGGGGGGGGGGGGGGCTGATCTCATTTCACTCGTTAATGACAATTTTCGAGCCATTTTTCTGAGATTTTTTGTAATGTGTCTACTCAAAAGAGTGGGGGGACTGCAGCCCCCCCCCCCTCCCCCCCAGCCTCGGTTCGGCGGCCCATGCTAGGGGAAGAGGTACAGATGTTTTAGGAGATTTTTATAATTCAAGCATTGTACATAGTTTGCAGGTACACCTGGTCAGTCGTAAAAAAGTACTATGGTTGCTCCTGACCAAGACACAACCAGCAGGTAGCTAGGATAGGCTTCTCTTTTCTGATAAAGTGTCAAATGAAGGTCTGTGCTGGCAGACTACATGGGGAGGGGCACAGAGGTAATAAAAGTGGTACATGTAATAAGAGTTATCACACTCACATTATCCATATTTCCATTGACTGAGGGTAGATTAAGATGAGGCATGAGTTGTTTTACACTCATCCCAATCACCTCATTCTCTGATGTGAAGCCATGCAGGTAGACAATCTCATGACTCGCTCTAACGATGGCACCCTGAGAACAAAATAAACAGAGACATATTTTTTACATCCTTAAAGGTCATGTAAAGTTTTGGTAAGCCCTCAAAAACTGTTCTTCAGATTTCTTCAATTTTTGTCGATAAATAGCAAGATACTAGCAATACTAAGACACTGTGAAGATTTCGCCTCCTAAAGTTTAATATTAAACAAATAAGAGGCAAAAACTAATTTATGTACCGGGACAGGCACGTCGTAAAATCCCAACAAAGGCAGCATGTGCTATATACTGTAAACACACGTGTAAAACCAATGATGAGTAGCTACACACAGTGCACACACGCTGTCTCTATGCGAAGCCCCAAGATTGCTGTGCGGGGAGCCGTCGGGGTGGAAGGGTCCTAGCATAATGGCAGTGATCAAGCATTCCTTACAGATATTTACACTGAAATTCACCAGAAATCATAGATGGAAAACCAAATGATCTCTTACAGACATATTTTGATACAAGGAGAACAACATGAGACTATATTTAACGTGTCTTTCAATTTCCTTTTTGCTACCAATACTGTACATGAGCTTTAAAGGGAAGCTTGAGTTCTGGGAAAGGTAAAAAATAATTTGTGAGATTTTTCTCATTCTTATTATGTTAGTTTGAAAGATTTTAATAGTAGATATGTCCCCTGAAAAAGGATTGCTCTTCAAATGCCCCCACATTCAAAATATGACAAGAAATAGCGGAAATGTTCGGGCCAAACATTTGTGTGTAGTCCTATATACACATTTCTGTGTGCAGTGCATGTGACTCTCAGCAGGTTTGAGTCAATTTCTTATCATTTTAGTGATTCCAAAACCTTACATCGTACACCAATTCTTATGCGCTATATAATCAACCTTTCCCAATTGCTTTGAGACAGTTTTTTTCACAATTCAATCTCTTGACTAGAACTCAACTTTATCTTTAATGACACATCTATCACAATATATTTCGACAATGATTCAGGGGAGCGTTTCATCAAGCATTTTGTCAGAGATTTTTACTGACAAATTTGCTCTCAGCCAATCAGATGCAAGGATTTCAGTAGCTTATAACACTTGTCGGAAAAAATATCCGACAAATCCTTTCATGAAACGCTCCCCTGGACTTCAAGAGAAGGTGGAGTTCTGGGGAGCGTTTCATGAAAGGTAGTTGTCGGATATTTCATCCGACAACTGTTATAAGCTACTGAAATCCTTGCATCTGATTGGCTGAGAGCAAATTTGTCGGATGAAATATCTGAAAAGTCCTTTCATGAAACGCCCCCCTGGTAAAGGTGACTATTTGAGTATTTGTGAGCTTTTCTAATTTCACATGCCAGTTTGGCAGAACATCAAAGTAGATATGTCCCCTGACAACGCTTGCTCGTCAAATGCCCTCATATTTGAAATACTCAAATTTCCTGCTACAGGTATGTGTAGTCCATAATACTCATTTTTGTGAGCAGTGCATGTGACTTTCAGCGAGATTGAGTCAATTTCTTATTATTTTAATAATCCCAAACCTAACAGTATACACCAATTCTTCTGTACTACATAATCAACCTGATCCCATTGCTCCCAGATGGTTTCTTTGACAATGTAATCGCTTGACCAGAACTCAACTCTACATTTAAGGGCTGTGACTTAACAAGATGATCATTTTCTTCCATGGGTATCCAGAATAGATATTACTTGAGAACTACAAGAATGGAAGTTCAGATACTTGAGCAGTAACTCACTGGATGAGTAGAATTGTGCAAAGCTAAGTGCACAGTTCTGATAATCATTTTCTCTCACAATGCTGTCCAGACTCAAAGGATGATTATCCTTCAAACAAATTTTAACACTGAATAAATTTCCAATGGATTTCAAAGTCATATGGAAATTGCAAGTGACGAGGGAACTTCTCTGCAAATCTTATCATCTATAATTTTTTGTGATGCACAGTACACAATAAACTGTCTGTTGCAAAATTACTCTGTAACAGGACTCTGATCACAAACTTGCACAAATATCACACGATTCTTACTGTGACATCAAAGACTATTTTCCCAGAAGTCCTTTCGACAGGTTCCATGACGACAAGACATTTTGGGTTCTCGTCATCAGTTAGCTTCTTCATCCACAGAGAGACAGGTATGACAAGACCACTCGAATCTAGAATGTCAAACTGATGGGAAATTAATAAGAAAATTAAAAAAAATTGACAAGTGACTGATTACTAAAAAAAGCTTCAAATTTTTTCAAAATTCACTTCTTTTCCATATAATGCATACAAATTTAACATCTTTTTTTCATTCTTAAAACTGGCTAAAAACATGATCATTATTAAATAAACAAAAGATAATTATAGCAATGAAAAAATACAACAAAATCATAAAAACAACAATAAAATCATGAACTGAACCATTTAGAGTACATGACACTTTACGGAATATCAAAATTATACAATATTAGGTATGTGGAGGATCGGCAAACACCAAAGGCTATCTGAGGCCAATCCCCAGAAAACTTAGGACTACAGCGCAGTGAGTTGAGTCTACATCTTCCTCATCATAGAATGACCTTCTTTGCAATTCAACAACTTCCCTAAAAAAACTTATGAAGAGTAAGAAAAACAGGGTTGAAACAAATTTTAACTCTTATAATCTGTCTTATTATTACTATTACAACTCTCATCATCATTATTCCACTGAAGAATAAAATTGCTTCACAGGGTTAAGAATGTGAGTACCGTACTTTACTATTTATCAACTATAGGCCAAGTTGTCTTACAAATCAATTTACTGTACATGGCCCTTCAGACTTGAACCTATGTCCCACTCACCACACGTCCCGAGACCATGACCACCTGTCCAGTAGATTCTAGATGTTCCTCCATGAGAGCATGAGGTCTGTTCCTATCTGGGAGGGATAAGAGATCTGTCATCTTCTTTCCCACCAACTCCTCAGGGTTGTAGCCAAACAGTTCTCCGGCCATCTTACTCGCTAACAGGATCTACAAGAAAATAAATCAATGCAACATTTTAACACTTCTACACAAACAAAAATAAAAAAATACATTGACAGAAAATGGCCTTAGTTTAATACAGATTCAACAGTTCATTTCTTAAAGGAGAGGATGAATTAGTTAATCAGACTTTTTTTTAAAGTATATATGTACATTTACCAATATGCTGTCCACATCAGATACAGTGAAATAAAGGCCACAGAACAGAAATATAGAAATTATGGCCAATGTAAGGAAAAAATATTCATGATTATAATTTGTGGGAAAACACGAAGCCCAGGGAAAGTATTTCATAAAATTTTGAAGAATTCAAGTAAAGTTTGGCTGTGAAATAAAGCTGGATTTAGTTTCAGACTGTGTCTATTGTGTTTTCATCCCTTTTCAATGTTATGACCCAATCACACCGATGAGACTGATATCAGTCAGACAAGAGACCGAACATAAAAAACTGAATCACCACGAATGGTCCAGATTTTGTTGGGTTATTGGTCAGTTTGGAATCAGTTTGGCAATATGATAGGGGTATAACATGACAGGAATTTTTTATAGGCTGAATTGATCACATTTTGTTCTTCAAATTGGCAAAAATATTTTTCTTTAAATGCTACATGGTTCTAATAAAATGTAATATCTTTGAAAATAACATACATGGTTAGGAACATTGTCGAAAAGTTGAAAAAATTGCAAATTTTGATAAAAAACAATGATTTTGAACCTTTCAATGTGTTGCCAATTTAAAGATCTTAAAGCTTAATCTCCTTTATAAAATTCCTGGCATCAAACGCAATATATGGTCATGCAACAAAAATGAACGCAGTGTGTGCAGAAATTTTTGCTCCTTCTACTCATGCATCAGGTATATTTTATAGGGCTCTGAACCAAAAGTTATTGATCCAAACCACAAAATGTAGTCAATTGTCTCGAAAGGGATGAGAGAAACTTGAGACACCAAAAACATGAAGACTGAAGTAAATGATAATGGTCCATATTTTCTTCATCCCCACATCTATGCCATTTATGATGTTACCAATTACCGCCTACATACCTTGGTACTGCGTGCCTCAATGGTCAGCATGGCCTTGTTGGGGTTGCGCACCGTGGTCGGAAGGACCACACCCGTCTGGGCCCCGCCCACAAAGTTATAGAATGACCAGGACCTCCCTAGAGACATGTTGAGCGGTGGCGGGGTAGGTGTAGGGGCGAAGGACCCCTTGGAGAGCCCTCCCGTGAAGCTGAGGGAGTTCAGCTCGTCTCCTGTGTATGGAAAGGTTGATACGTTGAGTACTGATGTCATAAATGACAAGGTGAAAACCGTTACAGATGCTTGTCATGTGATGATGTCATCACTTAAGCCTCCATTCAGAAAAGATACAGACAACCACCAAAGGGTTAATACGTTGAGTAATGATGTCATGAACTCTATAATGAAACCAATAAGTCATGCATATTAAAAGAAAAATGTCAACTCTGCAATGCATAGTGAGTTATGAAATGATCCAAATGTGATTTCATAAATATAAAATACACACATGTAGACTTGTTAATGTTCTCATAAATATGGGATTAACAGCAATGTCCACTTCCATACTGAAGACAAAGTAACGAGTAGTGCAATGTATTTTTGCTAGAAAGAGAATCTCCTTGTCATCTCCTGGGATATATATATACAGGTACATGTAAATGGCATTTGGCTTAAAAAATCCAACAGGCACAGATATCACATTTATCCATATTTCTCCCTACTAATATTGGCTTGAAAAAGCAGGAATGCATTCTCCTACTTGTAGATATTTATAAGAAATATATACGAGAACATTTGTATTTGTTGAATTTGTTTTTTTTGTGAATAAAGAACCCTGTGGAAGGGAAAAAAACAAAAAAACATTTGAGCCTTGAGAAGCATTCT
This sequence comes from Heliocidaris tuberculata, assembly GCA_025618425.1. Lineage (NCBI taxonomy): Eukaryota > Metazoa > Echinodermata > Echinoidea > Camarodonta > Echinometridae > Heliocidaris > Heliocidaris tuberculata. The sequence goes on from CM046835.1 coordinate 31,073,017, forward strand.
GGAGATTAACCATTTTAACATCACGGTACATGTATACTTTATCATAGGGAAGGGCGATTAATAAAAATGTCTAAATATCAAAGAAGAATTATTAAACTTTGATTGACACTTGATTGATACAAAAAAAGTAATGTATTTGTCTGCAGACCATCACCGTTTGTTATCAGGTCCCCATGACACAAAAAATAAGTAAGCAGTTGGATTGGTCATGTAATGAGAAAAGACTCAATTAGCATCCCCAAAATAGCCCAGCACTGGACACGAAGAGGAAAAAGAAAGAGAGGGCGACCCAGAACCACCTGGCGTTGAACTGTGGAGGAAGAAATGAAAGATATGAATCTGACTTGGGGCAGTGTCCAGAAAAAAGCCCAAAACAGACAGGAGTGGAAGACCTTCATTGCTGCCCTACATGCCAGGAGGCATAATGGGCAGTAAGTAAGTAAGCAAATAAGTTGATTGCTATTTTGCAGTTGATTGTTATGTCATTGTATATGCAATTGATTGCGACATATCAATCGTACATTTGACTGATTGATCGTATGATCAACTGCTAAGAAATGGGTTACGGTGTCCAGGTAAACGCATTTGATTACCCCAAAATCTCCTAAAATGATACACAGAAAAGCCTTTTAACCTTTGAACTTGTCGAGTGTGCATCCTGTTGTGGGTTCATTCGGTGAGACGTCCGACTTTGGAGCCGGTACCTCAGTAAGGGGGAAGGTCTGGTTCAGATCCAGCGATGTATTGAAGGATGAACTCAAACCAAGCTGGGCTGCACGCTCTCTGAAATCAAAGAAAATTATATAAAAGTCAGCAGGTTACAAGAGCAATAAGTTGGATTTGAAAAAAAAAAGGATTTTGAACCACGATCATAATCTTGACTTCTCACTCATTAGTGACATTTGGATCATACATGTAATTGAAATTTAGCATAACAAATTTAGCCTTTTTCAAACATGGTAACTGCCTAAAATAAACAACTGTATAAGCTGTTATTTTCGCGTACAGAATGGCAGGGGTACCGACATTTTCGTGAGTTGTTGAATTCGCGAGTGCAAGGACACACTCCAGACTTTGCACCATAGATGCACAGACCAGAGCGAGCAATACATATGCCAAGCATACGTCTTTCTTTTACTCATACTGACAAGTTAGTTACACATTAATATGTCTATGTAAAAACTGATTAGACTTTTAAAAGAAAGTGGCTTAAAATTCACTTTTTGCAGCTTTAGGTATTAGAAAAACCTCATGTCACAATTCAGTCTATAAGAGCAACCTTATTTTCATATAATAAAACTGTATTTAGATAGATTTCTTTTTCAGAAAGTTGGTTTAGTGTCAAAATTTTAAATTTTTTTAAGCACAATCTTCCAACCCGAAAAACCTCTGGTCATGTGACTCATGAATATTTATATGTAAATAGCTACATGTACATGTAATACAGCTTCAATTATGTGACACCAAAATCGAATTATTTTGATGGAAATATAATGAAAAGTCAGTCAGTCAGTGCATTAATATCTAGAAAATGAATTTAAAGATAAAGTTTGGGCTTTGATTTAGTTTGAGAAGGAAAAAAAAGTGAAATTCAAGCAAACTCTGTGAATATCTAACCAACTTTTCCAAATGATTTTTATGTACATTAGAGTGAATATCGCATGATTTTGTGAACACATGGCATATTCTAGCGTGCTACGGCTTGCTATTTGGATACCAGGCGTTGCATGCCAAATACCCGAAATTTTCGTGTGTCGATAAATTCGCGTCTCAACGGCAATTCGCGAAATTCGTGAAAATAAAACCACCGCGAAAATAACAGCTTATACAGTATGATGCGACAGAAATATAAGGACATTTAAGCGCATTAATGTATCTTATAATACTCAGTATGTGTATTGGCCCTTTTTAACTAAAGCTACTTTCTCTTTCACTGCCTCTGATATTCTTTTACATAAGAGCTTTGATTTTTCTGCAGCATTTAAAAAAAAGCAATTTACTGTATCATATGTGACTTAGTTCTTTTTTTTTGGGGGGGGGGGGTGGGGGAATGGTTATATGTACCTGCCATGCACTGTTTTACAATGGAGATAATAGGAGAAGTGAGATAAGCTAATTGATTCAATATATCCAAAATGTGAACAAACACAAATACGACTTAAATTGCAGTTTAAATAATATTTTGTTTAAATTCAACTTCATTCCTCCATCTCTTCACAGGATGGTGAAAGTTTGAAAGAAATCGACGAGGAAAGTTATGGATGTTTGAAAAATGAGATCAATACATCTAATGCGAATCTCAAATTGGCAATTTGGTGAGTTGATTGTGACATACGATTCTCCCGTTTGTTGTGTACACAAAAATATCATTAATTTGCGGTTTTCTCGGAGGTGCCTTTACCCTCGGGGTAGTACTCAAAATGTATTGTAGACTATAGCATATTGCTATAGATCCTCATGAAACAAAAAGATCCTATTGAGTAATACATTTTGAAAAAAATGACATTTTAGTCATTTTGTGGGTTGGATCTTGAGCAAATTGCGGAGTTGTCCAGCACTACATAACAGTGACATTACCTATTCTGCCAATTTGAAATTCCCATAAGTATAGTGATTACAACTTTTAAAAATTCATCACTTTCTTATTACTTGTCCGATTTTGTTAAAACTATCACAAATTAATCTGCTTCTCTGATTTTCCCTTTCTTTCAGAGAAATTTCTCATTAAAGGAGAATGAAACCCCCCAAATAAATGCATTTTAATAGAAGCAGAAAAATCAAGAAGCATATCCGTGAAAGGTTGAGGAAAAACAGACAACTAATAAAAAAGTTATGAATATTTGAAATCCTAAAATCGCTAAATGAATGGAGATCTGAAATTGGCAATGTCCTCATTATGCTAATGAGATGTTGTGATGTAAATGTGCTATACTAAGTTTCAATTGCCTTATACAAATAATGTTGTAAAAATCCACTTTCCTTGAATACATCTTAGAAAATTTGATTTCTGTGTTATAGGTGGTGTTCATAAATTTATTTCTTACAATATATTTCAAGCACAATGTTGATAATTCAATTTTCTTTGTTTAAAAGCTGAAATCTGATAACTTTCTTATTTATTACCTATAAAGAGAGAGAGCACAAAAACGTCATAGCATCTCATCAGCATAATGAGTATGTTGCCAATTTTATTTAGCGATTTTAGGTTTTAAAAATCTTCATAACTTTTTTAATCTTTATCTGTTTTTCCTCAAACTTTCAGTGATATGCTTCTAAGATTTTTTTTTTGCTTCTCCATACAAGTTTGGGATTTCATTGTCCTTTAAGGTTGGATTTCCCTTTAATTACATTTTTCATTTCCTCAGTCATGATACAGTAGTGTCTCCCATCATCCTCCCCACCCCTCCCTTCTGTCCATTTTCTCGCTCTTAATTTGTAATCCGTCTCTCTTCATTATCATATGAGTAACAGAGCTGATTAGTGTAACGAGGCTGAATGCAAGAAACTTTGCTACATCAGATGATCTGTCCTGAGATGAGCACTGAGAAATGAAATCTGTGAAATAAATTGGCAATTCCAACACAATTCGCTGAGACACAAATGTCTCTGTACTATAATTGGAGAGGGAATTGAAATTTGTCATATATCCTAATGACTTTTCACACTGAGGGGAATACATATGTCCATTTTTACTGACTGAGATTGGTACATGTGGAGGTCTCTTTAGTTGAGAGTGGGCTCATGAGAGTGAGAGAGAGAGAGAGAGAGGCTGGAAAGAGGAAGATAAGTATAGTGAGAGAGACAGAGATAAAAATGGAAAGAAAGGGAGATAAAAAAGAGAGGGAAAGAGGGAAAGGGAGATGAGAGAGAAATAGAGAAAGAGGGAGAAAGAGAGAAAGAGCAAGAGAGAGAGAAAAAGATAGAAAAAAAGAGAAGAGAGAGAAGAGAAAGAGGAAGAAAGAATGTGAAAGAGAAGAGAAGAGAAAGAGAAAGATAAAAAGAAGAGAAAGAGAAAGAGAAGAGAAAAAGAAAGAGAATAGAAAAAGAGAGGGAGAGCATTATAAAAGAGATTCTGAGTTCATACAATTACCATAAAAATTGCATTTCTACTGATTTTACAATGCAAATGCACATGTAAAATATTTAGCTGCCATATTCTGAATATGTAATGGGTACTGTATTTCATTAAAATTGTATGCTAATGGGTTTCTGTTTTAGGATTAAAAATAGATTTATAGCTATCTACCCGAATCCATCTATCTATCCAGTAATCTGTAATCAACATATACTGTACCTCTTGCCCGTCCTAATCCTGTCGAGAGGAGATGGATAGGAGGGTGAACCAAACTGATCTTTCTTTCTCATCGTGCCTCCAAAAGACTGAGAGCAACTCTGAGGTCCGGATGGGATCTTTCCCTGTATTGAAGGATAATAGAGGGCAGCAGAGCAAGAAATAGGTGAAAGAAAGAAAGAAAAAAAGAAAGAATGACAATGAAGTGGAAGAGAGTAGTAAATAACAAAAAAGGCAATAAACAGATAAATAAAGAAAATAGACAGAAGAAAAAAGAAGTGGAAAAAGAGAGAGGGAGAGATATGGAGGGGGAGCAAGGGAAAGAGAGAGAAAGGGGAGAGAGAGAGAGAGAGAGAGAGAAAGGGGAGAGAAAGAGAGAGTGTGAGAGAAAAGAGAGAGGGGGAGAGTGAGAGAGAGAGAAGAGAGAGAGAGAGGAGATAGGGAGAGAGAGGGGGGAGGGGAATAGAAAAAATATATATAATATTTAGATATCCACTTAAAACATGACAAATATTTTGATTAGAAATGACTGTATACAGTAACACCTTCATAAAAATGATTGTTCTTACAATATCAATATTTTGAACTGCTTTACAAGCTATAAAATGACTCAACCATCAACACTAACAAATAATACTATGTGTAAATAATAAGAAATTGGAACTAAACCTGTGTAAATGAATGGAGACTTCACTTCAATCTGAAATACTATGTGAGTCCATAAACAGGAAACCCAGATTCCACCCTAAATATCATTGCAGTCAGTACATACAGATTTAATCAAAGATGGCTACTCATCTTGCAGCCAGACATGTTCTCTTTCATTTCATACCTTGATCAATAAAATCCGACCTTGGACAGCTGAACAGTAGCATTTTTCCAGATACATGTCAAATTTGCCTCTGCCCAAGTTTTGAATAAAATGGTTGAATGGTCTCCATTCCAGTTGAATGAACTTGCACATAATGAAAGTAACTCCTGAACACCATTCATCCCAAACTTTGGCAATTTTGATTCGACATGCTTTTAAATAATGGCCAGTGCTCAGTCATCCATGATCGCATTTTGGTGAGCAGCCTATCACATTAAAGAAAACATTATCAACTATCATACCATTATAATATATTTCATCGATTTAACTTGGTTTTTAAGGTATTGGGGCTTGATTATGGGTTTCCTTTTTATTGACTCACACAGTATAAGCTAAAAAATATCGTGAATTTTGCAGATACAGTGGAAGCTCAGTATAAAGAGGTGGGTTTATAACAATATTCCTGATATAACAAGGTAATATACTGGTCCCAGCTTTTTATATTCTATTGTTTTTTTAACCTGATATAACAAGATTCCTGCTATAACAAGGTAATTTTGATGGTCCCGAGGACCTCATTATACTGAGATTCCACTGTAATTTCAACAATTTAACAAACAAAAATGACTTGGCAATGCATACGCAAAAATTATTGTAAGTAGCCTGTGTTAATTATTGCAAAAATCAACAACTCGCGAAAATGTCTGGGTCCCTCTCATCTGTGAAAATATCTCTACATGCCCACCTGTCTTCAAGACTGTTTCTATAGCCACATTTACAGTCTCACACCCTTTCAATTCACAGACATGCAAGCAATAAACGGTAGAAAAGATGATTAAAGAGCAGGCGCTGGGCATAACCACTGCGGAAAGAGAAACTACTGCAAACAAATCATCAATCAACCACAGTCTGCTGCTATACTGTACGGGTGTGTGAAACTAGCAGGTTGGAACATAAATTATATTTCTAGTTTGACTGTCTGAGCTGAAGGATTAAACTAAAAGGCCCTAAGAAACAGTTGAAAGGAAAGTCAAGTTCCTGTAAGGTTGAAGGATAGAAGTGAAAATGATTTTAGCATGTACATGTATATCAATCAATAGTATTTTTACATATCAAATAAATATGTGCATTTATTCAAACCATTAAAAGAACACAAAAGTTTCAATGTAGACAGTTTCACAGTTACATGTACACTAGTTAGTAGTTTCATATCTACCTCTGATCAATAGTAACATTACTGTACATTCATGACATACATGTACGTAGCAATAAGATATCTTTAATGAGGTGTCATTGCAATGCATCTTTTATCCCTTTTTATGTCACAGCAAAATCTAAGAAAAAAACCCCCAGATGTTTTATTTTCAAACAGCATGAATTTTTCCAAACATTACTGATAATTGACAATAACGACTGTGATATACATGTATACACTGGGGGAGGGGCACAATCGGCCTTTGTCACCTCTTTTGAAACCCAAGAGGTAATGTATATGTACCTTAATCACACAACATACCCCCCCCCCCAAAAAAAAGTGAGACTCTTCAATTTTTTTTTACCCATAAGGTATGTGAAAATGGGATCCCCCTTTCTTATTTTGCTTGTCATATTTTAAAAAAACTGTGCACACCCCCCCCCCCCCCATCTTTGCAAAATCCTGGACTGCTCCTGCATATGTGAGTAGATGTGCAACATACGTGTACAGACATGTATTCAGCTACACTTTATTGCAGATCTGTTTGGTATCCATGTGACAAAAAAAATCATGCATACTTAATCCAATTATGTGGGCTACAAGGCGACTCCTAATCTACACAAATGGAAGGGAGGAAGGTCATATAATGCAATGGATTTCTCACATCGAGTCTGGCAGTGACAAAGTCTGTTGGCACTTGTGTTGCTTCCTTTGTATGGTGGCTAATTGCATTCTTTCATCTCCGGGAAGGTAACTTTGCATATACACATGTCTGTCATCCTAGCAAGAAATTGTACAGTTATAATCTTGGAGAAATGGACATTTATCCCATTGAATCTGAAGCCCAGGAAAACTTGAGATGACATCCACTGGAAATATGTGTTTTATGAAATTGAAACTGTCTCATATGGTTTAACACTTATGCTTTTCATGTGTGTGGTTGAGTGTGTGTGTGTTTATGTGTGTGTGTGTGTGGAGGTGACAGAGAGAGGGAGAGAGAGAGAGAGAGAGGATCAATAGGGTAGAGACTAGAGAGAGATTCTATTCATAAAAAAACTACATTTATTTTTATTTTTTGCAAACATATCCAAATATGGAACGAGTTGATTGTGGCTCTGGGTAAATATGTGAGGAGTTTAAGAATTGCTCATCAATTGTTTAGACTCCAGAGCACTCAAATACAATGAACATATGCAAGGCTTTCTAATGATGTATCGTTTCCATAGAAACCTCATGCTTCTTTCACAGGAACAGTCAATATAATACTGCATAAACTCAGATGCCTGCCTGCCTGCCTGCCTGTACCTACCAGCATGATGGATTGATCATGTACGAAGACACCACATTAATCAAATAAACCACATCTAAAAAGAAATACATGAACATGTTCACTTGTTCTCTCTCTCTTTCTCCCCCCTCCCCCTCCCCCTTCAAATTTCTTTCAATGTACTGAAGAAAAAAGATCCAGAGTTCTGCTACGTACTTAAGTTCTCGGGACACAGAATTATGTGACTTTTTTAATGCCATACAGAAACTGCTGCAAAATAACAAAGCTTTATCATAAGTCTAAAATCTGTGTATGTATACAATATTTTCAGACCTTTAGATGTATAATGAGGACTGGGCCTCTGTATTTTTTTGGTTCGTCTAAACCACTGCAAAATCCCAACCCAGCACTAGATACATAACCCTTACAGGGAATCTTGAGTTCTGGGAAATGTATTTGTGAGCTTTCTCATTCCTTTTATGTCAGTTTGGAAGAACATCATAGTAGGAACATCCCCAGAAAAGGATTGCTCTTCAAATGCTCTTATATATTCAAAATATGACTAGAAATAGATGAAATGTTTGGGTCGAACGTTCATACCACTTGTGTGGGAAGTGTCATATACCCATTTCTGTGTGCAGTACATGTGCTTTTCAGTGAGATTGTTTCAATTTCTTATCTATTTTGATGATTCCAAAACAACACAGTATAAAACAATTCTTATGTAGACATGGTCAACCTTTCCCAATTCCTTTGAGACAGTTTCTTTCACAATGTAATTGCATGACCAAAACTCTACTTTATCTTTAAAGGGGATGTCCACCCTGATATCAAGTTGGTTTTAAAAGAAGGAGAAAATAGATTAAACAGATCAATGAAAGTTTGAACAAAATCCAATAAGAAATAAGAAAGTTACAAACTTTTGAAGTTGTAGTCATTCAAACACAAATTGGCAAATCCTCTCCCATTTGCCCTGTACTTAAAAAAAAATCATCAATTTCTACTTCTGCTAAAGAAAATATTCAATCATACCTGCAACCTACATGTATAATCATTGCACATATGTTTTTACAAAAAACCTTTATAAAAAAAATGCATTCCTTTAAATATCAACGACTACAAAAATGAAAATTTATGTAATTTTCTGCACAGACTTAATGGGAGAGGAGCTCACAAGATACGTCACCAAGTTGCCAATTTGTATTTGATTGATTACTTCATACATGTATCTCTCTTATTTCTTGATAGATTCTGCTCAAACTTTATACACTAATCTGTTTCTCTAATTTTTCTGCTTCTATTCAAATCTACTACATACCAGGGTGAACTTCCCCTTAAAATATACAATTTGAAAGACATTCTAGTTGGCAAAATATACAGCAGAACAATGATGACCAACTGAGAAGGGGGGAAAAAATACATGTATACCTCATGTTCTTATATTTCTCTAGATTTGTTGAAGGTAAAAGGGGGAAGACAGACTGACATAGATTCCTTACTAATTGCTGTTTCTGAATTCAAATATTCCTTTCAAGATGAACAGCGAAAGATAAATATCAACAAAGCTTGATCCAAGAATGAAACATTAGAGAATACTATAAGCTCAATACTGAACAACAGTTGATTTTTTACTACATGCACATGGACAGAGACAGGACAAAAGGAATCTATTCCAACCGGCATCAAATCTTTTCATATTGCATTTTCTGAAAAAGGTCTTATGTCTTGAGGCAAAATCTTGACACAGTCACGGATCCATTTTAATAACGAACCTAACGAATTGCCAATTTGGAAAAGCTCAGTTTAGCCATCAGCGAATTAAATTTCAAATCCTGCCTGTTTGTTAAGCTGTCAATAATTTATTAGATGTGTCATAAACTGCATTTTTGCTGTCTGTGCAGCCAATGGCGATAAAATTCTTAATCAGATGAGCTACTTTCATGCACATATTGCACAATATCCCATTCAGACCCTATGGGATAATAGCCTTATATAAAATGCAGTATGGTCCTCTTTTTACTGCAGTGGTACATAATGTACTAAGGAAAATTTGTATTTGAGGGCAGGGAACAAGAAACTAAATTAATCATATTTACATAAACATCATCTTTTTCTTTTTTTACTATAATTTGCACTAAATTCAAAAATTTACACTTTTTAGAGGATCATCATATAAGAAACTGAAAATTCTGAGCTACATTTGAGTGGTCTCATCTGAAGTCATTTTTAACTCAGAGAATAACACATTTGCAAACTCCGGATGAAACAAGTCATTCAGACTGATTTCCTTCTCTTTCGCTCTTGCTGTATGCCAACTACACATATTTAAATCAGAGGTCAGAAAAACCATTCTACTGTGTTTTTTTGTAATCACTACACTATAATGTGGGTTTTTTTCTCAGTATACAAACTTCTGTAGATGGATCACAAAATGGAATTATGTTTTTAAGATAACAATCAAAATCTTCACATTGGCAACACAGAGTCATTTGCATTATAATCATTATTTTTAGATATTAAATTGACAACTTTTTGCTGCAATATGTAATATTGAGGCAATACTCATTTTTTCATCCTGAGAGTTTGTGGGAAGAGTGTGGTCAGTGAGACAAATGAGCATTACAAATTTTAAGAGGACGGGCAAGACTGTATGACAATCCCTTTAGAAAATGCTTTTTTCTTGGTAGATTAAATTTGAGTCTGAAAGGTTAAAAGAAGGCTTTTTCAGAGAAGCTCTCTTGACAATAATCAGTAGGCAAAATCTCTGTACAACTGGCAAGCTGAAAGAGTGCTCCATTACCAGGACTCCTCATCAAATGATGCGCAAATAAACAATCTGCAGCGTATCCATGGCAACCAGAGTGCTACAATCATGTTGGAAATGCAAAAAAGGAAGACTAATACACTTTCAAGTATAGAGAGTAGTATTCATATGACATGTGCATTGGGCTGCAATTCAATTACTTTCAGTGATTGGTGTAAATGGACAACAATTACATTAAGTACATGTATTTCTGATTAGACTGATTCTCACCATCATGTCTTCAAGTCAAGATCCCATAACACACACTTTCTCATCTGAGCATTTACACTGTATGCTTAAAAGCAGAAACTATGTATTTTGTAGAGTAGGCCTAAATGTACATCATATCAACTGTAATAAACATGATGTAGTAGCAGTAGTAGTTAGTAGTAGTAGTAGTAGTAGTAGTAGTAGTAGTAATAGTAGTAGTACTAGCAGTAGTAGAAGCAGTATTAGTAGTAGTAGAAGAAGCAGTACTTAGTAGTAGTATTAGCAGTGTAAAAAACACTTTTCTGTTCACAGGAGCTCTTTTTAAAAAATGTATTCTATTTTTAACAGAGCTCTTTTTCAGTTTACCAAAGCTATTGGAGCTTTCCAAAGCAAAATCACTCACCACTCCTGTGTATTTTTTTTTTTTTTTTTTTTTGCTGAGTATTAGTAGCAGTAGAAGTATTAGACATAGTAGTAGTAGTATTAGTCAGTGTAAAAGTTAAAATTTCTTTCGCGAGGGCTACTTCGATCTCCACCTGTTGTGTTCAGAGATTTCAATGCACTGCGACCCATGGGCAGAAATATTATTTGATGGTGGCTCTTTTTTCAGATACAGTGGCTTTTTCAAGAGTTTCGGGGGCCAATCGCCCTCAGCCCCCACTTTTTTTTTTCACTACTGGTGGTTTGGTGGTGGTGGTGGTGGTGGTGGTGGTGGTGGTGGTAGTAGTAGTAGTGGTAGTAGTAGTAGTAGTGGTAGTAGTAGTAGTAGTAGTAGTAGTAGTAGTAGTAGTAGTAGTAGTAGTAGTAGTAGTAGTAGTAGTAGTAGTAGTAGTAGTAGTACTTAGCAGCAAGAGCAGCAGCAGCAGTAGAGGTGTATGTATGTATAAATATATATATATATATATATATATATATATAAATGACTCATTCAGCAAAAGGTTAATCTGCCACAAGGTCTGTTGCACAAATTGCAAACCACACATTACATAAAACGCACAATACAATGAAAACATAATGGGCAATATTAATGCAAACTACATCTTAGAGACTATGCTTAAACAGGCCCCACAGATAAAAAAAAAATGAGAAGAATGACCCCCAAACAAAAACATTAACAACATTCCTTGCATACAGTTAAGTTAATGTATAAAGGAACGACAGGAGTAAGCTCATCATAAAAACTAAACTGAAATCAAGCTCAGTTCAGAAAAGTCACAATATACATCCTATCCTAAAAAGCACTTTATCTTAGAGTAAGGATCCAATGCAATCATCTGAAAGCTTTTAGAAAGCAGAATCAATATCAATTTGGCAAACTATCTTGAATCTTTGTGACTATCACCATGCATCCAAGGCAAAATATGGACATAATGGTAATTAAGGCCCTGGATAATGTACATGTACATGTACATGAAATGTATATTTTACAAAAATTATGAGAATTTTCGACTTTCAACTATATTTGGATGCAAAGAAGCGTTCAAGGGATTTATTAACCTATTAAACTATATCTACCAACTCATGATGGGTTGATAATACTGATATATGTTTTTTTTAATATATGATTTTTATCAGATTTTGACTGCAATCTGATTTCCCAATAGGTTCTCTTAACCCAGTGCCCACGGGAACCGAATGGTCCATGAATTAAGCCTATGGGAATGAAAAAATTCAGGGGGGGCATTTCATCAAGTATCTTGTCAGTGATTTTTACCGACAAATTTGCTCTCAGCCAATCAGATGCAAGGATTTCAGTAGCTTATAACAGTTATTGCAACTTGTCATTGATGAAACAGGGCCCAGTAATCAACGGGTTAAATAACTATTATACATCTAACATAGGGGAAAGGTATGATGTGATAATCAATCTACAATGTTATTATAAACATAGACCTATAGGAAGATGAAAAGAAAAACCCAAGTTCAGTCTTTAGGTTCCTTAAAGCCATTTTCATAACAGAATTCGAAAACTATTGAGTGGGTAAGTGCAACCATGTAGTGCTAAACCATAAGTATGCTATTTCGAGATAAATGTTATTTGACCAACTTATCATTTGAATCTGTATGAAAGTTTTATGAGGTGTTGAGAAGTGGGCTAGGAGCCTAGGATCATGATAGTCCATGTAACTAATTTTTCATGAAAGGTGTGGGTTAGCAATTATGTATTACACTGAGCCCCTTAATTAAAATGATGCAAATTATTTATTTTACATAATAAATTTATTCAAAAGGAAATAATTTTGTTCTAAATTTTCTTCTCAAGTACATGTACTTTCAGTATTCAGCTTTCATTTTCACTAGAAAAAAAAAACTCAACTTGCATACCACCTTTAATATTTAACATGATGACATACACTTCCAATTTATCAGTGTTAATAAGTGGATTAGGCCCTATCAAAACCTGATGACAGTCTGATTTCCCACAGGGTTCTCTTTAACCCTCCTGCAACCATAAGTTCAAAATGAAATTGACTTTATACATGAAGCACTGCTTCCTACAGTACTAGAAGGGATAATCAAATATTAATCGCCATTATATGGTAATGGATCAATATGCTTTGGTGGGATCCATGTCCTTGGTGATGTTTTGCTAAAGGGGCTCTGGGCAGGTGCATCTGCACATAAATTACCCCAGAGGGGCATTGTGGTATAAATTTGTTCATATAAATCAAATCAAGCCCACTGCAAGCAGCTTGAACAGGGGAGATGCCATGGCAGCCAGGCTGAATTATTCCATCCCCTAAAACTACCAATATCTATATGACCTTTACAGGGTATAATAAAGTCATTTGTACTCTATGTTTGAGATTTCTTTTCACGAAACAGGGGAACAAAATCAAATGAAACCCTGAGGTACAGTAAATGAATTATGTATTGAAAATTTGAAATGTATTTAATAGGCACTGGTAGCCTTAGACACCTTATGAGGTGAAAAACTGAGGATTTATAAGTATTTCTTTGTACAGGATTGCCCTGGATATAAAAGATCTGAATTCTGAATATTATTTCTCATATTGATGCGAATATTTTGATTTAATATTGTGGTACTGTACACTGCCGGAAGTTGTTGCTCAGGAACATGCACACAACATCGATGAGCTTAATTGATATCAAGTTTAATCAAGTCTCATTTCATTTCCATACATGTATGTTACCATAACTGTAAAAGAGATTTTCGGCTTTCACTGGTAAATAGGTCAACTCAAGATCGGGTTTAAATCACATCTTGTACAAACCAGAAGAATCATGAAATGTATTCTTAGTTTCAACACATGCAAAACATTTCTAGAAAAAAAGCAGAGGGGGATAAAAAAAAAAAAAAAAAGAGGGGGGGGGAGGAAGGGGATTGAAAAAAAAAATTAACACACAATATACTGTACATGAAGAATCTCCATGGATTCAATATGTTTGGTTATCAAATATAGAGAAATAAATCACACAGACATAAAAAAACAGACTTGTTTGAAATAGCAGTTCTGTGTAAACATTATATTGATTATTGATCAGCAAGTCAGCAGAAAATTTATCAAAATTTGCATGCAAACAAAGGGTACAGGACATGGACATGTATTCTGGGAAGAATTTATGCTATTTCAGGAATCAAAGTAATTTGGCAGAGCACATCAGTGGATTCTAGCAAGGTCAGAGAACTGCGAACGAACGTTTGAAGGCACATTAACCTTTTCCAAAGTGGTACTAGTAAGAAGCTGGAAAATGAAAACTTGCATAATTTCCAATGCATGGTTTGTAACCACTCAGGGGCACTCATTCCTATTATGTTTGTTATTGCAATGTATCACTATATGTGCGGTGTACGTCTGGGACTCATTTATGGAAGTCATTAGACTCTCATTAGCATCACTGCTCTTAATGTACAAATAATTAGCATGTAAATTGCAGAGCAACAGGTAAAGCGGAAAGACGGCAGCCGATTTGTGTGTTCAATTTGACAAATGCAGAAGCAGTAATTTGTTCAGACATCAGTTAGCAGTTGGGCACACAAACTGAGATGGGGGGGGGGGGGGGCTATCCCAGGCCAGCTACCTGCTCAAAAATGGAGACTAAACACTACAAAAACCCAATACATGAATTTAGTTATGCTGAAAGATGAATTTAGCTCCTTGATATTTTATTTTAACTAATTTCTGAAGTACTTGATTGTTTTTCGCCTCTATTTTTGCTTACTTTTTTTTTCCAATGCTGCTATTCGAGCCTCATATTTGAATCAATATTCAGAATCAAGAGATAATATTTAAACTTTCAAAGGAAACTACTGCAAATTTACAAAGAAAATTACAAGGTAGGATTTTCCATACATTTTCAAGCTGAACTAAATCACAAAAAATGAAAATTGTTCCATATTTTCACAGAAAAAAAAAGGGAAATTTTCTATTATCAAGTTGAGTATCAGATCTTTAAAAAATTTAAGACTCCAAAATCCAAAATGACATCTCTGATATTTGAACAAGTGAATGAGTAAATTACGCAATGCGTAATAAATGTCCCCGCCGGAAGTGCAGATCTGTGGAAATTAACTAGCCTGAACCTTAAAACTTCAGTGAAAAACTTTAGTGAATAAAATAATAATGTTACTGCATGCAAAAGAAGAGAATACCAACAATGCATGTATACAACTGAAATATAAAACATGAAAACATTATGAACCTTCAGCCATTTTGAATAAATTTGCATAAATTTGCATGAATAATGAATTTCAAAATTCTGTGTAGAAGTTTGAAAGCCCCCACCCAGCCCTATCAGATAAAACAATCGGAATCAAAATCCGATGTGAAATAGAGAAGTAGCATTTTTCGTTAATTTTGAATAAATTTGCATAAATTTGCATAATTAATGAATTTCAAAATTCTGTGTAGAAGTTTGGAAGCCCCCGCCCAGCCCTATCAGATAAAACAATCGGAATCAAAATCCGATGTGAAATAGAGGAGAAGTAGCATTTTTCGTCAATTTTGAATAAATTTGCATAAATTTGCATAATTAATGAATTTCAAAATTCTGTGTAGAAGTTTGGAAGCCCCCACCCAGCCCTATCAGATAAAACAATCGGAATCAAAATCTGATGTGAAATAGAGGAGAAGTAGCATTTTTCGTCAATTTTGAATAAATTTGCATAAATTTGCATAATTAATGAATTTCAAAATTCTGTGTAGAAGTTTGGAAGCCCCCACCCAGCCCTATCAGATAAAACAATCGGAATCAAAATCCGATGTGAAATAGAGGAGAAGTAGCATTTTTCGTCACTTTTGAATAAATTTGCATAAATTTGCATAATTAATGAATTTCAAAATTCTGTGTAGAAGTTTGGAAGCCCCCACCCAGCCCTATCAGATAAAACAATCGGAATCAAAATCGGCCAAGAAATGATGGAGAAGTAGCATTTTCTAACATTTGAGCACACACGGACAGACGGACGGACGGACGGACGGACACACACACACACACACACACACACACACGCACACACGAACGGAGCCCGTTTCATAGTCCCCTCGCGAACTTCGTTCGGCGGGGACAAAAAACTTGGTCTCAAAAGAGTAGGGCTGGGACTAAAAACCGGGTACCCGAGTCCCGCCCGAGAGCCTCGGGACCCGGGTCAAAATATTAGATAACCGATACCCGAAAATGAGTATTTAATTATCACCTATGTATGTACACGACAAGGCGGTAGATGAACGTCGAACAGCCATTTACTATTTACATGTAAAAAAAATCCATGTAGCGCTCTATATAGCGCACCATTGCAGTGATGCGCTTTTGATTCGTTCAACTCACTGTGAAACATAACCTTACACATTCGTATACACAGAGAGCAAAGCTCACTGCCGCTATTCGGAGACTGCTCATTGGTTCATTGAACCCATGACATAATTTGCATTTAGTGCCCTTCCCCCTTCTTTGCAGTGAACGATAAGTCTATGAGCGATTAACGGGCGTAAAGTTTACAAACTCATGCATATTCAACAGTCGCTCCACACTCGCACGTGGCATCTCACAACTCGTACACTATTAAACAGGTATTTTTAACATCGACGATCACGATCTGACACTGTCACAATATCCTGAAACTTTAGCAAAGAAGTTACCAATTACTGAAATCAGATTAAGAGTACATGAACGATATATCCAAAATAATATCCTTCATTGTTCATGCGAAAGTGAAAAGCAAGGCTGTGAGAAGCAAAGGATGTCTACAGTGCGCGCGATTAACATTTTCATTCATAAAATTGGGCTTGTGACGTCATTTCATGAGCGGTCCGTTAATAACAAGTCATGACAAGTCATATGCCAGCCAGCCAATGAAGGTATGCGCCTTTTTTTTTTTCTTTTTTCTTTTTTCCTTTCATATACCGCGGCGGCATTGGGCGGAAAGGCGCTTTGTATAAACAGATCGAATTTCAAAAGGGAACCGCATGTGTGTGTTAAAGGATGAAGTTGCAGTCGGACAGAGAAGAGAATGTTGGCTTGATGATTTATTTTTGATGAATGATGATATTTGATGTCTGATGAAGATAATTGTTTTGATGATGTTATTATCTTGATAATGATGATATGATGATGATGTCTTTGATGATTATGATGATCGATGATGATATCAATGGTGCTACTGGCGAAGAGAGAGGACCCGGCATGCATTGATGATTTTATGTGTACTAGTAGTGGTACGTGTGTGTGAATTTCAATAATTGGCGGGTTGATCACCCGTTGAGAATGAAACTGTCGGTGAGACGATGACCGCGTGCGTGAGGACTCGCAATGTGTATAATTAGAGTATGAGGAGTGTACATGTACATGTAGATACTACAGAAAGCTCGCCATTTTCGCCAGGCAAATTAATACTCCGTGTGAACAGTGAAGTTTGTGTACAAAGTGAGTAAGTGACTCGATCTCTACAATCACGATGTCAAAATTCCCAAGAGCTGCCCGTACAAAATTATTAAGAATCATCATGATCATCGTCTCAAACGAGTTTTTCTTCATAAGATTTCTTTGTATTCCCCTTCCTTTTTTATAAGTACATGTACATTCATGTATTTTGGATAAACATGTGCGAGGGACTGTTGACCGCGCGTGACTACCTAAGGCGCTGGCGCGCTGGCATGATTAGACGGTAGACAATTTCTACAGATTAGATTTAGGCGGCTTATGCCTATCCTGTCGTGCGCCCACGCGATTTCCTCCGCCTGTTTTGTTGTTGTTGTTGTTGTTGTTTTTGTTTTTGTTTTTTCCTCGAATGGTTTATTTCAGTTGCCAAACACAAAGGAGTTTTCCCACAGTGTTTGTAGCTTCTTAGGGGTAAATATTGGCTTGTAATTCGTGTTATATCATTTTCGGGTAACCGGGAACCCGCCCGAAAAATAGTCGGGTTCCCGAATTGAAAAAATACCCGAAACTCCCACCCCTACAAAAGAGGCACATACATGTAGGAAAAATACAATGGAAAGGGGGTTTGGCTCTCAACTTCCTCTCATGGCACAAGAGCAGGAAGCATGTCCAGGACTCCAGGGAAAGAGAAATTATCAATTGCAGGCCTATGGTATGTACATGTACTGTACATGTAGTTATCAACAATTGTACCCTGGGGGAGAGGGTTTTGGTTGCAGGACTGTCAACCCCCTCCCAAAGATCGTGCAGTAAATGTTCATGGAAGAGAAATTATTTATCATACATGTACATGTAGGCCCACGGTATGTACATGTACCGGTAGTTCCAAACAAATGTACTCACACAGAGGAAGTAAAGATATTGATATACTAGGAGCGAGGGGGGGGGGGGGTTGACTGGGCTATTGACCCTCTCCCCCAGGGCAGTTAAGTGTAAAAAACAGGGACAGAGAAACAATCTTTGTGGCTTACAGTATGTTCTAAACATGTTCCAAACTTATACACTCACAGGGAAATGAGAGTAAATTCCTATTCCTATTCCTATCACCCCCCCCCCCCCAAGACTGCGATCACATGACTATGACAAACTTCTAACTTGTCATCGCGGAAACCTTGTGAACATCAATATATTTTAAAGATAAGAACAGTTTTTTAAATGTGCACTTCCATTTTTAATGATTGAAAGTTGTTTCCACTTTTCCTTTTAGGATAATACATGTACATGTACTATGAGATATTATTGGTGCAAAATGTGTTATTTAAGCTCAATTTTGCCACACATTTGATTCATGTTAAAACTTCAGTCCCATATGTTGGAATTCATAGTAGTTCTAGATCTAGATTTTTTTCGGTTAAACGATAACCACCCGGTTTTTAACGGCAGTTACATGTAAATGGAAATCAAAATAAACGAGATATTACAACACCAGTTC
Source organism: Heliocidaris tuberculata (assembly GCA_025618425.1). Classification (NCBI taxonomy): domain Eukaryota; kingdom Metazoa; phylum Echinodermata; class Echinoidea; order Camarodonta; family Echinometridae; genus Heliocidaris; species Heliocidaris tuberculata. The sequence goes on from CM046835.1 coordinate 31,091,926, forward strand.
TAGGCCTATAATTGTAGTACATAGTCCAAAACAAATGTACTCACAAGGAAAAGAGAGGATGTTCCTATTGATGAGCTGGGGATGGGGGCTTGGACTGGGCTATCAACTTTCTCCCCAGAGCAGTACGCATTGCCACGAAAAAAGAAATTATCAATAGTAGGCCCTACCCTAAAATGTACTCAGGGGGAGGGAGTTGCTGGACTGTCAACCCCCTACCCAAGATCATACAGTATACATGTAAGTGTTAACCCATTTCCTACGAGAACTGGCGGTTCCCTATTTAAGCTCATGGGAATGAGAAAAATTTAGTAGTCATCCAGTTAACAGAAAGAGAAATTATTGATTCCAGGCCTACAGCTGTACAGTACATAGCTCCAGAACAACTCTACTCACAGGGAAAGAGAGGATGTTCCTATTGATGAGCTGATGCATCTTGGCAGGTGAATTGGCTCTGACGGGAAGCGAGCTCTGGCGAGGGATCGGAGACTTCAGCGCTTGCATCCGTAGAGGTGACACAGAGCCACCTGCAGCTTCCTTGGTTGCCATGGCAAGGGCTTCTCCTGCCGTCAAGTTGGAGGCAGACCTACATGTATGATGAATGTAATATTATAAAAATTTAGACATAAATGCTACAATGCTGTACATTATTTTGGGTAAAATAATGATAAAATTTTTATATTGAATATTTGGGGCACTAAAAATTAAAAAAATTACCAAAGTGCTCACAAAATCACCGATTTGGAGAGAAAAAAAAAAATGTAAAAAATAAGCAGATCAAATTATATTACTCAGCAAAGGACCAGGAGAAGGACCTTCGCTGTTTCAAACACCCCCCCCCCCCCCCCATCCAGTGTAAAAAAATACTTTCCGTTAACGGGAGCTCTTTTTGGATGTGGTGTTTTTAAAGTATGATTTTCTCACAGTAAATTTCATCATGTATTCTATTCTTTTTTTTTATGAGAGCTCTTTTTCAATTTACCACAGCTATTTTGAAGCTTTCCAGAGAGCTAAATCACTCACTGCTCCTGTGTAATTTTTTCGCTGTCCCCATCCATCCATTATGAAATTCAATGGATCCAATCCAACCCTGGCTAAGATACATGTATCTCCTATGGAAAGTGAAAGCTTGTACACTCAGAGGTCCTTCATCATTTTCAGGCCTTAACACAGACAAGTATATTCATAAAGCAACTTCCTAGTTTGACTACTACTACTACTAATAATAATATTGGATATTCATATAACGCTCATATAAAAACAAAACAAGTCACAGCTATTAGTATGATTCCAATCAGGAAATGTGAAAAGAGGAAGTGACATTTCCTGAAGTTGTGTCCTTAAAATTTTTATTAAAAAGTGACTGAAACATGATAATTCTGTTCAATGTTGAAATCACAAGTCATGCACATTAAAGGCCACCGCACACCTTACGATCGGTCTGCAATCCGATCTGTGAAATAAATCGCTATGGCATTAAATATTGGCATTTTAACAAATGAAATCTAGCCTATTCAGGTTCTGAAAAGTAATATGAATACTAAACATAGGGTTTTGGTGAGCTGTCAGCTTTCTACAGGGAATAAGGGCAAAATTAGTTTTAAATCGTAGACAGTCATACGATTTTTGTGACATCACTACAACTCGGAGCCAATTTGGCCATTCCACCGACTAGAAAACTCGGCAAAGGCCGTATTATAGATTCTACTATCTGTATGACTATTCAGAACCTCAATCAAAAACATTGTTGGTTTTGAAATGATTTGTCAAATGATATTACATTTTCTTCTGAAATCGGATCGCAGACCAATCGTACATGTAAGGTGTGCGGTGGCTTCAAGTGTACAAGTCTCGTACGATCAATCTAAATCACCACCAGTTGTCCTAGATGGGAAGTGAAAGCTTGTACACTCAGAGGTCCTTCATCAATTTTTAGGCCTTAATTACAAATTACAGACAAGTGTATTCATAAAGCAACATCCCACTTTAACTACAAGCAAAACAAGTCACAGCTATTAGTACGATTCCAATCAGGAAACGTGAAAAGGGCAAGTCACGTTTCCTGAATTTGTATCCTTAAAATTTTTCATAGAGCGTGACTACATGTACATGAAACATGATAATTCTGTTCAAAGTTGAAATCACACGTCTTTTAAGTGTACAAGTCTCTTATGATCAATCTAAATCACCACCAGTTAGGGCCGTCTTGTGAATAATTACAATCATTCCTACCTGTAGTCAGACTTATGTCCTCAGGTATTCGCAAGAAAATGCACAGTTGAATAACTAGAGGATATGTTATTGTTTTGGACTGAATGCAACTCTTTTCACAATAAAACTTGTTATCAATAACAAGTTACGATAATTGTTATAAGCTACTGAAATACTTGAATCTGATTGGCTGAGAGCAAATTTGTCATAGAAATGGGCAGTAGTTTAATATTGATAACAAGTTTTATGAAAAAGGACCCGAGGTCATAGTGTAAAACAATGCTTTTGCCTGCAAGAGTTCTAGAGATACAGTATGTATACCCCAGTATCTAGTATCACAAAGCATCTGAGCATATTGTAAGTTTATCAGTTATCATACCCATTCTCTTCCCTGAGCTATTAGCTTTAATACACAGTGTACATTTTGTAGCTTGCAAATCACTCACTGCTCCATAGAATTTTTTTTTTTGCTGGAGTTCACAGTAACAGGCTTTCATATATACTTAAAGCAGGGCTCCACACTACCTTTCTTCTAGAGGGTAAGGACTGAAGTACAAAGTGTAATAGGGTCTGTTGCATGGGCCTTCTGTTTAAATTGTAAATTATGAATTTTGACGCGAGAAGCTGAAAGGAAGGAGACAGATTGGTGAAAGTTTGAAGGAAACTGGACAAATAATAGGTACAAATGTTCGAACACTGAGATCACTAAATCTCTACACTGCATCCCAGAAAAAAGTCAACAGTTGAAAAAAGTCTCCTCAAATAAATATTTCAAAATAATTGTAGGAAATTTTCATACCTGTACATGGATAGCTTAGGGTCTCTTCTATCAAATGACACAAAAAAATCTAGTGATATTTTAAGCTCAAGTGAGCAAAGGCGACTATTGGCAAAGTGTACAAAATCTAGACTTAACCAGAATTGGTATTTGTTGTGGCTGGTATTAACAAATTTGAGAGCTGTTAAAAGTTTAGTTAGTTACAATCTCCCAAAATGAACATTTCAAAATATGTTCATGAAATTTTTATACCTGTGGAAAGATTAGTTTGTCTCCTATCAAGGTACACCAAAACATCTAATGAGTGAGCAAAACCATTTCTGTAAAATGGTGCAAAATCCAAGGGTGACAAAAATTTGCATTGGTTCTGGATGGTATCAGCAAAGTTGAGTCTTGAAAAAATTCTGATCATTAAAAGGCAACATATGAAATAATACATGTACATGTATGTAGACTTTACATGTATTTTCTCTATGTCCTGACATATCCCATCAAAACTTAATGGTTAACTAAGAAAGCCAGTTTGAATTAGAAACTCACCAAAATCAATATTTCAAAACACTCAATAAAGTAGTTAATTGCTCATTGAGGCATAAAAATGTTGATGACATCAAAAGTACAGTACATACATGTACATTACAGAGAACAAAACCTGGTCTTTCATAAATTGTCTATTACTGATCTAAATATGAACATTTCTAAACCTTTTCACGACTCTGAACTTTGCTGATACATGTACCAGCCAGAACAAATACCAATTCTTGTCATGTCTCGATTTTGCACCTTTTCACAAAAGTGGCCTTTGCTCACTCAAACGTAAAATATCGCCATATCTTTTAGGTGTTATTTAATAGAAGAGACCCTAAGCTATACATGTAGATACAGGTATGAAATTTTGCTTCAAAGATTTTGAAATATTAAGGGGAGACTTCTTCTGACTGTTAACTTTTTCCAGGGACGCACTGTAGTATGGGAAAACTCGAGTGTGACATAATTGGAGACAACTCTCCCATTTATTTATTTTGTTGTACACAAAAATCATTTGCAGGAATTGCCATTTCTCTCCCTTAAAGTAACATGTAATCAATATATTCAACACACATAACAGAGAGCATGTCCTGTAATAAAAGAAAGATCCTGCTCAGTAAAACAAATTTTTTAGAATGTTTCATTTATTCATTTCACTTTTTGTGTCAGAGCTAATGGCATTGCCAATTTCCCAATGTGAAATTTTCACATTTGTCAATCTCAAATTGAACAACAAAAAGATACATATATATTTACATTTATCTTTATCTGTTACTATCTGATTTTGTTCAAACTTTCACTATTCTATTTATCTGACTTGTTGTTTTTACTTCACAATAATATTACCAATTTCCCAAATTCAAAGTTTCCACACAAATCTATGTGGAGTAGTCTCAAAATAAAAAGAAAAAGTCATAACTTTCATATTTTTTATCCAATTTTGATAACACTTTCACTACTCTGTTTCTCTGATTCTTCTGCTTTCCACATGGGCAACTTGCTATTAAGGCTGGATTACCCTAGAACTGAAAGACAATACGATATCTCTGATAATGTGCCTCTGCTTAATCTCATTCAGAATAAATGTGCCCACTGCCCAATAATCTGTTGACATTTTCATTATGTTAAGCTATTATATGTGCACATTGAAATGTAAATGAATTTATTATAAAAAATAACTAGGACGACCAAGAAAACAGTAATCAATATTTGTTCAAAACGAAATAGATCTTCATGTACATTTGTGTAACTTTTTTTGTACAAAAAATGTATTTTTGGCCATATGGAGGTGGAAAACCAATAGGACTACAAGTGTTCTTCTTAAAGTAAAATAATGAGCTTAGAATCAAAAAATCAAAAAATCAAAAAAAAAATCAGCATGATTGGGAACCCCTCCGCAAGCTAAGTGATCACCAAATTCCAGATCTGCAAATCTATTTCTAAATGGCATGTGAAAGCTTCATTATTAAGCTGAAAACAAATTTTTTGTTAAAATTTTTCTGAATAACACAACTTACATGTAGGTAAAATCTCATATTTTTGAATAGTTTATGCTATCAAAATGCCTTTTTTTGTAAACATTCTGATAGTTTTCTGTTGCTTAGCTTCCCCTACAAATGAATTCAGGCACATTTTTGTGCGATTATCATTTATCAACTCTTTTTTCTGCGACAATGAATTATGCATTTGCTGGCTTAACCAGATTCTTACAGTAGATATACTACTACTACTAGCAATGAATGGGACAGCTTCTTGTCTAAATTCTGATGTCGGGTAGGGAAATAAAACAAGTCTAGATTTACAAAAAAGACTCCTTTCCAAACAGCATTTTCATGAACCACATTCATGCTTTGACAGTCAACCAACAAAACACGACAGTCGTAGTCAACACAAGTAACTCAGATTGAGAATACAGAAAATTTAGAGCCTCATTATGTTCATTACAAGACATTACTGTAGCTACAGTCATCATACATGTACTAACTAGGGCAATCTACATGTAACTAACACTGCAGTCTGCAGTTATCCTTTGATTATTTATACAGTTATACTTTTTTGTTATAGACTGTCTTTAGACCCAACTTACAGTAGAGGCAAATGGCCAATATTGGAGACTGTTTCATACATGTATTTGGGAGACTGTCTCCCATATTGGAGACTTAGCTTACAAAAGAACAAAAGAAACAACACCAACAACAAGGCAGTTTCTCTCAGCCAAATGTTTGTCTCACTGAGGTCAGAAGTCCATTGTTTTGGGTGTAGATCACATCGAAAAAAGTTATGAAAACAAAAGTAGACGGTCAAAAGGGGCAATTTTTCATGCTTATTACATTTTCATTTTCAGCCGAGGTAATCCCTTTGCAGCAAATGTAAACAAAGAAAATTGGGCATCATTTCATCAAACCATCATACATGTAAGTAAAGTTCGCCGACATCCCATTGAAACATGTGTTAATCTTAAACACTTGAATGGGATGTCGGATTGTCGGTGAACTTGTACTTACATGACGGTTTGATGAAACACTGCCCAGGTCTCCTAAATGGGAGACTGTCTCCCAAACAGGCTAAAGTACCAGAAATGTTGACAAAAGTCTCAAAAGAGACAGTCTCCCAAATAGGAAACAGTCTCCAATATCGGCCTTGCGCCTCTACTGAGTACTGACCATGCTGAGCATGCTGACTTAGATCTAACTAAACACAACAAAAAAAGTAACTCCCCCCTTAATCAAAATGGCGTAACTTTTTAATGAAAAGGTTTTGAGCAAAAAAACTTGGCAGGAGTGTTCCTACACTTAGGCCCGAATTCACAAAGGAGGTTTAAACCATGGGTAAGGTTTAAACCTCTGTATTAAGCGTACTAAAATAAGCGTAAAATAAGCATACATTGCCCATGCACACGCTCAAAGAAAATATATGATTGGATCAGATTCCGCGCGCATGTACGCTTAAAAAACCCAGGAGGGGGTTTAAACCATGGTTTTAACCAAACCTCCTTTGTGAATTCGGGCCATATTGACTAACTTTTCTGTGAAAATGAGATTGATCCACTGAGTCATGCATGAGTGAGCAAACATTAAAGGCAAAATTGTCACTTTTCAAAAGTCACGAGGGTCATTTTGGGGATTCTGTGAAACAAGATTTTAGCGAATTCGGTTTCTGGTGCATATTTATGTGTTGTTGTTTATTATCCATCGTTTGACCCCCTCACACCTATCCCGACACTTTTCTCATTATTGTGGTTGCATGAGCACAATTTAAAAAAAAATTCAACCCTCGTGAATTTGAAATTGCAAAATCCATTCAGCTTATTGAAAAAAAAATATCTCCAGATATTTTTACCAAAATGTAAATGTACAGACGGCCGCTTAGGAATTCAGGAGTACGAGTGTCATGGTACGATTCGCTAGAATGTTCGCGTCAAAATGGTGTACATTAGCGGCTGTATAATTCTTTAAAAGTAAAATTATCATTGAAAAACTGCAAAAGTGAGCGGAAACCGGGCAGTCTAGAGTGCGAGGTTATCTCCAAAAACCTCGCATAAGTGTGAGTGGGTTCGGGTGAGGCACCTCACCCGTACGTCCATAGGACAGTGATTAAGCTCACTCGATGCCTACTCGACTACGGTGCCTATATGGGAGGCTTCCGTCTGTCTTGTTGGAGGAGAACCTCAAAAGTAAAAACATGTTATAAAACTCCTCCAAAGTGACAGACAGATTTTTCTGTCTATGACATGATTGAAGGAATATTTAAAATTCTGCAACAGAAAATAACCACTTCTATTTTGGAGCTATTATCTCGTTAGCTTGCCAACGGGAATGCAATTGCATCAACAGCGCGCACATTCTCAAATCTCAGCTCAACTCGGCTTACCGAGGAACAGAAGCAGCCTCTCACCATGCTCACTCCAGGTACCCCGACGAATCGGGGAGCAAAATAGATGGCGCACCGTTGATCTCAACTTGACCGCAGGCTTTCCGTTATCGCACAAGCAGGGTGTCGAAATCATTAAAACATGTATACTTTTAAATTTTAAAAAGTCATATACGCATTTAAAATGTCTTTGTTAAGCTTACACTTAAACAATAAGGGATATCGATCTAATTTCAATGGCTTCTTACCTATTTAATTCTTCTGCCATTTTCAAATTCTCCGCACAAAATTATGCACAGCGTTCGTGTCAACGCTATGCAACCGTCAAACTGAAGTTATCGACTAATTTCTATCAAGGTTTTTGTGACCGATTGATTAGGGACCCTCGATTTCCCAGGTCCCTCCTAAAATTGCACGGCTCCTTTATCATCACATGATTGTTGTTCTACTTTAGGTGTTAAAAAACCCCCACACATTTGACACTTTTGATCGTTTAATAATAGTTTCAAAGTTATAACTCGTATTTGACTGCAGTTTTTACATTGAAAAGTAATGTTGAAGGATGTCAAATTTCTTGGGAGCAAGTTAGTATGAAACTTCTTGAAATATTTTTCTTAAAGAAGAATATTTCATTTAAATATCACTTTTTTAAAAATCAAGGCCACAAAATCTGTGTGTATCAACAAATTATTCAGAATGAAACAATACTATTATGTATCGCACCTGTCATTTCTGCCAACCTTTTTCTGCCCAGTGCAAACTGGTTATTAACGATCAAAAGTGTCAAATGTTGTTCTTTTTTAACACCTATTGCAAGCGCATGCTTCAAATATATATTCTGACCAAATTATGTTCTTGCGTTTAGAAAGAATAACTTAAATTAATATATCGGATGGAAGTTTGAAAGAGAAGAGAATGGTGGCAAGGTTTATCTTGGATCTGACACATGCACCCGGTGGTCATGAAAGTGATGAAGTCCAGCATTTTGAGATAAGACATGATTATAATAATAGTACGCTAATATATCCCAAGGACGTATAGGAAGCGTGAAGACAAGGTCCGGGGGGATATCATGGACCGCGGAATCGGAGGGGGGGGGGGGCCGGGGAGGCTGCAGCCCTCGGCCCCACTTTTTTTAGTAGACACGTGTCATAAAACCTCGGAAAAATGGTTCGAAAATTGTCATTAATGAGTGAAATCAAATCAGCCCCCCCCCCCCCCACATTCAAAAACACGCGGCCCCTGCATGAATATAGCATCCTAGTCAGAAAATGCATGGGGCTGAAGTATAGGCCTATATGCTCCCCGGGATGCTCCCCGCCCTTTTCAGGGAAGAAAAACCCTCATATATGTATATCCTTTCAGAAATATAATAAACTCTTGGCGGCTGTTAATCCCTGTTAATTCTTCTCTGATAATTATTATCAGTTTAGGCCCCGTCGTCAATCATTTGAAAAGACAACACTTGGCAGTGAAATGTTACAAGTATGTTGTTGATTCGTTAATTCATGTACACAGTATTGCTCGTGCTACTCCGTATAAATGTCAGTGCATGCCCTCTTTTATAACATTAGTCAGGGGCGGCGTTTTACATGCCCGACCCCCCCCCCCCCCCTGCACATTTCGACTTTTTTTTCAAATTGTCAATATGAAGTGAATTTATTCCATATTTATGCAATATGTACTATAAAATCTCTTATAAAAACCCTCATAATTTCCATTCGTTTTAGTCAAAGACCAGGGGCGGATCCAGGGGGAGGCCGAATCGGCCGCCCCCCCCCCCTTGAAACCCAACTAAGTGCCTCCTTAATTGTGTAATTTTCCGGCTCTGTGCCCCCTCTTTTACAAAATCCTGGATCCGCCCCTGAAGACGAGCCACCAGCTACGGCGGCGGAGGCGAGATGTCAGAGGGGGTAACGCCCCTTTGTAATCACTCAAACAGTGAAGCTTTTAGTTTCCAAGAAAGCCATGATTATCACGATTAACAGAAATTACAGAATCCTAACAATAATTCATAACTCTATACAATGAAGAGAAGATTACTGTGAAGGTATATAGTTTCCCCTTTCCTTTCCGCCCAAAGTGGTCATTTTTGGACAATGGCCTCCAAACTTTGTAGAGAAAGAAATTTCCGCCGCCCCCACGGACCGTTCTCTTAGATCTCTCCTCCAGGATAATATTCACGTTAAGCCCCCCCCCCCCCCCACTTCACCTGAAAACAGCTTCCTATAGACACTATCTGGAATTCCCGTGCACATGTTCAATGTTCATCAGTATTGTATACTTTTGCAGTTATGTAACGGGTATGACAGCAATAAAGGATCGTGTAGTAAAAATCCACTCATTAAGAGTAATATTGATTCGTTCTGAAGTTGAATGCACTCCATCCGGCCCGTGCCCCCCCCCCCCCCTTTGAAAGAAAAGTATGCATTTGCGGCCCCCCTTTTTTCGATTATTGCCCCCTTTTAGAACGAAAACCTTTTAGTTTTTTTTTTTTTTTTTTTTGCTTGAGCGACTTTTCGAGGGCTGGTCAGACCAAAAAAAAAGGGTCTCCCTTTTCCAAAAGTTGACAAACCTGTATTTGTGTGCCCCCTCTGCCCCCTCTTATACAAAATCCTGGGTCCGCCCCTGGTTTGAATTACTCTTTTGAGAGCGGATTCCACTATTTTTAAATCGTGTACTTCAACTCCAAAACGAAGTGACCAAAATGATTCCTAATGAGAAGAGCGGATATTCACTCCTGTCTACATCTAGAGACTTTATTTTCATTCGAATATTTGACTTTTCATGGTCAAGATGATAGGGCAGTGCTTAAAATGAAAGTAGGTATATGAAAAAAATAAAAAATAAAAAAAATCAGCCACTCAAAACTCCCGGTAACTTTGCTCTACCAAGAGATTTTCTTTTTATAACCATTAGAATATACATGGCATATCAACAACCTGTAATGTTAAAAGGATAAAACTAATAGAAACGATATTGTTGTTAGAAGATTCTCACCAGCTAAGCTTCAACGAGGGAAAAAGAGCTATGGTCTTTATAAGACTGTTCCCACCATCTAATCCCAGTTATGGATAGATATTGATATTATGCTATGCTAATGTATGTAATGTTATATAAAGTAAAATGAACACCACTCGCATGATGTGCCAGCCTGATGACGTGGATAGTACCAAAGGTCACTTGGAATTTCATATTGCAGTCAAGTTCAATGAGGGCGGAAAATAATGTAATTATCATAGGTAATAGGGTCATTGGAATTTCATATTGCAGTCAAGTTCAATGCAGCGGAAAACAATGTAATTATCATAGGTAATTATTCATGACTATACATGGGCCTTTGATCCCTTGAAAAGCAAATCAGCTGTCAGTATGCCCTGGATTTTGGGTACAGTGGTACAGTGGCGGTGAATTGCCACACCCTTTTTGAAGTGGCGTCAAGTATATGCTTAGCCAAAATATAGTCAATTATTTCAGCAATCTCATTAGCTGTGCATTGTTTGGTCTACTGCTGAAAGTGAAATGGCGACTTCTAGCTCAAATGTAAGATCGGCTTTATTGTTTTGCCACCCGTCCATGGAGGGTTTGGCTGAAAATATTGCAAAGAAATGTTGTGCTGCAAATTCTGAGCCGTTTTTCCCGCTTGTAACTCCGGTTTCACCGTTTTCTTTTGCTGAGGTTTGTACTAATCCCCTGGTTGTAGTCCCATATATCATTAATTGTGTTACATAAATTTTTCCTGTACCCCTGTATTGTATTTGTTCACGTTCATTGGATAAGTGGACAAATTAAAATTATTTCAAAATTTGATGAACTATTTGCATATGTTTCAGGTTTAGTGTCTGAAAATTTTGATGTTTATGATGATGATGATGATGATGATGATGATGGTAATGTCTGATGATGATGAAAGATGATGGTGATGTCTGATGAAGAGATGATGATGATTGATGATCAATGATTATGACAATTTTCCCCTTTAAAAATTAAAATTTTAAAAACATTTGGCTTATTTTGGCAACCTTTCTATTCATGTACATGTATGCATTAGAAATCCATTAGAGAGGCAGGACTTTTAATTGGAATAGTTGACCAATAAAATTGAAATATCACTGTTTCCAATTAATTTGAAGACAAAAAGCTCATTCAGGTAGCCTTAAACAAATCTCTTTCAGAATGCTACTTCTAAGTTGATATTGCTGTAGTTCCAAATTTAAAATTGAGGAAACATCCTACTGAAATGCATACATTATTAATACTGGCGGGTACTGAAATTTTCTTCCAATGACCTCAGTCTGCAGCGGAAGGAAGACGTCTGAAGAAGTTCCAACAAGTTCAGTTTGTCAAGGCAATTCACTGGGACAAATTCAAAGATGGCTGGCCAAATCTCTTCATTGACAAAGTTAGGGAATGTGCGGGAAGGGATGGTAGGTCTTTTCTCTCTCTCTATCTCTCTCTCTCTCTCTCTCTCTCTCTCTCATTTATCTCATTGCCTAATCCAGTTGATATGTTTATTTTATTTTATTTTATTTTCTTTCCTTGTATTACATGTACATGTATTTGTTTTCATTTACTTTTTTTAATATGTACATGTATGCTAGACATGTTTTCATGTTCCTCACATGACTTATGATTTTATGTGAAATATGAAGTAAACTAAAACTTTAAAAAAGAGGAAAATTTATATCTGGGAAGTTGTTTGTTTTTAAGACCTAGCCCATCACTCTTAAAGTTAAACACTTTCCCCTCATGAACTTTGGGGTGAAATATACATATTGTCTGCTGAGAAGGTGTTATCTCTTATTTAACCCTTTCATGACAGGAATTATTCAAGGGCTAAATTGATCACATTTTGTTCTTCAAATTGGCAACAATAATATTTTTCTTTTAGTCCTACATGGTTCTAATAAAATGTAATGTCTTTGAAAACAAAATGGTTAGAAATTTTGTAGAAAGTTGAAAATATGGCCAATTTCAATAAAAACCAATGACTTTGAATCTCTCAATATGTTGTCAATTTTAGGATTTGAATGCTTATTCTCCTTTTTAAAATTCCTGGTGTCAAATGCAATATGGCCATGCAACAAAAATGGACACAGTGTTTGCACAGACTTTTGCTCTTTCTAATCATGCATCTGGTATCATTTTTAGAGCTCTTAATCAAAAGTTATTGAGCCAAACCACAAAATGTGGTCCATTGTCTCGAAAGAGATAAGAGTGTATGAGTTAATCCCTTTCTGGCTCTCAATAGACAATATATTTTCTCAGTTCAACTGTGTTACGAATTTGCAACACACCTCCTAACTCCTAAAATTCATTAATTGGTTTATTATTTTGGTATACATAATGTTTTTTTTGTATTTTTCCATTGAATTTTAATAGTATGTACATCAGTATATATTTATGCTGACATATGGAGTGTCAGTTCTGAGTGAAATAGTTTACTCTTACGTTTTACATTGATCAGAATATGATTCCTTATACTTTTTATTTAACAATTATTTACATGGTAATACTGAGTTCAGGAAATGTTCCTTTGAAAAAGGCTTCCAAATAGGAACTTACTTTCAAGAGTAAATTATTCACTTAAAGGATTTGTAATATGAATTGATAAATGACTAGGACAAAACAGAAGAATTAATATTCAGAGTATTGTGTAAAAAATTGTGTCTGTTGTTCTGTGTGTTTTTTTTTTTCATTCATTATTAAACATCATCGTCATCAATATTTTGTTCCTAATATCTTATGTGTTTTGAAGTGATCCTTTTTATCATACTTTTTGTTACCATGCAGTCATATTTCTGGGAAGTTTTCATTCTCCAGAGGTGGTGTTTGAGCAACTCTCAATAATTTACCATATGCCAAGGTATTCATTCAAACTTTCAATTGTCTTGACCCCTGAATGCACTTTTCATTCATGTATGTAATTTTTAGATAGAATGCATGTATAGTATGTTATTTTATTTTGGTTAGATTCTTGCTTCTCTAATGCATCCTATTCTCTTTCTTATTTTCTGAAAAATATTTGCCCTTTTGTATAAGTTCATCACTATTTTCATTATGTTCATAATCATTATTATTATCAAAATCATTCTCAACTTTATCATTATCATCCTCATTGTCATCATTGACATCATCTGTCTTCTTTTTTTCTGAAAAAAATTAAATTTGTGTAGGCTGTCCAGATTGCGTGACTGTCCAAATTGCATGTGTTTTTTAATGTTAGGAGCATGGACAATGCTAACTAAGTACTGAAACTGGAAATTATTACATTATATAGCCTAATCAGTACACTTGTGTGGCTTATTTTAAAAGGTGGTATACAATTGTATTAAAGAAAGGAACAATATGAAATCCAGTTTCCTTTACAATTTACATCAGTGAAAAGGAGTGAATATTTTAAAAGAATTATTCATTATCTGTGGTATATGAAGTTTGTTTGACATGTTCTTAGTTACGAATGATTTATTTCTCTTTCCTGTAGGTATCTGGCAAGATCCTTCAAGTTCATCCTACCTTACTTTCCTACTGGTACCATGGAGAGGATTGATATGGAAGGACAGGTAGCAACAGCAAAGGTATACTTACCTCTGTCTCTCTGTCTCTCTCTGTCTGTCTGTCTCTGTCTCTGTCGCTTTCTCCATCTCTTTCTCAGTCTCTGTCTGCCTGCCTCTCTCAGTTTTATTTCATTTTATACATAATTAGCATTAAACAGAAAACTCTGCCGTGAGAGTTTGTTTGGAGAAATCATACTCTGTATTAATACTAATAATTCATATGATTTATATTGCGCCCAATCCACTCTGTGGAGTGCTCTAGGCGCATTATTAAACACTTTACATATGTAAGACCATGGAACATCTCTTTATGCATTTTGCTAAATGCTACAAATATCTCAACATAATTTTTATATTGAGCAGAAAAAGCAAATTACTCATCAGATCATATAAATCTTTTTTTTTCCAATTTGCATTCTGCAGTGTGTGATATACATTCAGTTTCAGAGAGCATTCATGATATTTTGAAGTAGATCTCTTCCTGCCAGTTACCCATTTTCTACTCCTAGGTCAAGAGAGACTTCAGTGGAGAAAATGCCTTGTCTAGGGATGTAAACACTAGACAAACTGTTTGAACTGAAAACTCTGAACCTTTTGATTGGAAGTCATTGGATGAACCACTATACCAAGACACATAAAACTTAAAAGGTCAAATTATCTTATTATTTATCTTAAATTTCTTTTTATTTTCTGCTTAATTCCACGAAGGTTTTGGCAATGCTGTTGTCTGCTATTCCATCAACAGCACGAGGACCAGCTCAGATTGTCATGTTTGACATCCATGCCCTGCCTGAGAGATTCTACTTCTCTGATCAGGTTATTCCGAGGTAATCCCTTAAACTTTATTTGTTTGTTTGTTTATCATCACCTAGTAGTACTTTTCACAATTTTACATCTAGTATTGCTATCCCAATTTTGTAATTCTATTAATATGAAACCTACCAGAGTATTTTATCTTCTTATTTTTTTGTAGTTTAAATATTGCCACCTTTTCTAAATCGTTCACAAATATTTACAAATTTCCTCTTTGAAGGAAAGGAGAAGAGCAATCTGTTTGCATCCGAACAGTAATTTTTTTCTTGCCCGTAATCTCTGCAAAAGTTTACTTTCCTTTCCCAGGGAAGGGATTAACATAAATGAGATCAAAGAGAGTAAGAGTAGTCAATAAACAAGTAGATGTATGCATAGCCAGTCAGGTGATATACTTAAGCTAACATCTTATCTCAGTGTGTTTATTTTCCCTGGGATGCTAAGAAATCTATTGAGTGCTTCAATATTAACCTAGGGATGAGCGGTGATATGTCCAACATGGTGGCATTAGCCCACTGACTTGCTCTTGAATGGTGGATCTAACACCAATGCTTTCATTTCTGAGCTACTGCACTTCTTCTACCCATTTGGAAATGTTACCTCTTTCTTTGCTGTGGACTGAATCCCTAAACCGCCAAATTGTTTTAGGTATTATGTTTTGTAGACACAGTATGTGTAACAAAATTCAATGTGCATGTAAGTGTTCTGTTTGCATGTACGGAAAATCTACCAAATAGAGAAAAGAGTAGGGTTTAACATATGTATACTATGGCAGCTACAGCCCAGGAGACCAACAGCCTACTAGACCAATGGCCCATGACACCGACATCCCACTAGACCGACAGCCTACGAGGTTGACATTGTCAGTCTGGCGGATCTTGTGGGTCTGTTGGTCTTGTGGGATGTCGGTCTACTTGGATGTTCCCTACTATGGCTTATATAGTTGTTTTTTTAAAGGTGTTGGTCAAGATCATTCATTTGGTAAAAAAAAAATCAAGACCTCAGTCTTATCTTGAAAGTCAATAGGTCAAAAAATGTTAATATAGATTTCCTGCATGACAAACAATAAAGAATTTTTTTCAAGCCAATTTTTCTAAAAAAAGCAATTCCACTCCAGGGGAGTGGTCATTTTAAGCACTGGGGAGCATTTCATCAAGCATTTTGTCAGTGATTTTTACCAATAACTGTTATAAGCTACTGAAATCCTTGCATCTGATTGGCTGAGAGCAAATTTGTCAGTAAAAATCACTGACAAGACACTTGATGAAACGCTCACCTGAACTCAGTATTAACTTTAACCCATTTACTTCTGAATTCTGTTATTCCCCTAGGCTTTATGAACAAACACCCTGGTTCTCATTGGCAATGGGTTAACATGATTCTTTTATTTTCAATCCATAACAGACTGGAGTCAGCCATCCCGTTACTCATCAAGGAACTCTTCAACCTGCCTGATGGTGTCCAGGCAGTCCTCAGCATTGCGTACCCTGATGAGGGTGCGTACAAGAGATTCCATACCATGTTTGAAGACTTCCCAAGCATCCTCTGTACCAAGGTGCGAGATGGAGATCACAGGATTGTCTCCATCAAAGAAGGTGAGTAGATGTCTGTGAGAGAAATGCTTTCTTCTTTTCCTCCTCCTGCTCCTCTTTCTTCTTCTTCCTCTTGGACTACAAGAGATTCTGTACCATGTTTGAAGAATTTCTTGAGCATCTTCTGTACCAAGGTACAGAGGTACCAAGGTACCAAGGTCATGCATATTCTTCTTCTGTTTCTTCCTTCTCCTCCTCTTCTTCTTCTTCTTCTTCTTCTTCTTTTTTCTTCTTCTTCTTCTTCTTCTTCTTCTTCTTCTTCTTCTTCTTCTTCTCTTTCTTCTTCTTCTTCTTCTTCTTCTTCTTCTACTTCTTCTTCTTCTACTACTACTACTTCTTCTTCTTCTTTTTTTTTCTTTTTCTTTTTTCTTCTTCTTCTTCTTCTTCTTCTTCTTCTTCTTCTTCTTCTTCTTCTTCTTCTTCTTCTTCTTCTTCTTCTTCTTCTTCTTCTTCTTCTTCTTCTTCTTCTTCTTCTTCTTCTTCTTCTTCTTCTTCTTCCTCCTCCTCCTCCTCCTCCTCCTCCTCCTCCTCCTCCTCCTCCTCCTCCTCCTCCTCCTCTACTTCTTCTTATTCATCTTCTTTTGCTTCCTCTCTTTCTTCTTCCTCTCTATCTTCATCTATCCTTATTTCCATTCTTTTTCTTCATCTTATTCTTCTATCTTCTACCTCTTAATCTTCTCTTTAGTGTTTTTGTTTATGGAGTTGTTGATATGCTCTTCTTCCTACTGTTCTCCTCCTACATATAACACCTTTCATCTTACCTCCTTGTCCATCCGTCATTCCATTGGTATAGAATGCAAATTAAAGATTTAAGCCAAGGTTTTACACTTTATAGATGCACCATGATTAGACACACATATTTCCATTTTCATTTTATCCAGGGGAAACATTTGGACGTCATGTGATCATCATAGATGACCTCATACAGACTGGTGGGACTTTGATAAATTGTGCAAAGGTAAGAACAGTTTCATCTTGTCAGATAGGAACAGTAAGCCCCACAAATAAATGAATAGATAAAATAAATAAATAAATGAGAAAGAAGGAGAAAAGAGTGGGTGTTCTTATAGCTGTCGTACATCATGTCCCAACATCACATTAGTCCCACATCCTAATGAGGCAATGAGTTATAGGATAATTCATGCCTTACATTAATTAAACAACTATGTGATCAACTCATTCTCATGCAAGTCATTCTGAAATATACCTTTGCTATTTTTAATGATATCATCAATATCATAATTTCTGCAGTTGTCAGCATAAAGTCAATATTCCCTGCTTATTGTTTGAAGTTTGAAGACTAATATCAAGTAATTTTTTTTCTACCATTGTAAATAGCTTGAGCGTGATAATCTGTAAAAAAAGTAATATTTACATTTTCTTGCCCTCTTCTGCACTCCTGCTTTCCTATGATCCAGGTTTTAGAGAAGCATGGAGCTCTCTCTGTGAATGCCTTTGTGACTCATGCAGTCTTTCCTCAGCATTCCTGGAAGAGGTTCACCGAGGGCGACGTCAAATTGGACACGTTCTGGATCACGGACTCTATCCCGCATGCCAATCACATCGCCCAGCATCCTCCTTTCAAGCTCCTCTCACTGTGTGATGCGATCTCAGAGACGCTGCTCAGCTATGACCTCAAGGAGTGACGCATCTTGGGATGGTGTATCCTCTATGGTCCCATGTACCAGTTGTCCTACAGCACTTTGGTCCTTTATCCCTCTGTTCTTATCTTGCGTTGCCACACCACAAGCACGTTAAAGACCCTGCTTCATTTTTCAAAAAAGAGCAGGGAGTAATCCCAATGAAGTAGTTTAAAACATCAGCTGATGATTTACTATAATATACATGTACGTTTCATATAATTTATGTAAGACTTGATCTAGGTTTTTGTTAATTGAATAATTTTGTGATAAAATTATAAAGCTCATGTTAAGACACATCATATGACACTTAAATGACACAAATGTGTTGGTAGTGTCGTTAAATTCAAACCATCCATCCAGCGTATCTTGCATTAGTCCTTTGTCCGATTGGTCTGATGACACTAACTCTTATCTGAAAACTTATATTAACACTAACTCTTACCCTAACCCTAACCCTAACCCTAACGTTAAAGGTACGTAGGATTTTAGAGATGCCCTTCTTCAATAGGTTGCTCCTGCCCATTTATAGGACCATTTCAGTGGACATTTCTTTCTGCTATCCTAGTGGCCAGTCATGTTATTCAGCATTTCAAATTTGACAATCATAGAAATGAGAGTGAAAGAAAATTCAAAAAGCAGTCAATGGAAATTTAATGGAGCAGCGATCAAATGCTATCCAGATGTAATTTGATTGATTGTATCATGTGGGGATATATATATATATATATTAAGAATGATTAGTATTATTAACATCCAAAAGTGAAATGGCTTTGATTACCTGTTTCTTTTTAATAGTGCAATATTCCGTACTACATATCTCTCCAAGAGACTAGGAAAATGAATTTAAGGTCTTTCAATGTAGTTCTCCATTTTCTCCTTTTTTTAAAGGGAACATTGAATTTTAGGTCATCAGATTTGACAAAGTTGACAAAGGTCAGTTCATGCCTGCAGTACATTGAACTAGTATTTTAGGGGTTTATTTAACAAAGACATCATTTTATGCTCAGAAATTATCATCAAGTCTGTAGAATGCATAGTTGTATGTAATGTAATTGCTTAATATTTTTTCCTTGCCCCTGGTCATATTGCAGCACAATACTAGATTTTATAGCTGCAATATGCCATATTTTTTTCATAAGAAACATCAGTTTGTGTGTGAACATGTTAGATTCAGAGATTATTCCAAAAATCATTTGTAGCACAGACATGTGCATTAAAGATGCTACATGTGTATCTGTTTGGGAGACAGTAACACAAAAATTGTTGTTAACAAGCAATTATGTAACATTAAATGAAAAAAAAAAAACATGGTTACCATGACGATTTATTCAGTTAATTTACATTTATGTATTTATATTGTGAAGGTCTTTGTATGGAAAGAAATTCATTTTCATTTCTTGCCCGAATTTGCATAGATTAACCCATTGCCCACGGGAAGCAGATGTTTCCTGTATTAAGCCCATGGGAATAAGATAATTTAGTAGTTAACAGGTTAACAAGCTGTAAAGAGTGTATGTTTATTGTGATATCACAGAACTTCAAATATTCTATGCGGGAAAAAAAAAAGAGCCACAAGGTTGGAGAGAATTCTAAGTAGGATATGAATTTGAATGAGTATCTTTATATTGAATATTTATGTTAGCATATATTTCTTTTCTAAATTTATTAAAGATCGATAACATAATAGTACTTCATTTTTTTTTGGACATAGCAGTTGATTATATGAGAAAAAAAAGATACATGTGAAAGTTAACAATATGGTAGACTACTGTAAACGCTGTTATTTTTGTGTGATTAAATATTTGCACTGAGCGACCCAAAAACATATTCGCGGGTTCTTGAATTCGCGCTGCACATTTACTCACTCGCCAAAAATGCAAGATTTGATTTGATATTTCAATGCGTGACGATTGTTTTTCTGCCATAGCTATAGCTCTTTCGCGTTTTCTAGAATTCGCGCCCACCGAAAATAGCGTGAAATCTGAGAAAATTAATGTACCGCCAATATTTCTGCATTTACAGTATATCTTCACTAGTTTCACTTACAATTTTAAGGATTGATAAAAAGTACTGATTTTCTACCGAGTTTTTTCGGGGGGGGGGGGGGGGATGTGCTTTCAGTACCCCCTACAAGGGTTTGCGTACTTGTAAGTAATTTAACATATATAAAAAAAAACAACTTATAACTTGTAGAGCAATGTTATGTATTTATGTAGAAAGCAGTATGTGAGTTAGAGTCTAAGTATGATTTTTAACTTATCAGAAGAATGTGCCTATATTTTACTGAAATAACTTATTAGTAGGAATAATTATGTTAACAGTATGTAGTGCATATTGTTATTTGAAAAAGGTCAGAGATCAGGAAGTCATGTGCAATAGATTTAACAATTTTAAGAGGGACATAAACTTTTCAAAATAAAGTTATTTACATGTTGTAAATCGCTAATCTATGAAAATGAGAGCCTTAAAAAGTCCCAATGAATGTTAATACAGTCTGACCTTCTTTAACTGGCCATGACTGGACCAGCTCCAATCCTGATATGTGATTTGAGAGTTACAGACAGCATTTCTGTCTATGGTTTATGTGTGTGATAATATATTTACTAGTTGCTATGATTGTAACAAACTCTCCAGAAAATCATTGGTACAAGTTTTGAGTGAGTTTTGAGTAATGTCACATGGAAATGAATGACGGAACAGTGTGCATACATGATGTAAACTGCAAGATTGCATTGGGTTGATAGAGGATTCCTAGTAGCTGGTTGCCAAATAAATGAGGTTGGACTGTGCTGTCACTCTTTTATCAACAAATACATGTAATATGACATAATTATAGTACACACTATAGAGCATACTCGGATATAATCATGGTATAAACTTTAATTACGTGAAATCATTTGTACCTAGAAACTTTGAAAACGTGATTTGTAATCATTATGTGTATGTACTTCAATATCATGTAATCATCATGCAGTCAGTGTTATACATACTTGTTAATACCCAGGGGGGTGATTCACTAACTGGGATCGATATCATTCCTAAAATCAATTTTCGGGATTGATTTCATTCCCAGCTTAAAATTAATTCCACCTTACTGATTCACTAAATCGCTTTTAGGATGGAATCAATTTTATCATGAATATATATGAACGCAAATGAATATTTACGAGCGCTCTCATTCCAACCAATCAACGTACTCAAATTTCAGTCACCGCCCGTCATTCATCCGACCTAATTTTCTACTTAGCGCGTAGCTAGCTACTGCATTAATTGCGCGCACGCATCGACTGGACATACACAGGGCTAGGGCCTATGGCTAGGGCAATGGGCGTGCAGGCAGGCACAGCGTAGCCGCGCCCAGGTTGGGGCGCGGGCGGCATGCAGCGGTGGAGTGACCGTTTGTGATTGTTAGGAGCGATCCGGATCACTCCCAACCTTAAAATCAATTCAGAGGCTGGAATCAATCCCAAATACCTTAGTGAATCAGTCACTAAAAGCGATATCGCTCTTAGGATGGATATTGTTCCTAAAATTGATTTTTCTTATTTGGGATTAATTTTAGCCGTTAGTGAATCACCCCCCAGGCTATGATGTAATCACAGTATACTTCTACATTTACATGTCTTCATCTGTGTGTATGTAAAGTTGTATTACTGTTATGAGTCAGTTTTTACTAATGCATGATATTTATTGGAATGAAATTGATGTTGAACATCATGTACTTAGTGTAGCAACTGTAAGATATAATCATGGCATACAGATTTTAGTGAAAGTTACCTGTACTTATCTGTAATGCACCTAGGCATGTATAGAAATATATATTGCATGTGTTTATCGGATGGTATTTTCAGTAATATTTACTATAACTTAATTTGTAGTCCAATTAACTTAGAATTATTCTTGCAATATTTTATACCTTTTTAAAGAATCATGCATGTTTGTATATACTGAGGATTCTTTTGATATATTTCACTTCACATTTCAATTATAGGTACATGTACTTAAACATAAAATAAATATAAAACAGTGCTTACTCTGTGGGTAAGGTTTTGTACAATATAATATGGGTATTTCTGAACTGTGACTTTCTCATTCAATCAGAAGTGATGTATGATGTACCATGTGCAATATGTCAATGTGTCTATACTAATTACAGGTGCAAGTTATTAATAGAGCTGAATGTAACTTCCTGGCACAGTATGTTATGCAGAATGCTTTCAGCTGTGTCTGGAAAGGGTGGGTGTAATCCTGGTAAATGCCGTTTGATTACGGTAATTACATTTGCAGGTACGTCATAATTGACATTGAAAGATACTTAATAAATGGCAATTTGATTGTCTCTGAGCATGAATAATTATTGATGTAATGTCGATTTACTTTTGTTTCATTCAAGGGCGTCAACAGCTTCTGAAAAGTGGGGGGGGGGGGGACACTGAGCGAGGGAGGTGTGGAAGGGGGATGCCCTCCCTCCCACGGTAGGGACTTTTTGAAGTTATGTCCCCCCTGTCTCCCACCTGTTTATGCCCTTGGTTTCATTAAACCTGGACCAACAGAGCAGTGGCAGATTTTAAGGGGCATATCCAGCCCGTGCCCCTCCCCTTGAAACCCAGGTTGCATGTACCTTAAGTACACAACTCCAAGTTTGTGCCCCCTACCCCCTTTCAGGTAATGACCTTCCTGGGGGGGGAGGGGCTTGTCAAAGAATTTTCTAGTTAAATGAACACTCTCAAAATCTGATGACCCATTCTTTATCTCTTCTTTTTTTTTTTTTTTTTTTTTTTTGCTTGTCAGAATTTTTTCTCAATATTGTGCCCCCTCTTTTACGAAATTCTGGATCCACCCCTGCAACAGAGTACCAAAGTCTTAACATTACATTACATACAAGTTCATCATCACAGGAGGGGACAGGGGATGAGGGTTGCAGGATTAGTTGTGTATTCTTTACTGCATATCCCATATGTGCTTCCTGATTAGTGGCGGATTTACGGGGAGCACGTTCGGCCCATACCCCCCCCCCCCCCCCCCCCTTGTGGAAGCGATGACCATTTTTATTTTTATTATTTTGCTTGTCAGAGAATTTTTTTGAATATTGTACACCATCTTTTACTGGATCTACCCCTGGTGATTACCAGTTATAGTCAAGGATTGTAATTCCGAACAGATTGTATTACCGAACGTGTACAGTTGAGCGCCTAAAATGGGTTTTCATACGCGTGGGACTAGATCTACGCGTATGAAAACCACACTATTGATACAAAGGTGTCTTTTTCCCATAGGTTTCACACGTTCGGAAATACAGTACCTTTTTCAAGGGACCAAAACGCCGCGTCGTTGGGAAGGGGTTCACTCGGAAGGGAATATCGTATTAAATCTACGTTGTCTTTTTAAAATTCCATCAACTTCTTTTTCTGTAGGACTTTGAGCATTCATTATGTAAGTTTGACAGATATTCGTTTGATATTTTATTTGCTACCGTTGATTTTCTGAAAAGTGTTCGGACACTGGATCAACCACCATACTTGTTTGCCCCCCTTCCCAATTCTTAAAATCAACCATAATGTAAACTATCACCCATAGTCCTTGTCGCTTTTTTCACTCATTATTTTTCCTTTTAGCGCTTTAATATGCCCCTGTACCAATACTACAGAAGGCAGATGAACAAATCGAGTTTCTTACATGTCTGAAATTTTCAATACATTTATGAGGTATTGAAAACAAGTCGATATATATTTTTGATATTTTTGAATTAGGTACGATATATTTTATTGATTTCAGTATTAAAAACTGAATATCCCAAGAAAATAATGTTATGAATTTGAATTTTCGAAGCTGTTGGAAATAATGTTTATACCTAGTGTATATTTCTTAAAAACTTTTTTTCTTTCTTTTTTCCACCGAAGTCATGACCTTTATCAACTTATATTTTATGTTGTGTCGTCCAAAAGAGGGCGGCATTCATAATGTTTATTAGAACGAAGTGTGTAGTAGAGACCAGATCAGTGGCAGATCAGGGCCCTGTTTCATAAAACTTGCCGTCAATGACAAGTTGCAAGAACTGTTATAAGCTATTGAAATCCTTGCATCTAATTGGCTGAGAGCAAATTTGTCGGTAAAAATCACCGACAAAACACTTTATGAAACGCTTCCCTGACCAGTGGCAGATCAAGGCACTTATATCTACAATTCCCTAGGCAGATTTAAGGGGGAGGGGGCACAATCGAACCTCTTGTAAATCCAATGTGGCATACCTCAACAACAAAACAAAAGAAGAATATGTGCCCCCCCCCCCCATTTTGTTCTTGTTCCCATTCAATTTTTAGATCCAAAAGGCACTCGAAAAATGTGGTAACATTTGTTTTCTTGTCAGAAATTTTTCGGCATTATGTCCCCCACCGTTTTCTTTCAACGGGGTCCACTCGCTATTCATAAGGACCGCTATTCATAGAAAACCGTTATTCATTTAACACGCGTTATGAATAGCGGCCCTTATGAATATTTATGAATAGTGGTCCTTATGAACGGAAGTCCTTATGAATAGCGAGGAAAATTTGTCTATGTTTTGCTCGCACCGCTATTCATACAAAACCGCTATTCATTTAGTCACGCGTTATGGATAGCGATCCTTATGAATAAGTTGTCCTTATGAATAGCGGTCCTTATGACTAGCGAGGTTACCTCCTTTCAACAGAATCACAGATCCTGCATGCGCCCGTGGGCAAACGTTTCATTTACAAAAGGCTTTTGAAAGGCAGAAATGTAAAAATAGAGATCGACAAAGATATTCCATTTGTTTTACAGCATAGTACAGGTATAAATGGATTACATGAGTTTATTAAAAAAACAAAAACAAAAACACAAAAAAACAAAAATACCAAAAAAAAAACCACATGGTGTAGACTACTTGAATGACGAAAACCGGGTCAAATCAAGAAGTATTTAGAAAATAATGGGTTTTAGGAATGGCAGGATTTGAAGCGATGCTGACATTAAAATGAGGTAAACGATATAATGCAAATAGGATGAAAAGAGATGCCAACATGTGCATATGTGCAGCTCCCAAACTAGAATAACATACGGTTAGAAATTAGGAAGTCCCCAACTTTATATACTTTCAAATAAAAACTAAAAGCACATCTTTTTAATTTATGTAACTGTTCATCATAGTATTAAGCACATCAGGAGCTCTTGCAGCGCAATAGAATATATTTGCATAATTTCTGCGCTTCATAAATTCTTATTATAATTATTCTCGCAATCCTGGAAATGAAATAATGATGCAGTAATGACTGACTTGTAATCGAACCTCAATACGCAGCGGATGCTTTATATTTATACAAAGTCATCATCAGTGGCGTAATGAGCCAAAAAATTTACATATTATACTCGTATATAAATCCTTTGAATGGGGGGTACATCCCCACCCCTCTCACAAATAAGAAGACTTTGCATTTCGCTATACCATTAAAATGTTACACTTTCAGAGTCCAACGCCTTTGCTAAATTAAATATTCTATTTTGCTAGGTCGCGTAGTGACCGAGCCAGAAAATTTTACGTTTTGTAGTTTGAAACGGTTTGAAAAGAGGATTTTCTATTTTGAATAGTGAAAGTTTGCATTCTGTAAGCACTTCGGAGCCTGAGTCGTGCGCTGTACCATTAACTCAGTACTTCCCTCACTTTTGAAAGAAATTTCACGATAGCGTGTGAGCCTATTGTAAAGGGGCTAGTTTGGGTATAAGAGGAAAGTTCCCCTCCTATAACAAAAAAAAATTGGGATGAACAAATATATCTTGCATGCAAAAGATGCATATGGAAGGGGAGATACTAAGAAAATTCAGTCATTTAGTTCTAAAAAACGTACTACTGTAATCAGAAAAATACCTTTTATCTAGCCAGGTATATAAAGTGGACGTCTTTCTTTTTATCTTTCTTTTTCCTCCTTTTTCTTTCTTTCCTTCTCCTTTCTTTTCTTTTTTTTACCCCTTTTCTTTTTTCTTTTTTGGTCGGGGAACTTGGGGGGGGGGGGGACTGCAGCCCCACGAACGTCTCCCACCAGTACGCCAGTGGTCATCATTGTTTAAGCTAACAGTGAATGTTATCAAAGGATTGTAAAATACCTAATATTTAATTCAAGTTCAAACCCTAATGAAATATGACAGTGGCGGATACAGGCTTTTATTACCGGGGGTGTGTGTGTGTGTGGGGGGGGGGGGGTAACACAAGTCAGGAAAATCTCTGACAAGCATTTTAAAAAAAGGAAGAAGAGCTTATCACACTTTCAGGGGCCTTTTTGGTCGAAAACAGAACCACATTTTTGCGCATTTTTGTCGTCCCCCCCCCCCCCCGGATCAGCCACTGTTTGAACCCGTCATCACGACTAGAGTGCTCAACAGACTATCCACACCTTGGCCTCGATCGGAGGGGCAGAACATTTGAGCATGTAATCCATAAAGTTCAGCTAGAAACTTTGTGAGGGCCTTGTTTAGCGCTAGGGAGGGGAGTGGGTATATCGCCAAGAAAAAGACTTGTTTTGGGAAGAAAGGGGAAATTCAAAACAAAGACTTATTTGGGAAGAAAAAGGAAATTCAAAGCTGAAATCTATTGACTGAGAACAACATTCTAGCAATTTTCTGCTAAGCAATTTTTTGGTGACATTTCGTATTAATTGACTTTTTCTTGTGCATTAATTATCCCCTCAAACCATATATTTTTTGTTTCCATTTTACTCTCCATTTTACTTGGATTCTATAAAAAAAAATAAAAAAAAAGTTAGGAACACTATGCGTCACTGACTTCAATGACTTACAAATAATTACCTGCACAGATCCCCCCCCCCCCAAATTACCCAAAATCTGTCAGGAGACACCCGCCCTCCCCCCTTGCATTTCCTTCAAATGCGCTAGTGATACTCAAGGGTATAGATAACATGAATTATCAAAAACGTTGTCTTTAAATTGAACTATTACGTTTTATTATGAGATCAAAGTTTGGTTTATGTAGATATGCTTGATGAATATCTCTATGTAAAGAAAACGAGGTTCAGAATAAGATAATAATTCATAGTCCACCTTTTGATCAATATCGCATGGCCTGTATTGCTATCACTGCGTTCACTTTGATCTACGTGTATTCTTATGATGAATACAATACATATGCTCTTGTTGGCATTATAGGGCTACAAACGTCGTACATGTATCTATAATATATACAGACATGAGGCAGATCTACTTTTGACGTAGCTGTTCTTTCATTTTTTTTCCAAGTAGTTTCTTTCAGTGCATGTGTTTCAGTGAGATTTACTTGAACTGAAAGGATGGAAGACTTAAAACTTCCCCTTTGTGTATCCTCTTTTTAAAAAAAATGCTGATCCCTCTACCAACCGATGTTATTATAGTCATGATGGGGTCGATGTTAGTCGGGGGGGGGGGGGGGGGGGGGGGGCATAACTGCGACAATTTATTTCAATTGTTTTCCCAACAATATAAAATACACGAATAGATAGATATATCTCCGTCAAGATGTCAAACCCCCTAAAAAGGTGACACGCCCACTCAAGAAATGACACGCCCATGCACAGTGTCAGAATGGTGCACATTTAGGAAGATTAAATTTTACTCCTTGGGATTATTTGTCACTTAGAAATAAAAAGAGCTAATTAAAGCTATAATGGAATAAGAAGAGACATTCATTTGAATCTCTTCTATTTTAACTGATTTAACGATGACATGCACTGTGATCTTAAATTTGAAGAATCAAAGTATATGCGTAGTGTGGACTGTGGACGGTGCTTTTCACTTCGCTCCAGCGGGTCCGGTTCGCTAAACAAACAGCGTAATATTCTAGCGTGAAGTCAGATGGCTTAAAATTCAGCGATCGCGATCATCTTTATTCTCAAACAGCGGTCGTGCAGACGAAATCCAAATCATTTATCTCCTCTTTCTGCGTCTTCTTGTCTTGATGAAAATGTCTTAGGAAAACTGTTAATCGTGGATTTTAATCGTCAAAGATGAGGTTTCATTTGAAAAGGTTTGTCATTGGAGTAGCTTTTGGTGCTGGAGTGTTTATGCTGTTCCTCCAGTCACAGTCCGCCTGGATTGCCGAGGACGAGTACGGCTACAGGCAGACGGAGAGTCGAGATTATCCGGAAATCTTAGTCGCAGATCCAGACAGGTCTCTAAAACTTTATTTATTCCTTTATGTTTGTTTGTTTTTTTTTGTTTGTTTGTTTTTCGGTTATAATGTTATTCGTATTTATCCATTAATCTTTCAAATTTCTTTCTATCATTTTGTTCCCCTTTGCACAATAATCATTTTTGTCCTCTCAGAGTTAATGTCTTCATTTCGTGCTATCTCCATTTTTTTTTTATCAATCTCATATCAAATCCAAATTCCCTTTTTTTAATTCACTTACTCATGACCCTCCCCCCCCCCCCTCTCCCCCCCCCTCTCTCTCTCTCTCTCTATCTCGATCTTCGATAGCCACACACGCAAACAAACAAAAAAACGTCTAGTCATTTTTTATTGACCAGATCGCCTGGTCACATTTTCTTAATCAGATTCCAGTAATTCTGACTAGGATTCTGTTCATATTTACTATAGGATTGTATTCATTTTGACTATGATTAGCTGTTCACTTCAAACCCGAATCTGGTAGTTTTGACTAGAATAGTGCAGGGGCCCGTGTGAATAGTCTAGTCAATTCTGACTAGCTTCTAGTCATATTTAACTAGATTATATTTAGAGTGTACGTTTCAAGAATGAACATTTTTTTTTTTAATTGCATGCGTGCTATGGACATATACTGTATATACTGGAACCAAGTAGTTATTATTACTTCTGAAAGGAAGTGTGCGTTTTCTCAATTAACAGCATGCAAAAGAAACCAAAAAAAAAGAAAGAAAAAAACTCTCTCCTAATCATGTGAATGAGGGTTTCCGTGTCATTTTTACGAGGACTAAAGTCAGTGGGATAAAAACACTTGGCTATGTAAATAATATCTTGCCTTTAAAAGTATATATATATATATATATATATATATATATATATATACATATTTTTTTTTATATGAGTCTGTTCTGGAATTCAGGGATTCAGAAACCCACTGCTGAATTTTTTCAAGAAAACCGTTTTATTGTTAGTTTTTGATGAACATGTTGGAACTCAGTCAAAAAATACAAAAGCTTTGACCTCACCATTTTAACATTATAAAACGGCGCATCCAAGACACTGACCATTGTCTGGCTTTCTTTCAGCTTGCTTCAGATAACGTATGAAGCGAAACGGATTACCAGGTTTTTATGCAAAGAGTATTGTTGTTTTTATAAAGAAATTAGACGGATCGGATTAGCCAGGTTTCGCGATGCTTCTTGACGTATTTAGCAGAGTTTCTTGCATTGTATTTCCTCAAATGGCAAAGAATGTAAATTCTCTCAACTTTGAATCGAAGCTTTATAACCTCTTGATTAGAATCAGGGGCAGATCCAGGACTTTTTGAAAGGGGGGGGGGGTGGGCACACAAATCTCCGAAAATTTTCTGACAAGCAAAAACAAGAGGGGTTATCAGAATTGTTAGGTCCAGTTTTCCTCCAAAATTCTCTGACAAGCAAAAAAAAAAAAAAAAAAAAAAAACGGGGGGGGGGTATCAGTTGCAAAGGGGGGGGGTGGCACAATCTAAAACAGTAGGGGGAACAATGTACACTTTTCTTTCAAGGGGGCACGGGCCGGAAGTGCTCCCCCCCCCCCCAAATTCGCCACTGATTAGAATGGAAGAGATTACAGAGAGAGAGAGAGAGAGGGGGGGGGGATCATACAAAGATACAGAGATTGAGACAGACAGAAATAAGAGAGGAAGGAGTGTGCAATAATAGACAGTAATTTGAATCTATAACAGATGTATGCATGCACAACACAACAACAGTAACACTGCTCTTAATTGCAGAAATTAAATAAATCCGAAACAAGGACCAACTTATTTTCCTTTGCGTCAATGATTTAATCAACCCAAGCATATGCATGTCCTATAAGGCATTTGGTTGTGGGCATAAAATGATTGTACGTACGCAAAAAAGGCTTAAACCCACGAAGTTTATGTTGAATTGAAACTTGTATACACATTATTAAACGAACTCGTATCCGATAACAGTTTAATGTCAATGAAGGCGATGTATTGTGATGTTTCTTTAACAGCAGTTTAGGCTTATGATAATTTGAGTTTGAATCACGAAAGCACAAAGTGTTAAGGTATATTTCTAGTAAAGGGAGCAAGCCCTGAGCTCAGTGGAAGAATTGGGGTTTGGGGATTGGAGATAATGAAAATCAATCGACATTATTTATGAGTCCTAATTAGTTAAATGCATTTCGGCCTAATTCTGTAAATGTACGTCCAGAATATTATAATTGGGGGATTATACAGGACAGAAAATGGAAATTATGCCCAAATAAAATTTAGGATTTCAGACAGCTCGTATCCGGTATGACTTTTGCATTCAGTTGAATTCAGTTCGTTGCATTTGGTGTGCAATCAGATAAGTGCAAATGAGGAGCGGGTAAAGCAAATAAATAACAAAGGCAGTAATAACCATTTACTCGCAGCAAAACCGAGAAAATGTTTGGTGAACATATTATCATTATTCAAAAAAATTGACCGGAGAGAAGCAGGATCAAAGCTAGATTAAAAATATAGTCAAATTTATAAATAAAAATTCGTAACTTTTGGAGATTCAGTGTTATCGTGATCAGTTAGGAAGAACAAGCATAAACATTTTGATTATTGAATATTTCTATATGTTAACATCAATAATTAAATCTTGATATGAAGGCATATTTAAGAAATGATATCAACTATTTCCAGCATGCAATAAAAGTGAGAAATTATTAACAGGAGTGTTGCAAAATATGAATATGAATGAGTGGGTTGGTATTATAATTGGTAAATGTATGATAAGTTATGAAATGATGCAACCACAAAGTATAGTACCTTCAGAATGAGGATATAAGCTATAGCTATATGCCCAATTAGATCTTATACGACATTATTTCAAACGACCACAGGGCAACAGGAAGCAAACTGAAATAATCATGCGCATAAACATTTTATGTGCACCTTATTCATTTGTAGTTCTGTATAATTATTATGTATTAATTTCGGGTTATTTTAATGGATAATTGGGCTAATATCAGTCATCCTTTCTACTTTCAGAGCATTTTTATCTCGAGTAACTTCTATTGGCGTCTCTCAGACAAAAAGTTTTCACGCATTAGAAAACCCGAATCCTCATCGTGACTTTTTGTGCAAAAATAACATGATTGAAATCAGTAAGAGTTAACTATCATCAACTTAATGGACCTCTCTGCGCTCATGATAGGAAAGAACAAGACTCAGAATCGGCTGCAAATGCAATCTCGTATTTTCTTAGCGCTACACGATGTACCATACACAGATACACTACATTTGTCGTCTGCTAAAATCGGTCAACATTTGATAATGCAGGAAACATCTGCCCCAAATATCAAGTAGTGGAATATCGTTTATCCATATACATGATATATCTATACAGCATGACAAAAACTTGAATATATGCGTGTAGGTGCGTTTTCAGTGACGGGTATGGATTCCTGGTGTACTTTTTCTCATGGTTCGCAGTGCGTTATACCAATTAATGCCCTAATCACAATGGACCCACACTCTTGTGACAGCCCATTAATTTGTTTCAATAGAACAGCTATTCATTAATTTTTAACCAGAAACTCGTCAATTTACAGAAGTCAAGTCATCACTTGTATAATATCGTAGATTCAAACGAATAGCAATATCCGAATGACTTTGATATTTTCCCATTCATATTAACTATATAGAACATGCTCGTAAGTGATCCTTCGTACGAGTTTTTCTATTCAAATTTTTATATAAGTTCTTTGCATAATTTATGAATAGGAATATCCGAATGACTTTGATATTTTCCCATTCATATTAACTATATAGAACATGCTCGTAAGTGATCCTTTGTGCGAGTTTTTCTATTCAAATTTTGATATAAGTTCTTTGCATAATTTATGAAGGGATATTGTTGACACTGCATGCATTACTGTGTACATATTTTATGTTCAGCCCATGAACAAAAGAATTCGCTCTTGATAAAATGGCGATTCCATCTTATGCAGGTCATAAGAGATGATCTGTATGATCTGGGCCCCGTTTCATGAAATTGTCAATAAGAATTGCAACGGACATATGACAAAATGTGCTCTCAGTCAGTCATTGTCAGTCTCTGTGACTTGTTATGGATAACAAGTTTTATGAAACATGCAGGGCCCTGTAAGATCTATAACAGGTAATTTTGAAAATTTCCATGGCAAAAGGTTCCGGGGAGAAGCAATCATGGAGCTGTAGTTTATTAGTAGATTGCTTGAACTATTTTTCATTTAATTCTGCTGAATTAACGTCCACCTTATATATTAATGATACACACTCATAAACCGCTATTCATTTTTACCCGCATTAATCTGTACTGTAAACCATCTGCGGGATATATGATA
Source organism: Heliocidaris tuberculata (assembly GCA_025618425.1). Taxonomy (NCBI): domain Eukaryota; kingdom Metazoa; phylum Echinodermata; class Echinoidea; order Camarodonta; family Echinometridae; genus Heliocidaris; species Heliocidaris tuberculata. Next base: position 31,124,445 of record CM046835.1, read on the forward strand.
TCTTTTTCATTTTGACGGTAGTAATATTGCAAGATTCACCAAATGACCTAAATTTACTACTATTCACCATAAAGAAAAGTATATTGCAGGTCTCTAGAGTTTATAAGCATCGTATGAAGAAAGGCCTCTATCTCTCTCTTTCTGTGTGTGTGTGTGTGTGTGTGTGTCTCTCTGTGTGTGTGTGTGTGTCTCTCTCTCTCTCTATCTCACTCCTTCTCTCTGTCTTCCCCCCCCCCTCTCTCTCTCTCTCTCTATCTCACTCCTTCTCTCTGTCTCCCCCCTCTCTCTCTCTCTAGCTATCTCTCTCTCTCTCTCTCTCTCTCTCTCTCTCTACATATATATATATATATATCTCCCGTCATTCTCTTTCTCTATCTATAGATATCATTAGTGAGAACAATATGAAAAAAAATATATTTCTTATTTGACATAATAGATATTTCCAATCTTTCACTCATCATTGATCGTTATATCGGCTATAAAAAGATATTTATCGATGCTGCTGAACTATTACGTTTTAATGTTAATTGAGAGATCTCTAAAAACCTATATACTGAAGGTATATAAGCCATAAAGAGGACGTGAACGGTAAATCTGATCGAGAACACTGTCAAATATTGTTCAGCGATTTCAGGTGCTATAACACTGACGTATAGTCAAATATAAGTTTGGGGGACGACTATTTAATACCGGAGAACATTTTCTTTAGGTACGAAAAGTGAATGAAAAGGGGGCTCGATAAACTCTTCGAACCAATGGGATTTGAAGCTTGCTGTTATTGTGTGAAGCCGAGCATTACGTTAGCATCGCGAATGTGAAGTGTAGTCTCTTGTGGGAGTATAGCTAAAGACCAATAAAGCATGCGAACCAACACTACGGGCCAGTTAAATCATTCATCAAACATTGAAAACAATACATTTACAATGGGACCGCATTACGTCATGTGTGTGTACCAATTAAAGATTAAAGCCATTTACTATGAGATCGAAGAGCAGAAGATTTGTATTGTGTTCTGTATGCAAGAAAACACTACCTTACAAACGTATTTGACCTTCTGTAATTTTATGACCTTGCTAGTACAGTCCCCTGAAATATTGTTCTTCCTAAATCTTTGCAGTATATATATCTATTTGATTTTATCGAAATAAATACAACAGACTCGTTCTCAAATCTTATTCAAATTTCAAAAGGTAAAAAGCAGGTTATTTTTACTATGTCGAGTAAACTTGTACCAGCTTCCATGCAGTCATCGAGATTGAACATTTTGGAAAAGTTATGCATGTATTTTTATAATGTTGTAAATTGGTCTAATAAAAAGGGAATTTCTTGTATTAAGGTTTGTTTTGTTTTTGTTTTCAATCACGCCTTTATACTTATCAGATAGATTGCGTGTTCCTGTTGCTTTGACATCCCTCTATTCGTTCCATGTCTCCCTTTCTTCTTCGTCTCCATAGCCTTCTTCTGTATATTATGGGCAAGGTATTATGGTCATTTTGTGTCTCATACCAATGAAGTATTATGGAATAAGGAGCATTGAAAGTATAATTTAACTCTGTCTGAACCAAGCTGTAAAATTGCCATCAACCTATAATACATTTATCAGGTATACTAAAAAAAAAAACAACAACAACAACAAAACACTTTGATGCATGTAAACGTATATTGGGCCAAAGTACTTGACTAATCCGCATACCAAATTGTATAACGGAGTCATTTTATATATATATATATACATATATATATATATATATATATATATATCATATGTATACACTATACAATGCATATATAAATACACGTATCAATGTATACACTCAACCATCTTTACGTATTACCTCGAGACTGGTATTTAAGCTAACACTTTCAAATGACACACTCTCACACTAATACAGTATAGAGGCAATTTGCTGGTGTTGATTCAATGTTTCAGGATAAAAGAATCCTGCATCGCAGCTCTTATAAACTCTCCAACCAGCCTTTATAAGGAGCTACAAGCTGACAGAATTATCTCGATTCAATAGGATTCCTTACAAGACAATAGCGTTTCCTTCTTTTTATTGGACGCAAGGCCATTCCGTCGGAATTGTATCTCTTACGGTCTCAATACATATATATGTAAAGAAAAAATAAGTGGAAACTAGTATATGTTGTAGGACATGTGTTGTTATACATGCTTATTATCTCTCACACAACATTAATTTTGAAGTCTTAAGTTTAACAAGTATTCATTCAAGCAAGTTTTATAGTCTTCGTGTCGGTTTGCCTTGTAATTCAGAAAAAAATAAGTTTCTTATCTTTATAAAAATGTGACAGTTTTAAATGTTTGATTGCTTTGTTAAGTTATCACAATTATAACAGACAGTCGCTAAAAATGCATAACAGACATACACGTGCATATTCATATCTGTCAATACCGACGTCATACATGACAAATCAATGAATTTGTCATTTGTCGTCTGACTGTGTCTTAATTACGCTCTGCAAACATGGGAATACTTTGTAAAATAATGTGGACCCCCACTTGTACCTCACCGTCAGGCTGTTATGTATTTTCCCCGGAAACATTGATAAGTAACGAGAGTTGAATAAATATAAATATACAGGTGGGCTGTAGAACATTCACGAAATGAGGAGTGAGTGGCATCTATCAGAAGGGAAAGGGCAGTAATTAGAAAGTGAAGGGGGAATAATCTAAATAAAAGGACAAATCTTCAGATTTGAAAAGCTAGTTGTCAAAAGGGGAAATGGGCAATGAATGAGGGAAAAAGACACTTGTCAGAAGTTTAAAAAAAAGTTCATATCAAAATGGGAAAGGGGCATTTACATGAAAGGAAAATTGCCACTTATCAGGGTTACAGAAGGGGCACTCATCAGATTTGAAAAGGGGCACTTAACAAAAGGGGAAAAGGGACTTAATGGAAAGGAAAAGTGGAACTTATCAGAAGTAAAACGGGGCACTCATCAGATTTGAAAAGGGGCACTTATCAGGAGGGGGAAAGGGCACTTAACAAGTAAAACAGGCATCTATTAAAGAGAAAATTAGGCACTTATCAGAGTGAAAAGGGGCACTTTTTGGGTGCTTGAAAAAATGGGTGGGTGGGGCACTGTGCTCATTCCCCGGGAGCGCCGCCTCTGATAAAAAAGGACATGGAAATGTTTGTATCAGTATATTTGTTGGCTGTTCTAGATGTTTCATTATTTCTTCTTTCTCATGGGTTGTCCTCTACGAGAATCATCCTATAGAAGAGGCGACAGAGGAGGAGCTAATAATAATTAATGAGCAGTGACAAAAATAATGTAATAAAGGAAGATATATTTGAGAAGCAGTCACATTCCTCTCAATTTATTATCTGTGTAGATGCAGATATGATAACTGCTGTTTGAGCTAACAACTGAATAAGCTTCATGGAGATATTGGAGATAAAATGGGTAGAAATAAATAATAAATGAATGAATAAAAATTCGTACAAAACATTAGGTGGCCTGGACTTATACTACAACCCACCTAAAAATGTTCTCCGATATTTTGTGCCCCCACAATCATCTTTTGTAACAATGACAGAATATTGTCAATAAAGGAGAGTGAAACCCTGCATGGGGCCAAAATCGATTTTAATGAAAAGAGAGGATAGAGAGAGCAATTTAAAAATTTCTTCTTAGCTCAAGATATATCATGGTAAAATGTATTTGACACAGTTATGTTAAGTTCACAAAAAGACAAGCAGCATCTTTAGAGGTAATGGAGAAAATATGAAATTTTGTGTATAAAACATACTGAGAGTTGTACTACTAAACTTGCCATTTTGAAGCAACATTGCCAATTTGACGATCGCCATAGAAAGTAAATTGAGACTTTTCAAACTTTCATAACTTTTTTATTTCGTAACCGATTTTGATGGAACTTTTTTAAAATCGCTTCTCTCTATCTTCTTTTTTCATTAAAATGGATATTTCCCCAGGGTTTCATTCTCCTTTAAGTTATCATGTAATTTGTTGTTTGCCAGCATCCCCCTCCCCCTTCCCCTCCCTCCCTCTCTTTTCCCCTCCCTCATACATTCATGTATATATATATATATATACATGTATATATATTTTTTTTTTCTGTATCCAGTTCACTCAATCTGCATGTGGCATATTCTCTCTCTCTCTCTCTCTCTATTATCTATTCTATCTTTAATTACTCATATCATTCAATCTATGTCAATGAATCTCTCTCTCTCTCTCTCTCTCTCTCTCTCTCTCTCTCTCACTCTTTCTCAAACCCTCCCCTAACAATTCCCCCCTTTCTCTCGCTCTCTCTCTCTCTCTCTCACTCTTTCTTTCTCTCTTTCTCTCACTCTCATATTCTCTTTCTTCTCCTTTCTATCCTCTCGGTTTGCCTGTATAATACAATAATCATAAACTTGGAGGGAAGTCTCACGCCAAATCCGTTTCGAAATACATTGATTACCATTTTGTTAATCATTAATGTATGTATACATGCCTTATCTGGTAGTGTAAACAGCAATTAACAGTGCAGAAACACGTGAAGTCAGCTTATTGCATTATGACATGTATTAAAATTACAATTGGGATATGTATTCAAGACATGTATTATAGCAAAAACGAAAATGAGAAAGAGGAATTATAATCGTATACAGCCTCTATCTGCCCTGGAAAACGAACAGTGTTGAACAAACCGCATGCACCATCAATACCCCGGAAATTTCTTGTCGTAACTTGGAACACGATTGGTAAATTGATACTTCTTGCGTCAATTGAAATCACATTTGAAACTAGTAATCAGATATTCCAGTTTTTTTTAAAAAGGGGGGTGCTGGTAGGTGGCTACACAGAAGTCACAGGGGCGGATACAGGGGAGGGCCCTGGGGAACGTGCCCCCTCCTTTCCTGCAAAACCCAATCTGGCATACCTTATATACACATAAGTACAGCAAAAACAATGTGCCCCAATCCCCTCCCCCTCCTCCCATTCGGGCAGCAAATTTCAGACGCAAAAAAAAAAAAAGTTACCCCAAAATATGACAACCTATAGCTTGTCAGAGAACTTTGGAGGAAAAAAAAGCACCTACACCTCCAGGCGGGTATGGTGATGTTGTTGGTGGTGGTACGTGTTATATTGGCAATCAGTCAAATTTGACTATTATCACCAACAAATTTTAATTTATCATACAGACATAGATTTTAATCATGAGTTTTGTTTGACTTCTCTCTTCAATTTTTTTCAATTTTGATTTGGTCATTATTAGTAGTATTATACTTATAAATATATATAGTATCATGTCAGGTTACGGAATCCTGTCCGTTCTAAATTGGTAACGTCCTGACAAACCTGTTCGTGTTTCCTATGTCTCTCGGATTTAAAAGAGGAATGTATATTGGCGTCTCCTTTTTAAAACACCTCCCTGCACATACTACCTGTTTACCAGAACTGGGCTTTTGATATATTATACGGTAGCAATGGCTGTACACATATACATTATATATACATTATATATAAAAAAAAATTGAGCACGTTGGAATAATGATGGAGGATTTTATGGAATTTAAAAAAGAAATCAATGTGATATTTATCGGTCAAGTACCATTATGATCTGGGCGAGTATTACTTCACATTATTTAAAGGAGCCACATGGGGATACTCACACAATCAATGACCTTTTTGAAATAAAGAGTGTTTGCACGGATAGGAGTTGATCTAGTGGGTAACGTCCACGGTCACTTCTCTGTATTCGCCTACAAACTGACTCCGACTGGACCCAGGTTCAAATCTCAGTCACGTCTTTCGGATGGTGACGTTTAAAGGTCGGTCTCAGACATAAACAATCATATTTGATTGATACATGCAGTGGCGGATCCAGGCAGGGGCGCTAAGGGCGCGCGCCCCCTTCTGTTTTGTAATTTTTACCGTGGGAAGGGGATACCCCCGCCCTCCGCTCCCTCGCCATTGGCGCCCCCCCCCCCTATTTCAAATTCCTGGATCCGCCACTGACATGTCTGTAAAGATCCAATCACACATACATGATTGGCTATGTGTTCTCATTTCAACAATATTTAATGCATGCTTTCAAATCATATGACTTTCATTTGTCATTTGACAAGACAAGATCACACTGGTGATAACATTTTTACAAACAAATCTTATTAAAAGGAAAATGGAAATAATTTCACACTTTGGATTACATTTCTCTCGCTATAACTAGGTATACACTGTATGCCCCCCCCCCCCCCCCGCCTCACTCTAGTCTCTCTCCCCCCTCTCTCTCTCTCTCTCTCTCTCTCTCTCTTTCTTTCTCTAATATCTCCTCTCTCTCTTCTCTTTCTCTCTCTATTTTGCTTGCTCCTGCTCTATGTCTTCCCCTCTCAAATATTTTTTTTTTTTAATCGGTTTGTTATCACTTTTTTTTATTGTATTGCTTGCTAGGCCAAATTGTTGTATTTAAATCGAAATGTAGGATGACGCATTAGATACTGTTTTCACCGAAGGTTTTTTTTTTTTTTTGTAACGCAGACAAATGAAAAATGAAACTTTGAGGGATTTCTCAATGACGCTCACTGCATTGCGTTTTATTGAATGAAAATTCAACAAGTGATTGTCACTGGGTCGGCTACCAGTTTATTGAAAGAAGCCTCTTGGTCGACATTATTAAGGTTATTAACTTCGTCTCGTCATCGCTGCTATTATTAAAGGGTATCCAGGTTGTCTTCTCAACCAATAAGTACATGACGAACGCGTATTGCATAAAACACGGCAAGTAAGATGTATGGGTGTGCATTAAAGGGAAATCCAACCTTAATAGCAAGTTGTTTTGAAAGAAAGAGGAAAAATCGGAGAAGCAGACTGGGAAAAGTTTGAACAAAATCGGACAAGCAATAAGAAAGTTATGATTTTTGGGAAAGAACACGATAAAAACTACTTTCGAAAAATAAACTCAAGGGTAATTTCAAAGGCCTATTGTACTGCCCATAGAAATCAGGTTCGGATTACATAATACGCCACTGTAATGTTCGCACATTTCTAAAGGTGATAGACAGGGCTATTGAAATTGCCTTCAGTTGATTTTTCGAAAGTAGTTTTATCGTGTTAAAGTTGTAATCACTATACATATGGGAATTTCAAATTGGCCGAATAGGTAATGTCACTGTGATGTAGCTGTGGACAACTCCCCCATTCGCTCCAATACACAAAATGACTAAAATGTCACTTTTTTTCAAAATGTATTACTCAGTAGGATATTTTTCTTTCATGAGGACCTATAACAATATGCTATCTCCAATATATTTTGAGTACTGCCCTGAGGGTAAAAGCGCCTCGAAGAAAACCGCAAATTAATGATATTTTTATGTACGACAAATGGGAGAGTTGTCCATAAAAATGTCACAATTGACTGACCAAATTGCCAGTTCGAGATTCGCATAGATGTAGTGATCTCATTTTTCAATCATCCATAACTTTCTTAGTCCTTGCCCGATTTCTTTCAAACTTTCACCATCCAGTTTTTCTTATTTTTCTGCTTTCATACAAATCAACTTATTACCAAGGTTGGATTGCCCTTTAATAGGATAGGGTGTAACGCTTTAAACCACCAATTACGTAAATAACTTTATTGCCCCTACACTCTCACTGAGTAACTCTATAACATACATGTAGCCTACGTACCCTTTAATAGGATAGGGTGTAACGCTTTAAACCACCAATTACGTAAATAACTTTATTGCCCCATACACTCTCACTGAGTAACTCTATAACATACATGTAGCCTACGTACACACGTAATTGCAAATTGATGCATAATTGACCGTTTTATGTCGCTCAGAAATGTCATGAATTTGATTGAAAACACTAATAAACGCAGGGTATGTAGCCTTTCCCACTTCCCAGTTATTTCTATTGTTAGTATGGGTTTCCAGAAAAAAAAAGGCCACGCGGATCTTAAAGAAAAATTTATTCCTGGGCCTAGCAATACAAAGATAAGATATGCAGGGTGGCCCAAAAAGAATGAAACACCTGAGATCTGCAATATCGACTACATAATTGTCGAAATATCATTAGGTTTTGTTTTGGGTTATAGGAAATAATAGGAGGGTGGAAATTATTTGTCAGCTTTCTCATTCCTCTTATTCCCATGTGTGGAAGAATATTCAAGTAGCAATACCACATGAAAAGGGTTGCTCTTGAAATGGTCTCATATTCAAAATATTATCAGAAATAGTTTACAACTCTGGACTAAATTTGGATTGCACATCAGTAAGGTCCCATATGGTATGGTATTTATTGTTGGTGATTTTCTACAAGATTTTGTAATGTTGTATAGATAGATAGATAGATAAATTTTATTTCCACACGGTTAAAAAACCCAAACAGATACAAAGTCTGATTTGCATTGGGGCCGTGCCATACACAAATATACAAACTAAAAGGCACCCAATTAAAATACATAAATCACATCGGAAACATATTTATACAAGATAAAAAAAGAGTAAAAACTGGGTCAAATGAATACAAAATAATTAAAATTAATACAAGCATACGCATAGTTAAAGAAATTCTAATCATAATTACTTAATACGTGTAATAACATATATATAAATACAGATAATGCAATACTGGTAATACATATAAAGGCCAGATTATATAATACTCAGATACACAATTGAACACGTCCCTTCATACATTCAATCAGTTGACCAAACTCTACACAAACACACACATATACACACTCTCACACGCACACACACACACACACGCACACACACTCGAACACCCAATCAAGTAAACTTTCACATTCATCAACCTACTCCACATCAACACATACAAATCTCTACATACCACACACAAGCACATCAGGCAGTAAAGTCAAGTAAAATTACAATGCAGAAAACAGAAGAAATAAATGAGAAATTGCAAAATTTAGACGAATTCCCCCCCCCCCCCCTCCATTCATTTCCTGTTATTTACTAATGCCCTTTTGAAGCTGCCAACAGTATTACATTGTTGTTGTTGAATTGGGAGTGAGTTCCAGCAAGAATATATATATATATATATATATATATATATATATATACTTTTTTCTTTTCATGATGATGGTTCCGAAATCTCAATTAATCCTAATTAATGTCTAATCAACCATTCCTGATGTCTTCTAGACAGTTTCTTTCATAGTGCAATCACATGATCAGCGTGTACATGCATAGTTTATTCCAGGGGATGTATTTGGGGTCTCCTGGACTTTTTAAGCCTCCTATGCACTGTTCCATAGTTTTGAATTTAATGTAAGTCACCCTTTCCCCCCCCCCCCCCCCCTCTCACTTTACAAAGAAATATAGGGAAATTTTCATTAATTTCTCACATAATTCATTTTCCATCCCCCCCCCCCCCCCCCCCATATAGCAGTGGAACAAATGCTGATTTCATCTGCCACGCATTTTCTTCTCGATGTGCGGGAAATTGGAAAAACGTGTGCTATGAGATTACTTTCACCGTGGAGTTAAGGCCCTTCTTGCTCTAAGCAGACGTGAGAAATTAATGACGTTAATTTGAACATAACCTTCAGACGCCAGTTGTACGATCGCCTTTCATTGTCGCGACCCTCTCAACCGGTAGAATTTTACACTTAGCGAAATTAGTTGTGTTTTTTTTCTTTCAATAAGCTTAATTTTCATTATCAGTTTGATGATGCATGTTGGTTAATTCTCTTTGCGACCATTAGTCATTCATAACGTTAAAGAATTCGAGGTGATCTAACCTGTTAAAGTAGAATTTCATTAATTTTGAATATTGATTTAATTTTTATTATTGCATAGGTGAAGCTTAGATTGAACAAGGTTATCAAAATTCAACGCTTGGAAACATTTGAAGTAATGATTATTATCAATTATAAAACGATATAACACAGCCCCGCTATAGCACCTATAGAGCTCTTTGAACGCTGCTGAGATATGTGACGTCATACTGGGGAGCAATCCTTCCTAAGCAGACGATGCCCCATAACATCTTATACATTTTCAGTGCCTGTTTTGTCATCTCATCTTCACTTATTTCTCTTACTTCACTAGCGTCAGTATAAATGCTTATTTGTTGCCTCACTCTAAATTTCCTGCATGGTATTATTTTGATGAAAAATGCAGCGTTAAAAAAATAAAGGAATCAATCGATTGTAAACAAAAAAAGATGCCATTGTATTTTCAGCGGCATGTCGGCGTTTCAAGAGGGAACGAATACCATCCATGCTATAATTCAGCGGGCTTTACAATTCGAAAGTGTGATTTCTTTGATTGATCATTGACCCTTATCATGACTTTTTACAAACAAAAGATTTTAGTTACTAGAAACGGTTTCACTTCCCTTTTAGAATGATGTGAAATACGGTCATAGTGAAACAAACCAAACTCTTTATAATTTAAAAATAATTGCATTGCAGTTACGTTCACTTGATATAGGACGTCGTCTGCTTAGGCAGGATTGGCACCTGATGTGACGTCACGAAAACATCGGTATATTTCTGGCGAATCGCTCGGATATCCCAGATGCTGAGAAGTGTTTTTATTTGTGTTATTTTTTAATCATCAAACACGCAGTTAACGTAAAACTTATACGATTACCATCTGCAAGCTTTCTAGTTTCTAGAGATACATTATTGAGCATATTTGTGATTTGCTTTGAATATCTACTTTAAGGTAAAGAGGTGCAGCCCTACATTCAGGATATTATAAGAATTGTTCTTTGGGTATATTAATGGGCACATTTACCACCCCCTCCCCCCCCCCCCCTCTCGAATATAGGGAAGGGAAAAGAGAGAATAAATGAGAGAGGTGGAAAGTGAGAGAAAGAGAGAGAAAAAAAATGAAAAAAGATCTTGACAAAGCGTTCTCTAAGAATTAGTAAGCAGCTTGATTCAGTAATTTTCAAGTCCGATCATTTCACCGACCTGGTGACACTAGCCACCCCCCGAATATGCCACAAAGTCGGCCTACGTTTGAAAGTCCTTTATACTGTAAGTCATTGCATGGTTGTTTTAAACAGTGTTAACGGAGTCTGCAGATGGAGAAAACCAAAATCCTACAAATTTTTCAGGAAAAAGAAGAAGGTAAAGAAAGGGGGGGGGGGGGGGCATGTGGTTTTTGTGATTTGCCGTCAAGGCTAGAAAACTGGCTTTAAATTTGTCGATAGGAAATTCTATATACAAAACAACAACAAAATTTGATTAGTATGCCACTGTCGCGTATCAAAATGAAAGATAATGAGGACCATGTGGTGAAGAGAAAAAAAAACAACAACAACAACAAAAAAAGAACACGTCAAGATCTACAACGCATTGAAACGCATAATATACACTGCTTGATAACGGGTAAGCACTGGTGTAGCCAAACATGTTGAACGGAGGAGGGGGGGGGCACAAAAAAATCACCAAGTCACAAAGTTATACACACACACTTCCTTAGATGACTTGTTTAAGCGGATGAACGGGGGGCATGGCCTCCTTGTGCCCCCCCCCCCCCGGTATGCATATGAGGATACGAATAATGAAGCTATATTTAGGCAGTCTGAAAAGAAGAAGAGAGACAGTGATATTTGAGATCTGATATGTCTGCAGGGGAAATATTAGAAGGATACTAATCCAATGATTAGTTGACAGATTAACCCTCTCAAAGATGGATGGATTGTTAAACTTTGAAATGTATCCATATTACTGCTTCTGTTCTTTCAAATAAACAGAAACTTGAATTATATATTTTTTTTAAAGAGTAAATGTTGGGACTTGGACTAATTATATTGAGTTGTTACATACTTCTTATTATCGAACAGTGTGTCTTCTGGCCCTTGTATTGCAAAGATAATCTTGAATTCCGGAAATGACAGAAAATGTGTTTACTAGCTTCAAATCCAACTTATATTTAATGTTCAATGCTACAAAATGACTGATATCTCCCACACGAATTTGGTAGCAGACTGATAACGGCCGAGAAATGAGCACCCCTCCCCCCCCCCCCCCCCCAGGAAAATGAAGGTATGGTGGTAACGACAGCAGTCGAATAGTGGAACATTTGGTTTCAGAGAATGTGATTTCCAGCGCATTTTCGTCAGTAGGTTTACCAGTTTACATTTTGCTGATCAAAATCATATCTACTTTAGCATCGCGAGTGTCAGGAAGTACAGTCTCTTGTGGGAGTATAGAGACCAGTTAAAGCATGCGAACCAACAGTACGGGCCAGTTAAATCATTCATCAAACAATGGCAACAATACATTTACAATGGGACCGTATTACGTCATGTATATACCAATTAAAGACTAAAGCCATTTACTATGAGATCGAAGGGAAGAAGATTTGTTTATGTTCTTAAGAAAACACTACGTATGCAAACATGGCAAACGTATTTGAATTTCATGTTTTATACCTTTTCAAGTAAAATCCCCTAAAATATTGTACTTCCTAAATTTTTGCGGTATATATCTATTTGAGTTTATCGAAATAAATGCAATAAACTCGTTCTCAAATCTTATTCAAATTTGTGGACGCGTCTTTAATTAGTTCCACAAGTGCACGTTTTGATGATGATATTGTATTTCTTGATCTTTATATTTCTAGACATATCTAATGCATGATAAACTATACAGCGTTTCTCTCTATAAATACAGTTCACTACCGGGGTCCTGTTTCATAAAGCTTATTATCAATAACAACTGCCACATATCTATGACAAATTTGCGCTCTGCAACTCAGATGCAAATATTTCGGGAGCTTATAACTGTTATTGTAACTTGTTATAGATTATCAAGTTTTATGAAACGGGGCAAAGCTTATTATGGTCATAAAACATGAAGTGTATTAAGTAGTTTGTTGCCTATAACCATCCCCACATGTTGCTAGGCTACTAAATACACCTCTGCAGCCGTGGAAAAAAATGTTATCAAGCAAAAAAAGGTTACTGACTTTGCTATGTTTGTGCATGGCAAGAAGGAAAAAGAATGTCATAATAGCAATGTAAAGTTGCCCTTCAACCATTGAATCACTTTTTGTCCGTTACATTTTTGTTGTATAATTTGTAATAACCCTAGAAAGGGAGCTGGATAGAATGGTGTTTTTTCAAGGGCTGTATATATATCATGCTAATAATCCGTTTAAGAGTTAAAGGGAAATCCAACCTTAATAGTAAGTTGCTTTGAAAGAAAGAGGAAAAATCAGAGAAGCAGATTGGTGAAAGTTTGAACGAAATCGGACAAGCAATTAGAAAGTTATGAATTTTTGAAAGTTGTAATCACTATGCATATGGGAATTTCAAATTGGCCGAATAGGTAATGTCACTGTGATGTAGCTGTGGACAACTCCCCCATTCGCTCTAACACACAAAATGACTAAAATGTCACTTTTTTCAAAATGTATTACTCAGTAGGATCTTTTCGTTCATGAGGACCTATAACAATATGCTATCTCCAGTATATTTTGAGTACTGCCCCGAGGGTAAAAGTGCCTCGAAGAAAACCGCAAATTAATGATATTTTTGTGTACGACAAATGGGAGAGTTGTCCACAAAAATGTCACAAATGACTCACCAAACTGCCAATTTGAGATTCGGATAGATGTAGTGATCTCTTTTTTCAAACATCCATAACTTTCTTAGTCCTTGTCCGATTTCTTTCAAATTTTCAAAATCCCGTTTTTCTTATTTTTCTGCTTTCATACAAATCATCTTATTACCAAGGTTGGATTGCCCTTTAAGGCAATCAAATATATTTGGTCAATGTATTATGTTACATTTGGCACAAAGGTAATCTAATGCATACGGGTAGCAGAAGTAATGTCATTTGTTGCCTTATGTTCTCGCAATGAAACTGCACGCATGACAAAAAGTATACCTCCTACCGACAGATTAACCCTTTCAGGACAGGAATTATTTAAGGGCTAAATTGATCACATTTTCTCTTCAAATTGGCACCAATAATATTTTTCTTTTAGTTCTACATAGTTCTAATAAGGTGTAATGTCTTCGAAAAATTATGCATGGTAGGGAATTTTGTCGAAAATTTGTCGAAAAGTTGACAAAATTGCCAATTTGGATTTAAAAAAAAACTTATTTTGAACCTCTCACTGTGTTGCTAATTTAAGGATTGTAAAGCTTATTCTTATTTTTTAAAATTCATGACATCAAAAGCAATAAGGTCATGCAACAAAATTGGACATAGTGTGTGCAGAAATTTTTGCTCTTAATTTCTACTCATGCATCTGGTATATTTTTTAGAGCTCTGAATCAAAAGTTATTGGACCAAACCACATAACATGCATAATGTGGTCAATTGTCTCGAAAGAGTTAGTGTTGGGGTTGTAAAAATATGAACATACCAGGGAAATCATAACTGAACATTGGGCCGCACCATTTTTATTGTCGTTCTCACTGGCAGATTAAGGGGGCTCAACCGGCCCGAGCCCCCTTTTAAAGACCAATGTGACATACATACTTTAAATAAACAAAATATATATAAAATGTGTCCTTCTAAATTTGCAACCCAAAAGGCAACTGTAGGCATGTGTACATCTAATAACTTCTTTATTTTTCTTGTCAGATATCTTGTTGTGTAAATTATCCCCTCACCTAACGATAAGAAACTGTCCGGAAGCATTTGGAAAAGGATAATTATGAAGAACATAAGAATTGGTGTATACTGTGATCGTGTGATGTTTTTTAATCATGATAACAAATTTACCAAAATGATAACAAATTTACCAAATCTTACTGAAAGTCACATGCACTGCATACAGAAATGTGCATATGGGACTACACACACAGTCATGTGGCATGAATGTTTAATTGGTCCAAACTTTTCAGCTGTTTCTCGTCATTTTGCGAATATGAGGGCATTTGAAGAGCAATCCTGTTTGAGGGACATTTCCTCCATGGTATCCTTTCAAACTAAAGTAAAAAAGCCTGAGAACACTCATGAATTAATTTTCACCCTTAAACTCATCCTTCCCTTTAAGATTCGTTCTAACAATAGCAATGAGATCGTGAGGTTGAGCTGAAGTTCTTTGTTGGCAATATGTTTTGTTTTATTATTCTTTAGATGTCTGGATGTTCAAATCTGTTATAAAATACTGCGGCCTTTGTAAAATTGTATAATGATTTCGCTAGATTTACCGCCAAAATGGACATGTGCACCAACTCGACCAAAATTAAAATGCATACGTGCATAAAAGTATAGGCCTCTGTATTTTATATGTACATGATGCAAGAAGAGCTGTGAATATATTGTGACAACCTCCCGCCCATGGTGTTCGTATCAGTGGTGCAGCTTTGGGGAGAATGGTGGTACGTGCTCCCATCAAAGGGGGAGGGCTAACGTGAAAGGAAGATATAACCGAGTACGCTATGACTTCTTCCCATACCGTCCCTTAACCAACTGCCTTCTTCGATTCCATGGAGTATTAAAGACTAGTGCCCCCAAAGTGTCGTCGATGCCCTACGGTGTCTGGGCTCACGCAATATACGCCACAGGTTCGTGTCACCAGGGAAATTTCCCTGGTGTCACCTTGCTTTTATCTCAATAGGGATTTATTTGCTGTCGTATCGATTGGTATCCATCCATACATCAAATTAAAAGAATTCTGGAGTTTTTTTTTTTCATTCAATTACAGCAGAGCATTCATGGCGGTGAATCCCCTTTGCAAATACACTAATTGAACTTTCGACGTAAGAAACACTCAACGGCACAATCGAATCATATATTCCATACTTTCTTTGGTAAACGTATCAAGGAGCTCCTTTTTATTTGATGTAACCCCCCCCCCCCCACCCCCTTTCCTCTGTAGAATGATGTGAAAGCTAAGACCACACTAATGAAATTTACTTTTGGTTTGAAGAATACTGATACCAAAGGGTTATATGGACTTTAGATTACAGTCCCATTTCTATACTTTATCATCTATCAATCGTAAAAACGCTAACAGGTTGATTATCAACCATATTTTTATTGAGATAAAGTGAAAAGTTCCTTTTGTTGAAAGTAATTACATTATACAATTTTTACAGTCAAGAATTTTATCAAGAGTTTTTTATCATGACAATAATCATGATTAATTTAACCCTTTCAAGACAATTGACCACATTTTGTGGTTTGGCTCAATAACTTTTGATCCAGAGCTCTAAAAAATATACCAGATGCACGAGAAGAAAGAGCAAAATTTTCTGCATACACTATGTCCATTTTTATTGCATGACCATATTGCGTTTGAAGCCAGGAATTTTAAGAACAAGAATAAGCTTTGAGATCCTGAAGTTGGCAACACATTGAAAGGTTTAAAATCATTGTTTTTCATCAAAATTGGCAATTTCTTTCAACTATTCAACAAATTTCTAACCATGTATATTGTTTTCAAAGACATTACACCTTATTTGAACCATGTAGCACTAAAAGAAAAATATTATTGTTGCCAATTTGAGGAACAAAATGTGATCAATTTAGCCCTTAAATAATCCCTGTCCTGAAAGGGTTAATGGTATTTCGTAAGGTTATTCAAACTTTAGTACGTTGGCAAATAGTATGATTACTGAAACTTCTAAACGGGTGGAACTTGAGAGGTTTTGAAGTAATATCATATGGATTTATCGCTTGTTTATTTCATTCTTGCAATTCGTGTAATGTTTATATATTTCAAGTAGCTGTTGTTTAGCTGTATACCTAAATGGCAGGAAGGATCATGCAGTAAAAAGGGAATGAGACTCTTACAGATAATGTTGATTTCTGGTCATGCAGATACATTGAGAAAGAAACTGTCTCAAATCAGTTGGGAAAGGTTGATCATGTCTACATAATATTTTTTTTAATATACTGTGAGGTTTTGGAATCACCAAAATGATAAGAAACTGACACATTCTCACTGAAAAGCATATGTACTGCACACATAAATAGGTACATGGGACTGCACACACACAACTGGCATGAATGTTCGGCCCGAATAGTTCAGCTATTTGTCGTCATATTTCGAATATGAGGGCTTTTTGAAGAGCTATCCTTTTCCTGTTTTCAGGGGACATTTCTAATATAGTGTTCTTTGAAAATGACATAAAAAGAATGAGAGAGAGCTCAAAAATTATATTTCACATCTCCCAGAACTCAAGCTTCTCTTTAAAACCAGATTTTCAAGTTAATTCGACACCACACTTGGTCAATATATTTGAATGAGTACTGCCAAGTCGGATCATCGATATTTCAGAGACATTATTATGATGTGTGTTTGATTTAAATTTTATTATGATTGCTCACGAAATTCAATTTTTGGACGATCTATAAACGTCAACAGTATAGTGTGTACTCAGTATATATTACGCGTTATATTAGTTATTTTTGCAACTATAATTGTTAGTATTCACATTTTATATGAAATAGCAATATTACTCCAGTCCTGATTGAGGCGTATCGATTGCTGACATTCTGGTAGATTTTCCATTCACGCTCTTCATACTGTGCTTCAGCGTCATTCTGGAAAGGTAGCCAGGAATAGACGAGACAGTATTCGAATCATATAGTTATGAACAAACCTGTATTTGAATACGATCTGTGGCGATGTGCCCCTCACCTTGAATATACGACAAAAGCTATAACAAGATCATTAAAATGAAGCCATTGAATTAGGTTGGTTATAAGAATACATCATAAGATCTTCGAATAATTTTTTTAAAAATCCATTTAGATACTTCAGTTCCTGGAGCTCTCTCTCTCTCTCTCAATATATATATATAGAGAGAGAGAGATATATATATATATAGAGAGAGAGAGAGAGAGAGAGAGAGAGAGATCTATATATAGGTAGAGCAGGGGTTTGTTACTAAGACATTTCCTTGGAGAGAGAGAGAGAGAGAGAGGGCCATTTCCGTAGGCCTAAATACCTTTCATCTTTTTTTACTACAGCTTATACTTGAAATGAAGGACAATTTATATGGTGGTTTCCCATTTGATATTGGATAACAAGGATGCGAGGACGAAATGCATTAAGCGGAACGACTAAACGAGTTTATCGTCAAGCTTTTTAATTACATTTATCCATCACCAAGTATATCATGGCGTTTTTTTCTCTCTCTCTCGAATTCCGTCATCTTTACAACCTCGAATCTGTCTCCTTTCTCCTCTCGTATTCATTTCTCTTTATCTCTCTATCTCCCCCCCCCCCCCCCCCCCCCCCCCCCCCCCCCCCCCGCTCTCTCTCTCTCTCTCTCTCTCTCTCTCTTCGTTATTCCTAAATCTCACTGCTATTCTCTTTCTATCCTTGATTTTCAAGCTTCAAAGTGCCGAAAGCTCCTAAAATATTATCACCCCCCTTCCCGAGTTTTTTACGCGATTAAAGAATGAGGGCACTCGGGATAAGTCATCCCTATGGAGAAGTAGAGTAATGCCATGATGTTCGTTAGTTCTTATAATATCCTTACTCGATGCTTTATACTTTTTGTCGGTAACATCTTCATATTCCCATTACCCTTTGATTTCCATTATAATCTTTAATCCTACTCTCAATCTTTCATTTCTCTACTCAACTCCTAACATATTCTGTGTTTATACGATGATTTATCATTCATCCACGGAGCAAGCAATGATGCTTATATTGCACGTTGAATGTTTTATTCTCCTTATTTCTTTATACTCTTAAAACTACTCTAAATCTTTGATTCTTAACCCTTTCCCACTCGCTCAACTCCTGAAAAGACCCGTGTTTATGCACTATCACTAATCCATGGAGCAAACAACGACGCTGTATATTACATGTCGAATATTTTATTCCCTAATTTACTGAGAATCCTTTTAAGATACTTTAACATGACTGCACGCAGAGCAGAGCCTGTTCCCATTGCCAGATTAATGTTCGAACAAGGTGAATGGAAGACGTACACAACCCCTTATAAACGAACCCAATGCGACAAGAAGGCCATTGCTATTATAATGTTTAGTTTGTTCAAATGAGGTACAAGGTAAGCTAGTACCTCGTTGATTTATCTTTAAACAAAAATTAAAAAAAAAACGCTCAGAATTATATTTCTTCATACAACCCGTAAAAAAATGACATGATGCAAATATAACTAGGATTAAAATGAAATGAGGTGTCGACAATTCATATTTTTCATTAAAAAACCAACAAGACATAATGCAGACAAAATGCAAAAAAAAATAATATTATATGCCTTCCCGCTGTCATGCACCACATCCTTTTTTCAACGCTTTATTTTTGTTTTCCTTGTAAAAGATTAATGCATTGAAAACAACAGCTATCCCATATAGAAATATATATACATATGGAACAAAAATCATGAGGTAGAAAATTGGGAGCGGTTCCCCTCTGACCAAATTACAATGTGCAATGGGAACAGCCTTGTCACCCTCGCCCTCTCAGGATCTCTCTAACACGCTGTGGCGCTTATAGGCATTCGGTCAGGGTGCCGAACTTCACACCTTCCGCAAGATAGCCAGAATGTGGTGCTTAGCCCCCGGGGAAATTTCACGCAATTTATTTCAAAATCCCTAGCACAGATTACCTCTTTTATTCCTTACCGTTTGGAAGTCATTTCCACTTTGCTGCGATCTCTCTCCTGGCTCGTCTATTTGGACAATTTGATTGTTCTTCTGCTTTGGTGCCATGAGTGTGTATTTTGTTTTTTGAGTAAGACAGAAAGGTGAACTGTCTGTCGAACCGTGAATTTTCCATTTGAAATGTGTTAAAGAGAAAGTTAAGGTCTGGAAAACTATAAGGTGAAAAGATAATTTTGTAGCTTTCTCATTCTTTTTAGGTCAATTTGGAAGAACATCATTGTAGAAATGCCCCATGAAAAGGATTGCTTTTCAAATGCCTTAATATTATTCGAAATATGACGAGAAATAGCTCAAGTGTTTTGACCAAACATTCATGCCACATGTGTGTGCAGTCTTTATACACATTTCTCTATGCCCAGTGCATGCAACTTTGTGTAAGATCAAGTCAACTTTTAAAAATTATTTTGATGATTCCAAAACCTCACAGTATGCACTTATTCTTAATATGTACTACATAATCACCCTTTCCCAAGTGCTTTATTCAGACAGTTTCTTTCACATTGTAATCACATGACTAGAACTCAACAAATTTATCTTTAACATAAGAGTATCCATCTCCTGTCAGTGGCGTATAATATAAGTGAGCGGCGAGACGACAAATCTTTGGACTTTAATCCCCCAAACATGGGTTACAAAGTCCACAAGCCTCATTTCAAAGATTTTTTTATTTTATTTTATTTTTTTAAAGGAGCATAATAATTGCCGTATCTTGTAGCATCACCACAGAAACCAGATTTGAATAGGCCACGCCCAATTGCATGAGAAATCGCATATGAATATGAGTTATTTTATGATATGAGTTATTTGTTTATTTATGGAATTGATTTGGACATTCACGTACCATTTCCAAAGATAAAATCACAGTAAAATAACACGATAAAAACTACTTTCGAAAAATCAACTGAAGGCAATTTCAATAGCCCTGTCTGTCACCTTTAGAAATGTGCGAACATTACAATGGCGTATTACGTAATCCGAACCTGATTTCTGTGGGCAGTACAATAGGCCTTTGAAATTACCCTTGAGTTTATTTTTCGAAAGTAGTTTTTATCGTGTTATAAATGGGGAAAAAAATAATATAGATATCAATCCAAAGCCATTGCCCGTCATTTCGCCGTTGTACAAATGAATAAATTTTCCAATTAAAACCACAATTTTAAGCTTTTCACTATAGATGAAATGAAACTAAATGAGTTTTATGAACGGTATAGTGCTGATTTTGATTGTGGAGAGATGATAGGGAGGAAAAATGGCCAAATTAAGAATGATGCATAACGTAAATATTTGTTAAACTTTCCCTGCAATGACCAAACCTTTCATATATAACGGCAAAATGCAATTTTGCCGTTATATGATTGCATCCACCCATATCATTCATTTAATATTTTGGGGTAAAAATGGATCATAACACTGTCAAGGGTAAAGTCATATGACATTGCACCCTTAATCTCAAAAAGTGCAGACAAATTATGGAATATTTTGATTATCCAGGGAGACCATTCTGTGGCAACAGCATTTTACCTATAGCAACTACTGTTTTTTAATCATATTTAGAGTATTTAACCTGTATGAAGTTAAGTTTGTGCTTTGTACCTCAAAGACCTTACTAAGCAAATAACTACTAAGTTGATAAGAATTGTAATTTTTCATGAATTACAAGACATATCCTTAGCATCGATAGCATCAGTGTGCAGAAATACAGATAAAATAATGTACATTACAGTAAAATTTAAGGTTTTTTATGTTCAGTCTTGTGCTCTCAACATCTCAAGCACCATTTGAGTTATGGACTTCACATTTAGTATAAATCTGAAGCTATAATCTTAAAGAGATGCAACTCAATACTTTTATCATTTTTGAAGACAATTATGTTGCCGGTCTCCCTGTCTCCCTGTACACACACACACACAAACACACACACATATATATATATATATATATATATATATATATATATATATTTCTCTTTTTCACTTTTACTCAGTCTTCACTTCTTCGATACCTTTTATTTATCCTATGCACCCTATTCCCCCCCCCCCCCCCCCCGTCTCCTTCTATGTTTCTGTCTCTCTGTCTCTCTGTCCGTCTCTGTCTCTTTCTCTCTCTCACTCTTTCTCTCTATCTCAGTGTTAATTTCTTCCAACCTTCCTTCTATTTCTCTTCAACACCTTTCCCCCTGTCTCTCCGAAATTCTGTCTGACCTACGTCGTTCAAGCATTGAGTCATCTTGGTAGCTGATTTCATGCCTCTTGATGCGAGCTTTATGGATTTCAGTTAGTGGTCCGTGAAATATTAGGATGGTATAATAGGCCTATTGAAGTGATCACGATATTTTTAAAGGGAATTAAATGGCTGCATCTGACTATGTTTTTTTTCTCTATTATGATAATGGTTGGTACCACTGCTTCAAACATGGCATATAGTAACATTTTGTTTTTCCGAATGTTCATAATTCCGATGTTTCGTAATTTCGAAAATGAAATAGGCTTAATTCATAATTCTGAAATGCAGTAGAACCCTATATTATTTTTGGAATTATGAACCTTATTTCATTTTCGGAATTATGAACCTTCGAAAAAACGAAGTACCCCCTTCATTATAGGTGTAATATACTGTATGTGTATAGTCGCAATGGAAATTCATTGGGTGAATTCATGTTCGGTGTTGAAAGCTGGTGTTGGTGTTGGGGCAAAACTAGCATCATCCACAACACCAAACCTGAAATGAAGCTGGTGCTGGGATTGACTTCACTAGTTGCTGAGCTATCAATAATGTGATTGGTATTATTTTTGTAAACCCGAATTCGGTGTTGGGGCTAGAATCAGCAGCCCAGTTCACGCTCTCAACACCAACACCAACACCAACACCAACACCAACACCAACACCAAACTTGAAATCACCCATTGTGTTACAATACAGTATGTTACAGTTTAGTTCAGGCCAAATCAGAACACAGGTTGCATACTGTTAGCTACTGCTGTTTCGGGAAATCATCTAGGAAGGTATACTAGGTCACCAACAGCAAGCATTATTGCAGATATACGTATAAAATTTGAATAAACTTTGTAGTTTGGCCTATTTTGTTTTATAAAAAAGCTTTATAATCATGTTTTGATATCATTAATCTTTATCATCACACCAAAGAAAATCTTGAGCTGTTTGAAGGAGAACCGTTTTGAGAAAGGACTCTTACGTCAATGCAAAATCGTCAAAAAGCATTATATAATTCATTTTTAAAGATATTCAATTTCAAATGCAGCTGGTTTAAATGACATTTTTACATTTAAAAAAAATCTTGAACCCTTTCAGGACAGGAATTATTAAAAGGCTAAATTGATCACATTTTGTTCTTCAAATTGGGAAGATTTTTCTTTTAGTGCTACATAATAAGGTGTAATATCTTTGAAAATAATATACATGACTATGAATTTTGTCGAAAAGTTAAAAAAATTGGCAATTTCGATGAAAAAAAGAAGATGATTTTGAACCTTTCATCGTGTTGCCAATTTAAAGCTTATTCTCGTTTCAAAAATTCATGCCACCAAACTCAATATGGTCATGCAGCAAAATTGGACATAGGGTGAGCAGAAATTTTTGCTCTTTCGACTCATGCATCTGGTATATTTTTTAGAGCTCTGAATCAAAAGTTATTGAACCCAACCAAAATGTGGTCAATTGTCTTGAAAGGGTTACCGTCAGGTTTTTTTTACTGTATATATATATATATATATATATATATATGCCTCTATGGATGATAAGGTGCAAAATACTATAAAGAAAAGCAATATTGCACGTTTGCTGCTAACATTCAGTTAGCTCTCTAAACAAGGTAATTGCAATAAGAACTAATTAGGTAGTATATAGGCCTTAGGAAATGAATTAAATTTGATTACGTAATCTAGTGGCCGACTGAAAATTGAAAAAGGGATTTTTTAAATACAAATACATTGAGGAAATTTTAGGTCATAGGTATACACATTCAACAACAATGGTTAATTTATATTTAGGTTTTCATAATGTCTGTCTATATTGTGAATAACGCTTAGAACGCCAGTGACCCGGGTTCGATTCCCGACAGAGACATTTTTTCAACCTTTGGAAAAATTTCAAAAGGGAGGACTTCTCTGGGGAATTTTGATTCAAGCTACACAAAGATTATTATCTCATTTCCTTTCACATTGTATTTATTTCTATGAGAGTTGGCAAAGCTGTTGTATATGTTATTTCCTTATCTATTTACCACTCCCATCCACCCCTCTCTCTTCATCCTCTAGTATCTGTTTCATTTTCATAATTGTGCTCTCTGTCTTGTTATAAATTATATATCTTTCATATTCTGTCTGCCTTTCTGAATTCCTTTTTGTGTCTGTCTGTCTGTCTGTATATATCTGTTTATATATATATATATATACATGTATATACATATACATATACATATATATATATATATATATATATATATATATATATATATATATATATATATATATCTGTCGGTCAGTTGAATCTGGTGTCGCCGAAATCACTGGCCCGTCTCCGTGGTCTAGTGGTTAAGGCATTGGCGTTCTAAGCCAACGACCCGGGTTCGATTCCCGGCGGAGACATTTTTTCAACCTTTGCAAAAATTTCAAAAAGGGAGGACAGCTCTGGGGAACTTTGATTTAAGCTACGCAACCATTATTCTCTCATTTTCATTTCTCACAATTATATATATATATATATATATATATATATATAATAATATTATATATATATATATATATATATATATATATATATATATATATATATATCTTTCTCTCTCTCTCCCTCATTTAAACTTTTCATCACACCTACTCCCTCTGTCATAATTAAAACGCTATCATTGGAAAAAGTAGCCAATTTTTTTTTTCCGTATATCTCTTAATTTTCATGTATACCTTCACTCCGACCTCCAACCCATGGCTTTCAATATATACATAAATGACAGGATATGAACATCAGAGATGCATAAAACGCATTTCTATATTTGGCTATAGTGGCAGGCGTTCCACGCACTAGGGGAGTGTAGAACAGAAAGAGCAACATTGGTTTAAAAACTGTCGTATCCGAACATCAGTTATGAATAAATGAACCTACTTCATGAATATCACAAACTAAATCAATAAATATGACATTATTCGGCGAGCCATATGGAGAGTCACAAAGGGCACCGATGTCCCAATGGCATTTCCGAGAAAAAAAATGAAGGTAAATTTACAGAGAACTTTGCTTGAAAGGAAAATGTGATCATACATAGTGAAAAAACATTCAAATATTTCGTAGTGCCCCTCGATTCTTGTATGCTCATACATGCACTTTTCTTTAACATCATTTCGTAATCTTTCTAAAAATCATATCGTTAATTATTTCAGAAAGACTTCTCCTCCTACTCTATTTTTTTTTTTTTTTTTATTTTTTGTTGCTTTGATGATTTTGGGAATGCGGTATAGAGTGCTTGCATCAGAGTATTCCACCGACAGAACGTAAAAAAAAATTATTTTGTAGATTTGCTTTTCGATATATGGTTCCATGTGTGAGTACTCCATGTTTGAGTGTATAATCATCACATAATTTCAATTCTGTTCTGACATTTTTATTTAGACATTTTTCATTTGATCACTTCCAATCTTTTGTATGAATTCATCTTTGCTAATTTTTTTTTTAGAATTAAGACTGAAATAAACAAGGATTGACATTAATAACTCACATCCGAGGTTTACAGACAAAAAGCATAAGTTCCTCAGGCAGGGTAACATAGTGTTGTACGTTACAAATAACATAAAAATGAACTAGAAAATAAAACCAGGGCCCTGTAACATAGAGAGTTACGATTAAATGTATCTCTCTAAAATTAATTGTATTTCCTTGAATTAATCATATCTTTACAATTAATCGTAGGCAGGTCGATTTTGTTGTCACAGGGCCCTGATAACGATGTGGATTCATATTATACGTAAAATACATTTCAGATATGACTCATCAATTGAAAACTTAAAGAGAAGAATGAGTTCTATTAGAGATGAAGAATAATTTGTGAGCTTTCTCATTCTTTTTATGTCAGTGTGGAAGAACATCATATTAGAAATTTTGCCCTGAAAAGGACAACTCTTCAAATGCCCTCATATTTGAAATATGACGAGAGATAGCTGAAATGTTCAGGCCGAACATTCATGTCACTTGTGTGTGTAGTCCACTAGCGTACCCGGGGGGGGGGGGCAGGGGCAGACTGCCCCCTGACAACTTTTGAAAGGAAAAAATAAATTTTCCCCCTTTTTAGACCTTTTTTTTTTCTTTTGCTTATCAGAGAAATCTGGACCCCATAAAATGTGAAACCACTGAGCGACTTTTGACTTTTGGAGCGCTGCCCCCCCCCCCCCCCCCCCCCCCGAGCGACTTTTGGAGGGCTGGCGAGACGAAAAATATACGGATCGACCTTTTGGAACTTCCACCTTTTTTGTTGTTTTTTAAAATTTATTTTCTATTTTTTGCTTGTCAGAGAATTATGGAGGAAAATATTCCATACCCCCCCCCCCCCCCCCCCCATTCCTGTGTGCAGTACATGTGCTTTACAGCGAGATTGGGTCATTTTGATGATTCCAAAACCCCACAGTATAAAAAAAACCTTATGCAGAATGATCAACCTTTTTCGATTGCTTTGAGATAGGTTTTTTTTCACAATGTAATTCCATGACCAGAACTCAACTTTATCTTTAAGCGTGACTAAGGATTTATTATATGAAACTACATAAGACAGATTATGCCAAATCAGTCAAACCTATCAGACCCCTGGGCTATGCTGCCAACGAAAAGAACCTGCTAATGAAATATAAATCTTTCATTTTCTTAATCTCTATGACTCGTTTTCGAGCATTTCTCTCATTCGTTTATGACAAGTGTCATATCTGCAATTTGTTTACCGCACACCGTCGGTTAATACGCCATGCGGATGAGAGGTCTTAAGATTGATGAGTTTGACGGCCTAAACCAACATCTTATAATTGCCTCCATAAATCTTCCTTCATCCGTTGGGTGGTTTTTAGAAAGCAAGGGGCAAATCAAAAGAGGCACTCACAGCCATTGTGTATCAGATATCATCCTCCGGGACGCATTAGGGTTATAAATATTTGTTTTAATCACATTTTAGTGGCTCTGTGTATGTTAATCTTGGGGAGATGTAAACACATTGGTGATGGTCTTCGTAACATAAAATCTGTGTACACTGATGGTGACATTTGGGGACAATGATGGGTATGGAATGTTATACTGTCTATTTCTATCAAATAAATTGTATTTCTATTATGAAAAAAACCAATGTTATAACAGAGAAAATAGAGACACGGTGCGATGAAGTTATTCCCATTTCTGATAAGGCCTACATATCTCTATCTCTTTCATACTCTCTCTCAAAAAGAAAGAAGAGAATTTTCACTCTATTTTCACGCCCCTCTGGAGTCACGTCAGTGATCACTTGTTTAGGAGTAACTACTAGGTGTTTACAAAAACCGTTTTATTTTAAATCTAAATGAGATTTTTCACTTTTTTGAAAAATCAAGGCCACAAAGTCTGTGTGTATATCAGTAATTAATTCAGAACACAACAGCTGCAATTGTGTGTTGCAGCTGAAATTCCAGAACACCTTTTTAACCCAGAGTTTTCAATCATTAATGACACCGGACAGCAAAAGTTTGGCAGAAATGACAGATGCAACGCACAATGGCAATTGTTGTATTCTGAATTAATTTTCAAAATATGAAAAATCTGATTAAATATTCAGAGCAATATTTAAAGAAAAGTATTCAGAGAAATGTCATAAAACTTGCTCCCATTAAATTTTACATTCTTCATCTTTACAATGTAGAAACCTCAGTCTGATACGAGGTATCATTTTTTAGTTATTGAAGATAAAATGTATCCACTGTTTTTTTAACATCTAGTCCTCGCTCGAAAGAAAAGAGTATTAATTTTCACCCCATTTTCACTTTATTTTCACTCCCCCTGGAGTAACCTCGGTGATCACTCGATTTTTTGAGATATACCTTGCATTCATTTTTAGACCACGTTCACATCTATATGTAACAAAACAGCTTAAACTTATTTTTGCCGTGCACCTGAACCACTTGTTGCTCCCAGTACTGTTACTAATTCTGCTACTGCTGTTAGCACTTTATGCTGCTAATGGTACTACTACTACTACTTCTACTACTACTACTACTACTACTACTACTACTACTACTACTACTACGACGACGACGACGACGACGACGACGACTACTACTACTACTACTACTATTACTACCACTACACTACTACTTCTACTGAAACTGCTGCTGCTATACTGCTACCACCACCAATATTCTACTACTACTACTACTACTACTACTGCTACTACTACTACTACTACTACTACTACTACTACTACTACTACTACTACTACTACTACTACTTCTCCTACTACTTCTACTACTACTACTATTAATACAATACTAATAACAATGTAATAAACCTATACCGCAAAAATGTGTCAACCATTTTTTTTTTGCTTGCTTGTCAGAGAATTTTGGAGAAAAACTAGACCCCCAAAATGTGATAACCTTTTTTTTTCTTTTTTTTTTCTTTTTTTTTGTTTTCGGACATTTCGGACAGGCACAAAAGTTAAATCATGTGGTGACCCCCCCCCCCCCCCGGTATTTCAAAATGGATTTGCGCCACTGTTATCACCATAGTGGTCTCTATGCGCCTTCTACTTCTGTTGCTGCTACTACTGCTCCTATTACTACAACTACTACTACTGCTTCTACTATTACTACTACTACGTATACTACTACTGTAGCTACTGCTGCTGCTACTACTACTACTACTACTATAGCTCTACTACTACTACTATACTACTACTACTACTACTACTACTACTACTACTACTACTATATTACTACTACTACACTACTACTTCTACTGAAACTGCTGCTGTTATTACTGCTACCACCACCAATATTCTACTACTCCATCCAGTGGCGTATCTACGGGGGGAGGGGGCAGAGGGGGCGCCAAAAACGCAAAAGAGAGGAAGAAAAGGGGGAGAAATAGAGGAAATTTTATGGTCTTTTAAGTTATTTGCGCCCCAGTCAAGGACAAAATGCGTAAGAAATGGTGTTTTATAGGGTTCGAAATGCGAAAATTTTCTAAATCTCGGTCGCTTTGCTCCCTCGCTTAATTATGTTCATGATCTAGCTATTTCACGTCCCCAATGGCGCTTTTAAAATGTTAACCATTAATTGACTCTAGTTGCTTTGCCCACCCCCCTCACCTGCATAAGGCAGGAGCTTGTTAAATTTTGCGCCGCCAGATGGGATTAACTTCTACTTCTACTTCTACTTCTACTTCTACTTCTACTTCTACTTCTACTACTACTACTACTACTACTATACTAGTAGTACTTGACCTCGAATCTGAAATCTCCTGTTTCCAAGACCACAACTCTCACTACTGAGCCATACTTCGTCTCCACGTTAAGGATATATCAGTGTACCACCTCTATTAGGTGTTTAAAAATTTGACACTTTAAAACACTTAAAAGTGTTAACTCGTATCAGAATGAGGTTTTTAACAGTGCTCTGATTATACAGTTGGATTTTCACTGTTTGCAAAAATCAAGGCCACAATCTCAGTGTGTATATAGCAGTACTCAATTTAACGCAGCAGTTGCTGCGTACATTGCAGCTGAAATTCCACAGAACCTTTTTTTAACCCAGAATCATGAATCATTAATGACATTGGATAACAAAAGGTTGGCACAAATGACAGCTGCAATGCACAATGGTATTAATTTTGAGTTCTGAATTAATTACTCATACAAACAGACTTTCTGGCCTTGATTTTTCAAAAAGTGAAAATCCAATCAAACAGTCAGAGTGCTATTTCAAGAATCGTATATTCAAAGAAATTTCATAAAAATAGCCCCAAATAAATTTGACATCCTTTTGAGTTATTGACGATCAAAAGCGTCAGCTGTTATTTTTACACTGAGTATACTACAAGAATTACACTGCTGTATTCCTCTCTTTCTCTGTGATGTGCCTTCTTACTACATGACTACATGCACTGTACGGTTAGGTCGATATACGTGTATTATCTGATACATTTCAACATCTAGAATTCCCTGTAAAGTCTGG
Source organism: Heliocidaris tuberculata (assembly GCA_025618425.1). Classification (NCBI taxonomy): domain Eukaryota; kingdom Metazoa; phylum Echinodermata; class Echinoidea; order Camarodonta; family Echinometridae; genus Heliocidaris; species Heliocidaris tuberculata. The sequence continues at coordinate 31,154,205 of CM046835.1, forward strand.
CTTTTCATATCTATAGCACGCGACGGCGTCCCATTTTTGTTGCCTGAAATTTAGATCAGTCGTATTAAAAAGTGATATGCCATGCACTATCCAAGCTTGTCTTATCGGGTGTAACGATTAACCATGTGGCTTTCTTCCCCCCCCCCCCCTTTTTTTTTTTTTGGTTGTTGTTGAAAGGATGATTAAACTGGTCTCACGCAAACACGTATTTGGAATCAGAAGGGCCTTAACTCTGTGTTGAAGTAAATGAGTTAAGGTCTTTCTGGCTCCAAACAGACGGACTATCATCATGTAAAAGCTGTCAATGATTCTGCCATCTTTATTATATCAACGTCACTGCAAAAAAAAACCCCAAAAAATGCATGGAACATAACCGTGGCAACAAGATTATGATAAATTTAGTTCTCAACATGACAATCTTCCTCTATGCGTTCATTTTTCTACATGACATGTGACGACACGTGAAATTTTATTGGAACGACATACATGTATGTGTTTGTAGAATAATCAGTCTGTTTCTATAAATATACATATTCTATCGTACTATAATTATCATGTAAAACCTGTCAATGATTCTGCCATCTTTATTAAATCAACGTCACTGAAAAAAAAAATTGCATGGAACATAACCATGGCAACAAGTTTATGATACATGTATTTTTCCACATGACAGTCTTCCTCTATGCGTTCACTTTTCTATATGACAATGTGACGACACGTGAAATTTTATTGGAACGACATACATGTATACTGTGTTTGTAGAATAATCAGTCTGTTATATAAATATACATATTCTATCGTACTATAATTATCATGTAAAAGCTGTCAGTGATTCTGCCATCTTTATTTCATCAACGTCACTGCAACATGGAACATAACCATGACAACAAGTTCATGATGCATGTATTTTTCAACATGACAGTCTTCCTCTATGCGCTCACTTTTCTATGTGACGACACATGAACGAAATGCATGTACTATGTGTTTGAAGAATAATCAGCCTATTCATATACCTATTCTGTCGCGTGTGTTTCATTAACGGATTCTCTCCTTGCCTGTATCTTTGGAAGTTTTTTGAAGAAAAAAAATCAGTCAGTTTTCTTACTTTCATTGCTATAAAATGATAAAATGCAATGATATGCTCTTTTTTTATTTGTTCTTCTCCCCCTGTCCTCTTTATTTCCTATTCTTCATTTTTTTTTAATGCTCTTATATAGGAGATGTCTCTTTGATGGGAAGGGAGGTTTGTCATGATTGCAGTTTTACTTTCTTTACGGCGCCTATAATTATAGGAAACAAAAAATAGGGAAATGGAGAGAGAAGAGAAAATAGAGAAAGGTAGAAAACTAAATGTAAAGAGAGTGACAGAGAGATAAGAGAGTGATAAAGAAATAAACGGAAAGACAAGATGTAGAGAGAGAGAGGGGGAGGGGTGAGAGGAGAGAGGGGGTAGATAGGGCGAGACTAGAGACAGAGGGGCGGATAATGATTAAAAATAACATAGAGAAAATCATAGAAGAGAAAGGGGATGCGCAGAAAGAGCGAAACAAGAGAGAGAGAGAGAGAGGGGGGGGGGAGAGAAGAGAAAATAGAGAAAGGTAGAAAACTAAATGTAAAGAGAGTGATAGAGAGATAAGAGAGTGATAAAGAAATAAACGGGAAAACTAGATGTAGAGAGAGGGGGGGGGTGTAGTGAGGGCGAGACAAGAGACAGAGGGGCGGATGATTGAAAATAACATAGAGAAAAACATAGAAAAGAAAGGTGGCGGGCAGAGAGCGTGAAACAAGAGAGAGAGAAAGAGAGAGAGAGAGCGGGGGAATGTATAGAGAGAGAGAGAAAAAAAGGGAGAATATATAGAGAGTGACAGAGAGAATAACAGAAATGAGAAAAGAGTGAGTGCATAATAAAGAGACATGCAGAAGAAGAAAGAGAGAGTTGGAAGGTAAGAGAGAATGATCGCGTGAGTGAGAAAGAAAAAGATGGACACAGTAAAAAAAAAAAATGTCACGCCTAAATAGAGAGAGAGAGAGAGTGTGTGTGTCTGTGAGTAACCCTGTAATGTGTCCATATCTACCAAAGATATACGACGGAACATTTGCATGATAGCTAGCTGAAATTCCCAGTCTTCTGAGAGTCATCATACGGTCTAAAGGTATGGACGTGAATTTCGATTCCCGCCATATTTTTGTTCCCCAGCAACACGATGGAAAAATGAATTGGGCCTAATGGCGAATGATTCTACCTCATGCACATCTAAAGTCCAGACGAGCTTGATACACCCAGTGGCGTATCCATATATTGATAAACAGAGGGAAGGGGGTCTCTTCAAAAGGTAGAAGCAAATTTTGCTTGTGACGGATGAATACATTATTAACAAAGATTTTTCCTGGACCATCAAACGCGGGGGGGGGGGGGGGGGGGGAGGGGGAGGGGGGAGGGGGGAGGTCCTATGTTGTAACATTACAGATCACGAAAGAGAAATTTAGGAATGGACATTATTGTACACTCCCTCATTAAACTGGATATTTAATGTCATCTGGGTGCCATTGCATAAAGACTTACTATTATAGTAACTTTGCCATCAATGGTAACTACCATGGTAACGTTGCTCAAGAGCCAATCAAAATCCAGTATTCCATGAAAAGTTACTATAATAGCAAAGTTACTATAATAGCAAGTTTTATGCAACGGCACCCTGAATTGACAAATCGTAAAATCAGAATAAGTTGAGCATTAAAGATTCGAATTTTGAAACAGCTTTGAGATACAATGCTGTAATCATGACAGCGTTTAAAAAAAAACTCGATGAAGCTGTGAGGCATTCAGAAAACATTTTAATTCATGGAACTCAACATTTTTAACAGTCCCCTTTTTCACACTGGGATAAGAAGATAAATTCTTCTTTGCCCTACTATAAAAATCATTCGCCTTGACCATTTTGCTTATATATGCACGATATAGTCCAGTGGCGGATCTACATAGGGGGAAAACCGGCCGGTGCCACTCCCCCCCCCCCCCCCCTTTGAAACCCAACTGGCATACCTTAAGTACACAATAATTTTTTTTTATAAATGCCCCCTTTATTATTTACTTTTACGGCATTGTGCCCCCTCTGTCACAAAATCCTGGATCCGCCCCTGATATAGTCTCATATTAAACTATATTGCCCAGTAGGCCTAGCTGCAAAGTAAAGAAAGATATTTATTAAAAGTTTCTTTTTTAGATTGTGATTTTTAAAGAACTGTCAGAGGGTGTTATTGCCTCATGAAAACCTCATATTTTATTTGTGCTCTGACCCACAAAACTGGAACAATTTCTGTTCGGAGCCAGAAGGGCGTTAAGTCCCATCATTTGTACAGAGTCAGTGCCCTTCTGGCTCCAAACAGGCGTTCATTGTCATAAAGCCACATGATTATCGAAATCTCCCGAGTGGTAACTTCCGAAGAAAATTACGTTAAAGGTTTAAAGCATAAAAGCAAACCAGTTTATGAATTGGTCTTAATCATTTTGTCTTATCTTCGGTAGATATGAAGCTTTGGTTTTGAATAGTATACTTGTCCGTCTCTGACACTTCTAGACTTTCACTAATGATACTGCTGCAAGCTAGCTAGCCTGCCTGCAGTGATCTCGTGAACGATCACTCTAACTTTCCCATCACGTGCCGTTCGTGTTAGAATCGACACCGATATCTGGTATCATCAAGACCATTACTGCGATCCATCATTTTAGCGGTGATGATCATGTCATGATTTCTGCTATCACTTATAGGCGAATAGTCTTTTATCGAAATCCTTAATTTGAGCAATGGAGTATCGTGATTCCAGACAATGAGGGGGGCATCGGCCTTACTGGATGAAAATCGCTGATAAGGTCCTCCCCCTTGTGTTGGAAGGGTCGCTATCTTCTTTTCACGACGTCCCTCTCTATAGCTCTCTTTCATTTTATTTCTTTTTTTATTTTTATTTCGCCATTCCGGGGGGGGGGGGGGGGCTATCTCTGCTACTTGTTATAGGAACAAATTTTTTGATACACATTAAAGTGGCATGTCCTATAAAATGTAAACCTGGGCATGGCAGCGCATAAGAATTGTACAATTAACACGATTAAAAACTACTTTCGAAAAATAAACTCAAGGACAATTTCAAAGGCCTATTATACTGCCCTTAGAAATCAGGTTCGGATTACGTAATACACTATTGTAATGTTCGCACATTTCTAAAGGTGATAGACAGGGCTATTGAAATTGCCTTCAGTTGATTTTTCGAAAATAATTTTTATGGTGGTAATTATTTAAGCCGTTTCCCTGTGATACGATGCATCAAATAATTTTTAAAGGATTTATTGAGGGGGGGGGGGCTGAAACGGAATAAGGCGAGATTTACACCAGTTCCACCTTATAACGTTAACAATGCCACTCGCTACAGTTGCAGTGACTTCAAAGGCTCTGTGTAATTCAGAATGTACGGACTCTATCATTATTTTCTTCATTTATGTTTTACTTACCTGCATGCATGGGCATCACAGCGGAGGGAATATAGAGTTGTTAATTCATGTTTTAATATGGGCTTATAAAAAAAAATATCGAGAGCATGCAACCCCCTCCACCCCCCCCCCCCCCCTCACTCCTTCTTATTTTGCTTTTGTACGCCTACATGACGGTAAAAGTCTGTACCATTTCTTCCATAGGCTATAGTCCTGGTATACCTCATTGTAGAGGCCTGAATAATAAAGACTAACATACCCATATGATCACGTACACATGTACGTAACTAGGGACGTATATGGTTATGACCCAATCTGTGGAGTGCTATAGTTAATGAATGTCTGGAGCCAGATTTGCAGAAAATACGTCCACACAATAATGAACTATCTGTGTCCTATGTCCGTCGGGTTTAGCAAATTAGCATTGAGGTCCGGAGGCTATATAGTCACTTCTTTACTCTTCTCATTGAAAAAAAGAGAGAATTTTATTTTCCTGGAAATAATGTGCTTAGAAAGGCAATGATATCGTATTCATGTATCATACCTCAAGGGCTAACAATGCCTTTTTTTTCGTTCATCTCAATATAAGATGGATCATTTCTTACAATTGTTATTCATGCGTATTTTCTCCACGGACACGTCTAGTGTGTACTCTGATTTTGAATGAATGCTTCCTTACGTTAAAAAAAAAAAAATTGTACTCTATGTTGTTATTGTTGAAATCTACTAATTTATTACATTCGATTGAACAATCCCCCTATAGTGCCTTTTATGTCCTATTACTCTTGTTCATGTCTACCTTTTAAACCAAACTTAATATTGCTAAACTTACATCAGGCATATAGTTTTCAAGGGCGCATGATTTCTCTAAGTAATGAAGATGTCACATTCTCGAATCTTGACATTAAGATTCAGCTGACACTAATATTACCCTCTTATGGAATCCCTTCACAGATCACGCAGCATCTCTGAAACAAGCACAGCAGCTGCGACAACAACGACGATTCGCCTCACAAACCCGCCTGCACCGACCGTCATCATTGAGGACTCCATCAAGAAATGGCTGCCCGATGTAAACAACACTTTACCCAATTACTTCACGATGAGAGACAACACAACGAATGATCCCAGGTACAGGGACGGCATCCTCGTTTACATGCATCTCAACAAAGCGGCTGGTTCTACAACTAAGGCGTGCCTGCACAAGGTGGCCCGAAAACGTTCCGTCGCGGGTCAAGTCGCCATCTTGGACAGCACCGCGAGAGTTAAAGTGCAGAGCATGTTGGAAAATCGAGCAAAGTATAATATTTTAATGGGAGGGTATGCATTTGGGATATGCGATGCAGCAAAGGATGAAAATTGCTCTTATTTTACTGTTTTGAGGGATCCGTACGAAAGGTTACTTTCTTCCTTCACGTACTGCAGGAGAGCGGGTATGGACCAGACTTGTCAAGGTTTAGGACCCTGGGACGTCTCCCTCAAGGAATGGGCCCTTCACCAAGGCAGTTATTTCTTCAGGCAGTTACTTATGAAGGACTGGTTCTGTAAACCCAACCCCGAATACGCGAAATTAGGCCTTAGAGGTATTCTTCATTCATCGAGCACCACGTTCTCGCGAGCTCCTTGCTGGTTTCGGGAGAAGGTCATCCTAAACCGATCCCTGACCTCAGCTCAAATGGACACCCTTCTTGCATATTGTGTAGAACATCTAGAAGAGTGGTTCTCGGTTATTGGACTAACTGATCAATACGATCTCACACTCGCTATGCTCGAGGATGTTTATCAAATACCATTCCAGAGGACGTGTACAGGGAACGAAATCAACGTAAGTAACTACAAAAACTTAGCAGACGATAAAGAAGTTAACAAAACTGAGACAGTTTTAGACTGGAAAAGAGAACTTCAAGAAGACCCAGATGTGTATGAAGCTCTTCGCGCTGATATAGTAATATATGAAAAGGCAAAAGAAATATTTGAACGACAAAAGGCAGCATTTCTTGCAAGGAAACAACAATAGTATACCACTGAAGCCTTGAATGTCCGGACAATAACTAGGGAAATGTTCTGAAGTTTATTCATTTTCGTTGTATCTTCTCGATTGACATGAATACTATCACTATTTCTTTTACGGTTCATCGGGGAGTAAAGCTTTCCTGTACACGTTTCTTGATTTGTATAGAGAAATGTGATTTAGCAAAAGAAAAAAAAAATCCTTGAAAATCGCTGTTTTATTCAAATAAATTTAACATGATGGTTATATTATTTTTTTCTTCAACAGCATGCAGAGTACTACTTTGTTTTAGATTTAGAAAAAATAAAGAAAATTTTGTAATACTCTGCACGGAATGCTTATTAGTTGATAATGTTTGGATTTACGTAATAGCAATACTCAGTCCTAATTGAAAAAAAGATAACATTTTGTAATTTTCAGCACGGAATTGACTTTATTGACCAAATCCAGCCTGAGTTTTTTTTTTTCTCTCTCTCTCTCTTGTTTTTTTTTTTTTTTTTGGGGGGGGGGGGGGAGGTTCGAGAGTGTTTGTGCGTTTTGCGCATACGGAGAGAGATTATGTAGAGCTTCAAAACTTCATACAAATCAGGGGTGGACTGGAGTTCATTATAAAATGAGACGTTAGAAAAATAAAATATAACTCAAATTGTTATCAGTTTGCAAATGAGATTTTCATGTATTGACAATATTGATTGATTGCCCTTAAATCTGAACTATGTATAATTATATGCACTTCCCAATTAAAGAACCATGCGAGTTCCGATCGAGCATTGGTGCTCATTTCAGGGGGAGGGATGTGTACATAATATAACAGGTTGCAATACAACTGATATTATCGGAAATGTTAATGGCGGGCGGGTGTACTGTGCCGGAGGTTATTTCTTATCTATTAGTATTCTTATGTTACTTTTATTTAAAAAAAGCAAACTAAAAAAAAAAACAGGCCCTCAGACAACAAATCGACCGGCCCTATAGGGCCTGAATATCAAGGGGGCAATTGGAGGAAACCCCAAACTCCCCATGGTCAGTCCGAACCTGATATAGAACAATATTTTAACAATTTGATTCATGCAATGTTGTGATTGGATTCAAGCTGTAGGACTGTTCTACTACTTACCTATTTATACATTCGTCGTCTCACACAAGTTGGAAAGGGCTGAACCGTCAGATGAGAGCAAGAAGGGCGCTAACTTGTACCATTTTGTGCAGAATTTTATGAGTGCCTTTCTGGCTTCGAACAAAGTATACTATACGATGTCTCTCATGCCCCTTGCATGCACACGAGTTCATTATAACTGACTGCATGGAGAGTGCATGGTAAAGAAAAGTGATTTTTTTGGGGGGGGGGAGGGAAGGGTCATGTAAATTATATAATGTAATCAGAATTGATGAATTATGAATGAAATAGGTTCGTGTAAAAGAAATGACCTCATATCGAGTGAGCAAAGCATTTTCCTGAAAATTTGCCTAGTATAGATTTTGTGTCTTATGCATGTTGCATTCGCTCATGCATTGAGCGCATGTATATGCGCATCGACCCCAAAGAAAAAGAAAATACCTTCATCATTCTCAACGTGTTGACTAGGCATACAAGAAGAAAATCAATGACAGATACTGACAATTGCTAAATGATGATTTCAAATGTCCATCCCCCCCCCCCCCCATCGCCCAAATTTATGTTTATTACTTTTTTTAAAAGCAGTATTTAAGTCTTTGTTGACTCAGATTTGGTAAAATGTATATGTTGGTAATAATCACAATTGCTTTATATATGAAAGTCATAATTTTTTGTTTGTTTGTTTTTTGTATTTTTTATGGCAGAACAATATGAGGATCAAGTTAAAAATAAAAAAGTAGGGGACACAAGCTCTCCCTTCCACTTTCCCTCCCTTTCCCCCTCCCCCTCCTCTCTGACTTCCCATGATCTAGTCTCAGTGGGCTTGGCTAACGACCATCGACCCTGAGGATATTATGGCGTTAAAAATGTTGTGCTTTCTGTAATATGTATATATAGAACATGACAGCTGTTCTTCGTTTTTTTAAAATCTATGTTATAAATGAAATGTGTGTGATAATCGATTTCATTCACGATTGTAAGTCAATGAATATAGTGATTATTCCGTTTCTGTACACTAAAAGAGATCATAGTAATTCGTAATATTTAATAAATTTCTATTTTATCTATATCTGTTTTATTCGGTTGGCTATTATTGTAAGAATAGAGACTCGTGTGTGTATTGCCATGGAGGGAGTCAGTGGCGTAATGAGCCAAAAATTTTAATGGGGCTGACCCAGCAAAAATTGAAGAATTTTCTAAAGCGTCAAGAACGAAATACATAATAATACTTGTATACAAATCCTTTGAATGGACGGGGGGGGGGGGGGGGTGCATAGGCAAGGGCGTCAACAGCTTCTGAAAAGTGGGGGGGGGGACACTAAGCGAGGGAGGTGTGGAAGGGGGATGCCCTCCCTCCCACGGTAGGGACTTTTTGAAGTTTTGCCATCGAAAATAGGCCTTTTAATGCACTGTGTAGCAGAAATCAAGCCAATTGTATCATATATACATGTTGTTAAAAGCTTATGCAGTGGATTCTCATTATAACAAGCAGTAATATTACAAGTTTTCATAAGTAGAAGGGAATTTCGCAATCACAAATTTTCAGATAACCTTGTTGTTACTCTGATAGAGCAAGGTTTCGATATAAATCAAAAATTACAGCGAGGTAATTACCCCGGAACTTCAGAACTTCCCGAAAATCTGCCTACGACGGTCCTCTGATTTGATGAAATCCTCGGCAATTCTTTGAGGGCTCAATTCTTATGCTTATGCTGCGTATACGCAGGACTGCACCCGATAGCACTGCGCAAGGCCGGCTATAGGCGAGATCTAGAATAAAATGTGCAACTCGAGCGAACGGCGCACCGCGCCGCGCCATGGCAGTGCTGCATGGCGAGGAAGAGGATTGGGGTGATTTCAACAAGGCAACAAATGTCAACAAGGGCGGTTGAACATTTATATTTGAGTATTTCTCAAACTCAAGGCATGCAAAGGAACAAGATAGAAGTGCTCTTCAGGTTTTTAGTAATGGGTTTGAACTCCAAAAGTGGGGGGGGGGGACAAATGATATGATGTCCCCCCTGTCCCCACCTGTTTACGCCCTTGTGCATAGGGAGGCGGGGTACGGTACACCCCGTCCCTTCCACAAATAAGAAATCTCTGCACTTTGCTGTACCATGGAAGTTTTGCACTTATCTTGCTAAATTGAATGTCCTATTTTTCGAGGTTGCTTAGCGACCGAGCCAGAATTTTTTACATTTTGTGGTTTTGAAACTTTAACACGATAAAAACTATTTTTGAAAAATCAACTGAAGGCAATTTCAATAGCCCTGTCTGTCACCTTTAGAAATGTGCGAACATTACAATGGCGTATTACGTAATCCGAACCTGATTTCTATGGGCAGTACAATAGGCCTTTGAAATTGCCCTTGAGTTTATTTTTCGAAAGTAGTTTTTATCGTGTTCTTTGCATTTCAGACCACTTTTGTGCACACAAGTATAATAAGCAAAGTCTGAGCTTAATATCCATCCTTTTCCTTTTTTCTCTTATAGGGATAGGCAGCTTAAAATCATCGTTAATTTTTAGCCACTTTCATTTTTAAGGGACGATTCCTCATTGCCTAGGCTATGTAATACCTGTTTATAGATTTTCTTTAAACTAAAGTTTAAGTGTATTAAACGAGGGAACGGAGAGGATTTTCTATTTTGAATAGTGAAAGTTTGCATTCTAGAGCACGGGAGCCTGAGTAGTGTGCTGTAGCCTTAATTCGAAATCTGCTTCCCTCAGTTTCCAAAGAAATTTCATGACAGTTTGTGATTCTATTGTAAAGGGGCTGAATTGGGTACAAGAGGAAAGTTCCTCTCCTATAATAAGAAAATCGTGAGAAAACAAGATGCGCATATGAAAGGGGAAGTACTAAGAAAATTCAGCGATTTATACGTTCTAAAAGACGTACTACCATGACAACTGTAATCACAAAAACACACCTTTTCTAGCCAGGGGTAAATAAAATGGATTTATTAGGTGGTCTGTCGGTATCGACAGATCACCTCTTAATTTCGTACGAATTTTCTTTATTAGGTGGTCTGTCGTAGACAGATCACCTCTTAATTTCGTCAGAATTTTCTTTATTTTTATTAGGTGGTCTGTCGGTATCGACAGATCACCTCTTAATTTCGTCAGAATTTTCTTTATTAGGTGGTCTGTCGGTATCGACAGATCACCTCTTAATTTCGTCAGAATTTTCTTTATTTTTATTTTTCATACACTTTCTTGTTACCATGTTTCCTCAAAATCGGCTCACCCAATTTTTATCAAATTTTCGTCAGATATCAGGTCATATCAGATCAAGTTCTGGCATCTTTTTCAAGGTCATCAGGTCATCGTGACGTCATCCAGGCGCCATTTTGTGAAATCACATTATCGATCATATCTTCATAACAAGTCATCAAAAATGAAACATATTTGATACACATGAACTTCAGGTCAAGGGTCAACATAAAATGTCATCAAAATTTGCGCGCGCATCATGACCACCTAATTCGTCTTCAGTGACGAATTAAATGTCTAGTTTTTATTCCTTCCGTACACTTTTTTGTGTAGAAGATTACGGAAAATCGACAAAGTCAATTTTCATCAAATTTTCGTCAGTCATCAGGCTCTATGAGATCAAGTTCCTGTAACTTTTTCAAGGGCATTAGGTCATCGTGACGTCATCCAGGCGCCATTTTGTGAAATCACATTATCGATCATATCTTCATAACAAGTCATCAAAAAAGAACCATATTTGATACACATGAACTTCAGGTCAAGGGTCAACACAAAATGTCATCAAAATTTGCACGCGCATCATGACGCGCACGTACGCGCGCGTCAAAATTTAAAAATACAGTATTAGAGTACGTTTCAGGCCATTTAAAGCATTTCAAAATTTCCCATGCGTGACCGTCTGCGCGCGCGTTATGCGCGCGCGCAGCGCGTATGGAAGGTAAAAACGCCGTTTTTTCGCATGGTTTATATCAAGTTCCTGACACTATTCTTGACAATTTCCAACTATTTATAGTCATTCTCGACATTCCATAATGCCACACGCGCGCGTCAAACTTTCAAATTCGTGCGCGCGTCAATGGGCAATATAATGTAAAAAGTGGTAAAAACATGCCTCTCTTGAATCCGCCATTGCTCGAGAGAAAGCCTGGAGCCCCCCATTTTTTTTACATTTTCTGAAAGCCTATGAGTTGTAGATTGTAATTCATGAAAAAAATTCGGGGGTCAATAGATCGGAACGTCGTCACATTTGCACATGAACTCAAAAATTCGATTTTGTATTCATTTGACAATATTTCACTCATAGTTGGTCAATTTTCATCCAATTTTCAATATGTTGTAGCTGAGACAATTCTCTACAAGATCAGTCATCACCGTTTTTCATTTTGACAAAGGGATTACGGTGTATTTTTGCGATTAAAGGAGGCATGTCAATTTTTCCCATTTTGCGTGTATTCTCTATGGGACATGACTTTTTCTCAAATCTTGATTCTACATTGCCGTCTTCTTTGAGCAGTATCTCTGTTATTTCTCCTCGATTTTCTTCCAAATTTTGGTATGTTATAGCTGAGACTATAAGCTTTCACAAGTGTGCCCTCCAATTTTTGATCAGATGTCGGGATCATGCCCCTTTTTAAAGTACATATTGTAATTTGAGAATCCCGTTTTTAGTGTACGTGTTATGTCTATTGCAAAACTTTTGGTCTATTGGTAAAGTACTTGCCTCCCATCCCGCTGACCCTAGCCTTTTGACAAGGCCTCGTGACTTGGCTATTTTCCTCGTCATGCTGTGCCTGAGATGAGACTAGCCGGCGACGAAAAGAATCAACACGGCCCGGGTGAACGCGCGATCGAGCGACTTTAGTCGCGAGGCCTTTTGGAACCTGGGTTTCCATCGTCCGATATGAATTATTCACGAGTTGACATTCGTATATGCTAACACGCCTACCGAGGATTATCGACCAATCACAACGGTATCTGCGGGGCTTGCTTTCCATGTGATTCGTTCATTATCGTGATATGTAAGAAAATGCAAAAGATGTAAATTATACTTTGCTCCAGAGATAAAAATATGAATAACAGATACAGAATTTTACAGAAAACAAAACTTACATGAATTTAGAATAAAAAATCGAAACAAGATGAGAAATATTTAATGATGAGAGGTAAAATTGTAAGTGAAATGAATACGCTTTCCCTGTTTTTAGAATGAACTAGTCCGAGTTTCTTTAACGAAGTTACTTGGCTCTTCATGAACGAGACCAAGGGTGAAATGATCACTATGCAGCACGAAGATGAAGCGCTGCCCGCTGCCGTGGTGGGGGTCGAGGATGTGGAGTCCGTGGTGCCTGCTTGTCCTCCAGCTTGAGCTTGCGATCGAAGATAGTCCTTACACAACGGGATCGTCTGGTAAATAGCGCTTTTGCCATATCCCGTGGGAAGGCTCACAAATGCATCCTGTCCTTTGAGGACTGAAAGAATTGCCCTCAGTTGTAAGTCCTTGAAAGCTGAAATTTTCAGCATTTGCGAGGCAAATTCCGTGCTTTTCAGCAACAATTCTTCTTCGGACGCCATGATTGATGTAGCTTGCACGGGGTGCCGAGATGAAGGCGAATTTGCATACCAAATTTATGCTGACGTCATGCGAAGATACGTTCGCTGATTGGCTCCTACCTATAAGGTAGCAGATCCTCGCTAGGAACAAGGGATAGCATAAGAAATACAGGCCAGGTTCCAAAAGGCCCTCGCGACTCACGTCGCTCGATCGCGCATTCACCGGGCTGGGCGGCTAGTCTTGTTATGCAGCCACTACTAGCTTACTTGCCGAGAAAAATAGCCAACATACCAAAAAGTGTGTTGCATTCTCAACCATGCGCGCGCGCGTATCACTTTCCCTCTACGATTCCCTCCATAGAACCCTGTACATTAATCATGAAAAACGTAAATTTCAACTTTTAGAAATACTTATATCTTTTTCACTTTTCAACAATTTAATTCAGTTAAAAAGGAATATGAATATTGAAGAAACAAAGAAGCTGCTGAGCATAAAAATGTAATCATCTCATATGTAGAATTCTGGCCAATTTTGTTTGAAAACGGCCTTTTTATGTTGCCTCACAAAAACGTAGAACACCCAAATTACACGTGTTTCTATGGGGAAAGTAATCGACTCGCAGTGACAAGGTAATTTTGTTAATTGGTTAGCAGTGCTGTTAATGGTGGGAATTAACCAGTTAAAAGGTTTCTTAAAAGAGTAAGAGTTCTAGGTTTGACCTTTCTTATTTTGACTTCTACTGGTTTTGTAGAATTCTGGCCTTTTTATGAATTAGTTATGAAATATTTTGTGTTTTTAGACTGATTCTGTGCGCGCGCACCACTGATCTCTACAGAGATCAGTGGCGCGCACGTGTCATTCTGATGACATTCAGGCTACGCGCAGATGCAACAAATTGCGCGAAACTTATTGACATGTCACGAGGGCCTTGTCAAAAGGCTACGCTGACCCAGGTTCGAATCCCGGTGGGTCCATTTTTTTTTTGGAATTATTTTTTCTTCTTTTTGTCTTTTATTTTACCATTTGCTTCGACTACTGTAACATATAAAATCACAAACAATGTAATAAACTTTTTTATTTTGCGTGTTATGTCTAATTGAATGTGAAGTAGTTTGTGTACAACCCTATGCAAAATCTGATTGCTTGTCGTGTATTAAACCAATGGGTTAATATCCCATGTATAATGCAATATGAAATTGTCCGATTTTCTTTGACGCAAGTCTCCATACATTGTCAACATTATCAGGAATATTATTTTGCACAAATATTATCACATCTTAGCAATTTACCAACGGCTGACAGACCACCTAATTCGTCTTCAGTGACGAATGAAAGTTCTAGTTTTCTCTTCATTTTTCTTTCTTCTTTCTTTCTTCCCCCCCCCCCCCCCATTCCTTTTCTTTCTTTCCTTCTCTTTTTTTTTTTGTCCTATTCCTTTTTTTTTTTTTGGGGGGGGGGGAAGGATGCAGCCTCCAAGCCAAGGCCCCCCCCCCCCCACCAGTACGCCAGTGGAGGGATTAGTGATGAAATTGGTTATAAAAACAATGATAATCTGGTTCCTGATTCATAAAACTTGTTATCAATAACAAAGTTCATTTCTATGACAAATTCGCTCTGGGCCAATCAGATTCAAGGGTTTCAGCATCATGGATATACCATAGACCAATTGAAAATACGGTGCATGCAATATGCGTTTTAATTTGCGATTGATCGCGATTGGGCAAAGTTCGGTCATATTGCATGCGCGCATAGCGCATGCGCTGTTTTCGTGAGCAAGATATGGGCGCTTGGACTTGTACTTGGACCCAGTCTATATAGATCGATGCTTGGTACCTGGTGGTGGTGGTTCTACTAGTAACTGTTACTGGTTAAATTACAGGGAAGCGGCTTTTGTCTGCGAATTCGTAGAGAGGTGGATTAATTGGGGAAATTTGTGTGTTAAATGTAGTATCGGTACAACGCGGTCTGCCAGATGGAGACAGCATTTATATAATATTGAATGGCCTTGAGTGGGATACAAGGATATATCGCACGAGCTATGAGCATATTTCACGAGTCGGCACGACGAGTGAAATATTTTCAAAGCGAGTACGATATATCCTTGTGTCCCACGAAAGAAAAGCCATTCAATATTATTATTATTAATTGTATGATACCCAGTTCCTCAATTTTCACCATTACATGTCCTTATGTTTTTGTATTGACTTCGACATAAAACAAAGGTAGAAAAACATTTTTATCCTTACCCAAGCATCTTACAAGAGCTGCGCGCATACATCCATTGTCTTAACCTTTGCGTATTTAAGCGCGTATTCACCTTTTTACGCGTCACGAGCACCCCAAACCATGCATGAGATATGGAGATATATTGCACGGTCATCCGGGTACTTTTACACAAAGCATGAGATATTGTTTTAAAATTGCACGGTCATCCGGGTACTCTTGCGCAAACCATGTACCATGAGATACGCCAATTTTTCTGGTCGCCTGAAAACCCTTCATACAAATAATAATTGAGTATATAGTCAAGTATTGTAACTCCGAACAGATTGTATTACCGAACGTGTAAAGTTAAGCGCCTAAAATGGGTTTTCATACGCGTGGGATTACGCGTATGAAAACCACACTATTGATACCAAGGTTGTGTCTTTTTCCCATAGGTTTCACACGTTCGGAATAACGGTACCTTTTTCAAGGGACCAAAACGCCGCGTCGTTGGGAAGGGGTTCACTCGGAAGGGAATATCGTATTAAATCTACGTTGTCTTTTTAAAATTCCATCAACTTCTTTTTTTGTAGGACTTTGAGCATTCAATATGTATAGTTTAACAGATATTCGTTTCATATTTTATTTGCTATCGTTGATTTTCTGAAAAGTGTTCGGACACTGGATCAACCACCATACCGCACTAGGACTCTAGGTAAGTTCGTGTGGGCCTACCGTAAAATCACTTTAAATCAGTGTGCGCCTGTACTGTTACGTTGGTACCTAGTAACTGGAGACTTGTGTTAAGTACGAGTGTACACACAACCTAGACCTAGTTAGTCTGCTGATATTGCATGTTTACAAATACGTACCGAGTACCGGGTACTTGCTTTGTTACGTTATATGACCTGTGTCGTTTGTTCTACGTAATAAAGGCCAATTCAAAGGTATGTTTTATAATCTCTGAACTATGTTAGTGTTACTAGTTTTGTTAGTTGCATTCATAAAGTGAGGTTGAGTGCTTGATTGTTCTCAGATCAGGATAGACCCTAGTCTAGACCGTCCAAGTGAGCTAGTGTCAGCAAATAATGAGCAGAGAGTGAGAGTTGTTTGACAGATATTGCATGCCATGGCCCATGCATGATACATTTTCACGAGTGACCCAGATGATCCGTTACCTAAATTGTTAAATAAAAGTGACTGCTCGGGAGTGGTGGTCAGTCGTGAGAACAAGTGAGAAAAACCCCATGAAACGCTACAAATAATACAGTCATACTCATAGACTATAGACCAGTAATATAAATGATTTTTTCATGGGTTGCATTAAAATGAGATTGATTCACTTACCCTGCATTTGTCTTTTTTTCTACTTAGAATCTCTAAACATATAACAGTTAGATCTAGACTTTAACTTTTAAAGAACAATGATTATTAATGTTTAAATGTGTGTAATGCTTGAATTACCATTTGAAGTTCCGTGTTTGGAATTTCTTGGGGGGGGGGGGGGTGTTTCATAAAGCTGTTCGTAAAGTTACGCATGACTTTACGAACGACTTGAATATGAAGTACCAGATAGGATGCCCAAAGTTTTTCCTGATGTTTTAACAAAGTGTGACTGTATTTCCAATAACCTCATTTAAATTGAATTAAATTATGACAAAAAAATATACTTTGCATTAAAAATGTTTGTTATAATAAGAATGTTAATCTACATCAGCACAGTTCAAATTTAGTTCATGGAGATAAAAATGATTGAGCTTCCTATTTGGCTTGTCATATTTAAGTCATTCGTAAAGTCATGCGTAACTTTACGAACAGCTTTATGAAACAGCCCCTGGTTAGTTGATGATTGTGACTGTGTGTCTTGTAACTTGTCCACAAGTCCACAATTGCATAAATTATGCTGAGCCAGATACATTCAAAATATTTTATTATTCAACAAGTAGTCTATATAGATAGATCTACATTTACTAAAGAAAGCCTACCAAACCCAATTATTTTGTTTCTTTCAATATGGTACACTACAGTAAATATGCCTTTCAGCCAATGCAGTAGAACCTCCTTATAAAGAGCTCTGATATACCAAAAATTACAAGAATTTTTTTTTACAAGATCCTAGGCCCTGGGGGGGGGGGGGGGGGGGTCATTAAGCTGTTCGTAAAGTTACGCATGACTGTATACATACGAGGGCGCACGCCTGTAATTATTTCCCCATAGGCTCATGTGTTAAAAATGAGAAATGAAAAAAAATCATGAAAAATAAGTGCTAGCAATGGCACCATTTAATAAGACTTGTGTCTTGACTAGTTCAAACAATTTCCTTGACTTCCTGAAAGTGGTGTTTTTCAGCATTTTTTTCTCTCTCCAGTGCAACTACAAACCTGGTCTGAGCTATAGTGGTTATGAGGTTTCTGGGCATGGGCTGCTGATAAAGTCTCGATAAAATCCCACTGGGACCAACTCCTGCTCTCTCATGGGACTGATCTGAATCGCTAATTATCCATCTATAAGTACACATGGAAAAAGTGTTCAAATATTGATCATTGATTTGAATTTTTTTCAACAATAACATCATCTCTTCTATTGGTCAAAGGGGAATCCCAGAAAATGACTGGATCTAATTACAGGCGTGCGTCCACGAATGACTTAAATATGACAAGCCAAATGGGATGCTCAATCATTTTTGACTGCATCAACTAAAGTTGAACTGTGCAGATGTAGTTTAACATTATTATTATAACACAATTTTAATGCAAAGTATATTTTTTGCCGTAACTTAATTGAGGTTATTGGAAATACAGTCACACTTTGTTAAAACATCAGGAAAAACTTTGGGCATCCTATCTGGCACTTCATATTCAAGCTTTATGAAACACCCCCCTGGTATACATGTAACAAAGTAAATCTCACGGTCCTTGACCTTGTTATGAGGATCCACTGTACAAGGCTTATCTCGGAATTATTGCACTCTAACATGCTTTTATTAAATCATGATTTAGTGTACATGTATTTTATTTTAGAAGTCACTAAAATGAACACAATTTGTATTATTCTACTTTAAAAAGGTCCATTTATTATTTTCATCTGAGGTATTAACAGAAGTTCTATCAAATGAAACCCGGTCATAATTGCCATATTATTACTTTAATCCAGTAATTGTAGTACATGTGAGGTGTCACTTACACTAATCTGCTTCAAGGATACCTTTAGTTTTAAATTCAAACCAAATGTAAATCCTCTTTTTATTCAATATCAAAATAAGCGCTTTTACAGTACATTTCAGTAAATCTTGACAGGCAAATCCCATTCCATCTCACATCAGAAATGGATCCAGCATTCAAACTTACTACAATGAAATCTGAATATAAATAATGTCCTTTGATTGCTCTTGTTTGTTTAAAAGCCTAACTGTACTGTATTGAGATTTTTTTTTTCAAGCTCGTTATACTGTGTCTTGTCTGTAATACGTTAACAAGCACCATCACTGTGCATATTACCTTGACATTCGAAACTTGCATTTAGAGTTACTGTAAAAGTGGACATTTTCGCGCTCAGCCGAGTTAAACACAATCCTGCATCTTCAATTTGCGTGGATAGTTATGATAACTGTATTCACATGTGCAAAATAAGCAAAATATTTTGCGCAGCTTTATTTTCGCACAAGTGTCGTGCCACCAGTGTGGCCAGCGAAAGAAATACTATTCTGCTGGGGAGCAGCGAAAATTCTGCTAAATCAAAAATTTTACTGCTAAACCAAAATTTTACTCAAAAATTCTCTGACAAGCAAAAAAAAAAAAAAAGGTTATCAGCATTTTGGGGGTCTTTTTGCTCAAAAATTCTCTGACAAGCAAGAAAAAAAAAAAAAAAAAGGTTATCAGAAATTTTGGGGGGACCTTTTGCTCAAAAATTCTCTGACAAGCAACAAAAAAACCCCCAGAATTCTGCTAAAATTCTGCTAAATTTTGTCAAATTATGCCTAGCATAATGCTAGATGCTAAAGCGGTCAAAATTCTGCCAGAAAGCAGAATTCTGCCAACTCTGGCAACGTTGCGTGCCACGTAAAATGCGCAAATATTTCCACACCGCTAGCGCTACAAATTCCACGTTTACAGTATACACCTTATCATACAGTAAATAAGTTCAAACTTACCTTAGCAAGGAATAAATCATTCAACCTGCTAGCAACCTTTTAACCTAATGGCATGTCTCGATGCCAATTAAATGAATGTGAGAACTTATTACAAATGTGATCTCCACCTGTCATAGGGATTTTTTTTTTTTTTTTTTTTTTTTTTTGCTTGGCCTGTTAATTTACAAAGTTATCCATCTCACATCAGAAATGGATCCAGCAAATGCTTAATTGTAATCTAACGGAAAAGGAATAATTTTGAAAACTGTACCCGTGAGTAAATGTTTAAAGATACATGAGAATTCAGTTCTTTGCAGATTTGGGCAAATTTACAGAATACCTGATACAATTGCTGTTTTTCCTAGACAGCAATGTATAGAGTGTTTTGACAAGTCCATAATTCAAAATCACATGGAAAACAAATCTTGTTTTTGAGGAAACAAAGTGTATGATTAATATAGTGCCATCAAAATCTTTGATAACGTCTTTTGAAGATAATGGTACCAAAACAGGCTGGAGGTTGAGGCAGCGCATACTACAATTGCTGATTCCATCAAATCAATCATAGTGAGAGGAATCGGACCCTGTAGTATCTGGAACTCTTCAGTCGACCTATTCATTGCCCGTTCTACATGTTCTACATGAATTTTAGCATTTGCTACAGTTTTTGTCTTTTCCTTTTCAGTCTCTGTAAACTGAGATGTACTTTTGATGTTGTGTGCTGAAATGGCGGGATGACAAGCAGCACCTGTTTATGGGAGTACAGCTCCTGAATGTTAAATCCTCTATCAGCCATGCAAATATCACCAGGCTCAAACTTGTCAACATTGTTTGTCAATTTTGACAAGTTTTTTGTCCGACGTGTTTCCTCCAGTAGGTTCCGAAGTGTATGATATCTTGCCGCTGGAAACTATGCCAACAAGGCATTTCATTGTTGGCCTTGATTTGTATTGGCTGTAAGTTTGGCTATTTGATGCTGTAAAGAAAAATTGAGACCATTTAGTTACTGCATTTGTAATTTCACGATATCAGACACTGCGTATTCAGATGAACTTGTAAAGTTGTATACAGGTCTACCAATTTATAACCTGTTCAAATGGCTATTAGCATAAGTTTACCCTCAGGCACAGCATCTTCACTATTTCAAAGGCAAATCATCAATGGCAGATAAGACTCGGCTAACAAAAAATGTCACAAAACCGGGAGCAAAACGATCACAGTCTCTAGAGGATGAAATTTCATGACCCTCATGAAACTGCTGCTTAAATCTTCCTGAGCATGCTGAGGAGGACATTGCATTTCGATTTGGAGTTGGCCTAAGCACAGTTTCCCAGGTGATGTCAACTTGGATTCTATTTTTGTCAAGGGAACTGGCAGCATTCATCTACTGGCTAAGTAAGGAGGAAACCATGAAGGGCCTGTCTATTTGGATTTCAGTGCAGTCTATAATACATGGAACAATATATGCTTGTACTTGTAAAACATACTGGGTAATGCTTCATGGTTTCCTCCTTACTTGGCCAGTAGATGAATGCTGCCAGTTCCTTTGACAAAAATGGAATCCAAGTTGACATCACCTCAGACAGGTCATCATTACTGGGCGGATGATTCTCCGAAAAGCCATGAATGGATATATTCTTATATATGGGTGTGCATGTGTGTGCATGTGTGTGTGTGTGAGGGTACGTGCATATACATATAAATATTGATTATGGCATAATTAATTATATTAATTATTTCATTAATATGAAAACGACGACAGAATTGTACATGAATATAATTTTTCCTCATATTTTCCCCTGAAAGCTGGGGGGGGGGGATGATTGTACGTGCACATGTACACCATCCCCCACTTCAAAAAGCGGGGGGGGGGGGTGATACCCCCGCCGCTATACCTGCGCCCCTGGGGACACGTACGGTACCGGTATGTCTGGATGCGTGTAGTAGATCTACATGTAGTTTACGTACCGGAGATTTTGAACGGAGATTTCAGATTTTTCTGTGAGTTTTCTTTACACATTTCTTTCCTCAAACTTCAAGAAATAGATTGAAAAATTTACACGAGGCACAGGATTTCGGGATACCACCCATGTTTAGGGGATTTTTTTTTTTTTTTGTAGAAAACGGGACCCATGTTTAAGGATTTCTTGTAAAAAAAAAAGGCGACCCACTTGGCCGGCACATCCCCGTATGGGAGCACTTATCATAGGGGGAAAGGGCACTTATTAGGAAAGGAAAAGAGGCACTTATCAAAAGATAAAAATGGCATTCATTAGATTTGAAAAGGGGCACCCGTCGGTTTTTGAAAATATGCATTCTTCATATCAGAAAAGAAGGCCGTGTGGCGCAATGGGCCCTCGATGCAGGCTCGGGCTCAGGGGAAAACAATCCGTTTCTCGGACAGAACGTTAACTAGAGGCCCCGTGTGTAGGAGAGTCTCACCCTGTGCACATTAATACGCTATAAAGTTACATTTTCTCGCAAAGAGTAAGGTTGTCAACCCGGTTTTGACTGTTTACTGTGTCTGTAATACACAACTGTAAGTGGTACCATAGAAAAGACTGCAACAATCTTCAGAATTGATGGAGACAGCTGTAAATAGGGAAGAAGAATAGGAAAGGGCACTTGATAGTAATGGAAAGGCGCACTCACCAGATATGAAAGGGGGCATGGGAAAAGGGCACTTATCAGAAGTAAAAGGGGCACCTTTTCATAAGTAAAACAAGTGCACTTATTCGGTACTTGGAAAAGTGAGGCGCCCCCTCTGATTAGATTTATGTAGAGTCTAGACTCTCGTCTAGTGTTAGATCTACTGTAGATGTTGAACTAGTGTAGCGGTAATTATTCCTTCACCTACATGTACAACAATTAAATTCTTGACTCTTTAATTTGAGTCAGTCTTCTAAGTTCTGTTTACCTGTCATATTCTCTCTATTTTAAAGCTATCCCACGCCTGTACGCCTGTATGCTAGAATCTAGCATACACACGTCAACAAGAAACAAGATGGATACTTTAAAGTTTAAAGATCTGTTGTTTGAGCTGGTAGAAGAAATGAAGATAGCCAGGGTAAGTTGATTTAAGCAAACTGTTTTTGTAGTTGCTGTTGTTGTTTCGTTTTGTTTTTGTTTTTGTTTTTGTTTTTGTTTTGTTTTGTTTGTTTGTTTTTTTTTGGGGGGGTGTCGGTCTAATGGAAGTCTAAATCCTAATTACCTAACCCATTCAGGTGAACAACTTTACAAGTAACTTTATACACACACACACACACAAAAGAAGCCCAGAATGAAACATAATGTTGAGTAGGCACTAATAAAAGTTAGAGAATAAGCACAATAAAACACTCTAAAGAAAGGATTCCAAAACATCACTGTCACTTTTTGCACCTTTTGACACCTTTTTGCCCAGTTACAAACTCTAGCTCCAACTCCATCTGTGCAACTGCACCAAGCTTGGGAAGTCAAAGAGACGCGTTTCCACGCATATTACATGTATGTATAAAAACTACATTTTTCTGAATAAGTTGGAGTAATGCATCAAGTCTTTCCTATTTCTATTTCACATACAGATTACAGTAACTGAGAATGAGGGTCGTATTCAACAACTAGTCGAAGAATGTCATGACAAAGAGAGAAAATTGGTAAGAATGAGACCGATTAACAAAAAGGAACATTAATCAAGGTCTTAGAATATTCCCTAAAATATATATGTATATGCATTTCTTTACATGAACTGCTATAACGTCCATCGTCCTAAAACATTAACCTATGGTTCTGTGTGTTCGTAAGTCAGATGAGCTTAAATTTGCTGTGCGAAATATTTTGGGATATCGCTCATCTTGTCACAAAAAGTACCTCTCATTCTAGATAATCACAGTCCGCAAGTGCGAAATTCCGTAAAACCTCGCATTTTGATATTGAGTGAACACCTTGGTGCCCGTCCTCTACTAGCCTATCTTTATTTTCTCTATTGAAGGAAGAGGAAGCTCTTAAGATACAGTCACTCAAGGACAAACATGAAGAGACTGAGATCATTCTGAGTAAGGCCTCGGATGACAAGATTAACCACCTCGAAGCTGAGAAGGTAAAGCAATATATATATATATATATATATATATATATATATATATTGTTCTACAATAGGAAAAACATTATTGTATTCCAAAATACACTTGTATTAAGCTGCTTCACAAATAATCTTTTCATAGTCTCTAAAACTTTTTTCCTCTCTTGTCAGTTCAGTTAAAACATTGCCTTTTAGAGATGAAACAGGGCGATGGGTTAAGTTAATAGCTTTCATTAAAAATGTTGGGTATATTGTTATTTATGAAATGAAAAATACAAAGTTTGGATTACATCACAAATCAGTGAACGAATAAAGTTTATTTTTTTATGTTATGTTACAGGGGAAAAAATGATTCGTTTGTAACAGTAAAATAAAGGAATACATATAATAGCATAAAATCATATTATTTTCATTAAATTTTCTTTTCTTTAGAATAAACTGCTGCTGGTTGTAGACAGCTGGGAAAAGGAAATGAAAGTAATGAAAGAAGAGGTCAGAACTTTGCAGGTAAGATTTACAAAACTCGTCTTCAACACGTAAGTACTGCGGACCACATTCGAACAAGTTTACAACTACTTGATATACATGTAGATTGATGCCAATGTTTTTAAAGTTAAATCTTGTATTCAGAAAATAGGGCCATTCATTTAGTTGATCAGTATTCAATAATGTACAGGCAGGAAGGGTCAATATTTGCAACAAACAAAAATCTTACACCTTACTTTGACTCAGCTATCCAAGTACAACCTAGAAAGGACAGTGCGCGAACAGCAACTTAGACTCCAAACACAGGGACAGAGCAAGACCTCACATTCTGAGCAGGTGGGAGACATTGAGAACAGATGCAAACGTCTCCAGAAAGAGATGGCATCCTATAATGAAATGCTGAACAGCCTCAAAAAGGAAGGTAAGTATCAAAACGGAACAACATGTTTTGTTTGTAAAGCTTTAAGTTTCTAGAATCGAATCCAGGATTTCCTTGCCGGGGAGAGGGGGGGGGGGGGGGCACTAGCCCCAAAATCTTTGACATGCAAAACAATTGAAATACATAAAGAAAATAAAGGTTATGACATTTTTCATGAGCCTTTTGGGGGTAAAATTGATTAGGGGGAGGGGGGGATAGCGAGCAGATTCAAGAAAAGATTTTGCCGAGGGCTAGTCTGTGCCCCCCCCCCCCCCCCAATCGTGTACCTCCTGGATCCGCGCACACTAAAAAGTCTTTAATCAATCCGACTGAGCGATCTCCGATTGGCAAGATCACCCAACCTAAGCTTAGCCGAAGGTGGCGTGATTCCCAATATTTCATCGCTTAGTTTGATCAGTTCCGAAAGCTCGGAGATACCTGTAGGCCAGATTCTTGACAGTTATCTCTCGGGCATATATTCCAGAATCACGGAGGCTGGATTTTTACACTTTTAGAAAATATTCGTTAGGGGGAGTTAACGTGCAAAAACATGATACATATTATCCCATTGGATTTCAGATTCTATCTTATCAGGCACGAGGACCATTAAACATTTTATGTAGTGTTGTGTATGGTACAGTCACTGCCTGTGTTTACCTCTTTAACCCTTTCAGGACAGGAATTATTTAAGGGCTAAATTGATCACATTTTGTTCTTCAAATTGGCAACAATAATATTTTTCTTTTAGTGCTACATGGTTCAAATAAGGTGTAATGTCTTTGAAAACAATATACATGGTTAGAAATTTGTTGAATAGTTGAAAGAAATTGCCAATTTTGATGAAAAACAATGATTTTAAACCTCTCAATGTGTTGCCAATTTAAGGATCTCAAAGCTTATTCTTGTTTTTAAAATTCCTGGCATCAAATGCAATATGGTCATGCAATAAAAATGGACATAGTGTGTGCAGAAAATTTTTCTCTTTCTACTCATGCATCTGGTATATTTTTAAGAGCTCTGGATCAAAAGTTATTGAGCCAAACCACAAAATGTGGTCAATTGTCTTGAAAGGGTTAAAATGTATTTCAAGGGTCATTATTTCTTGTCCATCCTAACATATGAAACGTTTTAATTTGGCTGAAAAAGAGGGCTGTTATATGAGCTTGTGAATACATGTATGTCATTTGATTCAACTGCACATCTCCCACATCTGAGCTATTTTTAAACTTAGGGCTAGCGAGAGATATAGAGAGCAAAGGAGGGTCGGGGGTTTCTTATTGAAGTAGATCATAAATCATCACTCTAATATCATAATGATCTTTAACTGATTCAATAGTGACAGAAGCAGGCGTATTGAACAGGATGCTGGCATCAACCAACAGCCACCAGAAATGTCAGATATCCTCTCTGAAAGATGAGCTGGAGAAGAAGCAACAAGACATCATAAAGCTGCGTGTTAATGTTAGTGAAAAGCCAGATAACGCGAACGACAAGGAGATGACTGAACTGAAGATTGATCAGCTAAATAAAGAATTGAAACAGGTAAAAAGTATGCATTATAATGTTGGAGATCTGACTTATAAAATAAAAGGAATCTTTGACCGAGGGTAGTCATTCAATATCCGAAATCTTAGACAAGCAAGAAAAAAAAAGGAGGGGAGGGGAGGTATATGAAAAATTTCAAAGCAATAATTACGTCTGTAAAAAAAAAAAAAGCTAATACATGTATATCTATCACATTTTGAGCAACCAGTCCCCCCCCCCCCCCCACCTCACCTTCACCGAATAGGAAAATAATCTTGTAGAATTTACATCATTACTAAAAGCTTGGTTACAAGTATAGGTATCCATTCCTGTAATCCGGCTTTATACTGTGATTCAAAATGCAGTGGAATATTCAGAACATATTTATACTGTGAAGACTATTAACAGCGATGTACTGGCAGCTGGTCGTCTTCTAGTAATTTTTTTTTTATGGATTCTGTTGGATATCTAAAAACGCTAAAGTGTACACTTGAAGAGTTTTATTTTGAAAATTATGCAAAATCACTTAATTTGTTCATCTATGATAGGCAGTGTCTGAATTTAAAAACTCCACTTTTTTCCCCATTTATTTCTGTTACAGGTTGAACAAATAAATCAGGATTTGAAGACTCAGCTTGAAGAAACAAGGCTAGCTCATCAGGTACATAACAACCTTTACATTGATCTTGATTAAGCATCCACTTATAATTCAAGACTGATAAGACTTTCAATTCAAACGGCCTTAACTATTAAAATATAGTATAGAATGAGTGTGCTCTACGTGTAGTACGACACTCTTTGTTGTTGTTGATTTTTCACGTTAACTTGATATTGGAGATAAGTGATTAGCGGTATTTTCTCACTTCAAAGCGACCCGAGTTCAAGTCCGCTTTGCGTCTTTCAGATGGTGAATAGACATGATAGATGACTTGAAAGTAGGCCTATACTTCAAATATTCAAATTTGACTACTTTGTATATGTCAAAATGATGATAATGATAAAATACCCATCCCAATAGGTCGAATCTCCACGTTTCACTCTTCCTCCTTCGTTCAGTATAATCTCTGCTTCTCTCTCTCTCTCTGTCTCTCTCTATCATTACCACTCTCTGCCTCATTTCATCAACCCTTTCTTCGAATTGTTTGGCGTTTAGGTGACCCAAGCACAGCTACAAGAATCGCAAGAACTAGCACAACGGTGCATGGCATCTACCAAAGTACTGACAGAGAGGGCTGCCCAGCAGGAAGCACAAGTAGCAGCACTCACAAAAGAATGTGCTTTATTGTCAGAACAACGTACTAAAGCAAACACAGAGGTTGTCAGACTACACCAGGAAATGGATGAATGGGATGCAATGAAAAAAGCAGAAGTAAATTATCATTGAAATATTAGAATACGTGTTAAACTATCTGGAAAGAGTAAAAAGTTTGTTTGAATGTACCATCTGTTGCAATTTCCTTGAATTATGAAGAGCAAACCAGCAAAACTTATTTACAAAAGGCTATCTTAATCACTTTCTTAGTACATACATGAAGTACATGTTTATTGTTTTGGAACCCAGTTGGCAATTTGAAGACTGCTTGTCGTAATCTGTTCAGCTAATCACAGCTCTACATCCAACAGCACTTATAACGGCGCCATTTTTTCTCAATCCACCATTCCATTTTTTTTTTTTTACCGGAAACTGAAGCAAAAGAGAAGCGCAAAACTGGCTAGTATTATGTTAAAATATGAAAGATTGTCGCATAAATATCTTTCATTTTGTTTTCTGTCTCTACAGTACATTTATCCATTTATATGTTTATTTTTCTTTGACTTTCAGATCCTTGCTTTAGAAGAGGAAAGGGATAAAGTAAAGAACGACTGTAATAGTCTTAAGAAAGCTGCTCTTAATCTGGAGGATATCAACGTCAGTTGGGCGTCCAAAAACCAGGCTCTGATGAAGGATATGCAGAATTTAAAGGTATTTTACTGCCTCACTATAAAATAGAAATAAAATAGTTATAGTTTTGTATAGACATGATAGAGAAACATTGAACTTATGGAATGAAAACGATACTTGTTTGAATTTTTGTATCATTTTAATTGAAAAAACAACTATTTCATAATATTGATCTTAAAAATTGGAACATGCTCCAGAGTATATGATTCCATTCTCAGCCTTCAGATACAAAACATGTTTCGATAACTTAAATGTGTTTTTGTTATTTATATTTCACATTATCGTTTTATCCTTTTGGAAGTGAATATGATGTACTCAAAATCCTGACCGAGTGCCTCTAACATATTCCTAAACACTCTCATAACCATAGATGCAGCTTGACAGCCAGTCCGCTAAGTTAGACAAGATAAATGTCCCGACTTGTAAGTTCGACAAAGACACTCAGACTCTTTCAAGTACCAACGATGATCTTCGCTTTGCGGGTATCTCAAGAACAGTCAGAGAAGATTGTGTTCAAAATCTTGCTGGTGAGAAATCAACTGCTGAATCAATAAAGGATGAGGATAAACAGACAGTAGGGAATGAAGCTCGTGATCTTTATGTGGAAGTACAGAACCAATCAGTCATGGAGGGGAACACCCTTGGCCAGGAAAATGATACTGTGAATGCACCGCCTTCCGATACATCTGGTGCCAGTTCGGAAGAAGCAAAGGTGGACACCCACAAAGATGAAACAGCACAAGGTGAAATGGTTGATATGAAAGGGCATAAAACAGAGGAAACCACTTCAGAAAAGTCCAGACAAAATACCGTGGCCCTTATTAAAGATATGTCAGTGAGAGCAATGGTGCTGGAGCAGATCCCAAAATGCAAAGGTGATGGAGATAACAAACAGGGTGTGACCACAGGTGAAGACAACTGTCATCATCAATTACAGAGCATCACCGATACAAATCCTTTGCATGTGCCAGGAAATTTGTCTGACGAGCTGTGCTTGAACCCGGAGAAGGACACTCAGGAGATGGAAACTCAAATGAAAGGAAGTGCGACGGGACAAGATCCTACTAAATTTTGTTCCACGATTACGGAGACAACTTCGAATTTTGTGTCATCTGATAGATCTAGTGGAAGTCTAAAATTCCCTGCCAAGGTTCGCTGTACTGAAATTTCTGAAGCATGTATGAGTAACATACAACTCTCAGCTGAGGTGAGCAACAGTCGAAAAATGACTTTATCGTTGGACAAGGAAGAATCATTACCTCCTAAGAAGGAGGACGTCGAAACATCATCTAATATTAGATGTTATCAGCCTGATGTTAGCGCAAGTGCAGCTGAAGAGGCAATATCCCATGCTGTTTGGGGGAATCAAAATCAAGATGAAATATATGACGAAGACATCGTGATTCCCAATACCTATGTGGAAGAAAATTCTAGCCACTGCAGAAGAGAGGAGTATGGAAAGCAAGAATGCGACACAATAAGCTGTGATCATGATGCTAGTGAGGCTGCTCTTGAGGCAAGGGGAGACGGGTCGCCAATGACAACAGGAACTACAAGGAGAGAGATGCAGTCGTCTGTAAGTGCAAGTAGTCAAATCGGCCTCAAGAGTAACTACACAGAAGCCACAAAGAAACTGCCAGTGTTACTTCCAGCCGCTGAGAACAAATCTGGTGATGCCGAGTCTGCTCGTACAACGAAACCCAAATCTTTGGACATTTCTCTAACTGAAAATCTTTCTACTTCAAAAGAACTGGGAGATACACATCTTAAGAAAATCATGTCGGAAAAGACTGTCCAGGCTGATACTGATGATATAGAGATAAGGATTCAAGGGAAAGGTGGTTCTCAAAATATCAGAAGTTCACAGTCTCGTTCACAATGTACTTCCACTGATAAGGATGAAAGACATTTACCAGCAACAAATCTCTGTGGACTTGGAGCCTCGAACAGCTTAATGAGAAAAGAAAAGCTCTCTTCTGCAACTACAGAATCTAAATTTCTTCAAACCCCTAAGCGAAAGCACACGCCGTCCTCGCACCTTGTGCAGAGTTCTTATTTTGTTCCAAAACCAGCTACTCTTTTGCCTGACATGATGACGACATTTTCCAATTTGTCAAACTCTGAACCATTGTCCGCTGTAAGCAACGAAGATGCTCTTCAGAAGCACTCTCTAGTTAACACAAAGTTCACATGGTCTTCTTCCCCCACGAAGAGTACTGAGCTGGGAAGTGCAACTCCTTATCCCTCGTGGAAGACTCTTGGCAAGCTCAGAATGCACCCACAACAGCGACAGAGCAACCAGAGAATAAAAATGATGTTTTCACACCTTCCTTCATCAGCACAGCAACTTCACCATATCACATACTCATCAGCCTCGACAGTGATACCAACCATTCATCCAACAAGCGCCTCTCCAGCTAGTATTGCCCAGCAATTAACAGAACCGCCCAGAACTTTTGGCCTTTCCAAAGGCAGTATTCCCGAGACATCCATGATTCAAGCTGAAGAAATCCGGGGAATTATGCCAAGACTGACGCATGGAAGATCATTTATGGACAGAAGCTCAGAAAGAGCTGACCAACAGAAAATATCATCTAATGCAAAACCGGTAATTATGATTTTGATTATTTCTATGTTCTATGTGGTAGAGAAAAATCCGCTTAAAATAATTATGATAATATGGAAAAGCTGAAATCACTTTCTAAGTACTGGGTTTCCTTAAATAGAAAATGAAGTAGATTTCTAAATCATTTCAAACGAAGGTTCATTGAGCAAATGGTATCAAGAACCCTTTGGCCAAACGAGCTTTACCCTATTAAAATATTGGACAAAATGATAATCTTTAAGCAGTATCATATTTTGGCGAATTTGATATAACTAGATTCTATTTTATTTACATCTCCATTTAAAAGTATCACTTATGTAGACACAGCTCGCATGTGGGTGGCATATATGGTATCCAGTAAAAGAAAAAAAATAAGCGGGATGGAATATTTTAGGGTATTCCCACATGCTAAGTTGTATCTCCCCCCCCCCCCCCCCCGGTCTTCAAAAATGTCAACCGGGTCTTGGGGGGGGGGGGGAGCTGTTCGCCCTCTTCATCCAGACGACAGACCGTATGCTGGATATACCACTGCTATGTACAGTTCACAACCAACTTGGTCCTCTCCTCATGTAGGTAATATGTAGGCAGTGTCCTCGTGATTCCGCTTGCTCTCGTGAACAGTTAGTAACTCATTTACTCATTCCCCGTTAACCTGCCACAACGTGGCCTGTACCATACAATTTTACGACAGTTTAAAGAAGACTTTCTTGCTCATTCGGGAAAGCCTGAAAATCTTACACATGTACTTGTTACTGGTTAAAACAACATGAATTAGTAGAAATGGTGATGACTGTCACTCTCGCCTTTTTTAAAATTTGAGAATAAAGTGCACGAATTTACAGTACACTTGGGTGTAAATATATGTGATGAAAGTTGGACAACTTCCAGCATTATTGACCTGATTGCAAACATTCAGCTCCACTTGCCTTTCAGTGCATTCCATATTCCATTGGCCATTCCTCAAACACCTTGGTTTATGATCCTACCAGGTAGCTAAATCCACGCCAATGAGTCCAAAGCACCCTCCCGGACACCTCCAATGCTGGCCGCCGACTGGTATGGATCAAGATCATGGAGGTGCAGGAGATGCAGGCGGAGAGGTGAGTCTTTTCTCTGATGATGAAGGTGATGAAGACATGAAAGATGGGGTTGCCAGTCAGATAGATCGTATCCAAACCTTCCTGAAGAAGGACCGGTTGAAAAGAGCTAAATTAGAGTAAACTATTGCCCAGCAAAGTCTAGTTGGCGTTTTGAAAGATGTTCAAGTTCAGAATCGAACAAAATTGTCTTACCACTTGGAATTTTACAAAAATATGACAAAACGTAAACTCGGAAAGCAAAGCATTTTTTTCTTTCTGCCAAGCAAGTTGAAAAGAAGGCTACAGGCCACAAGACCGGAAGCCCATGAGACCGGCATTCGATTTCGTTGGCCTTTTGGTAACTTTTCTAAAGCATTTCTTTGTATTGGTCTCATGGGCTGTCGATCTCGTAGACATTTTGGAACTTTCAAACTTTCTATCTTTACCTGTGTCTTGGATTGTTTTGTTGTTCTTGTGGACCTGTCGGTCTGCTGTAATGTCCCCGAATAAGAAGAGCAAAAACAAAATCACAAAAGGAGCTAAGCATGTAATTTTATAATTCATGAGTGTGTGTAGCATGTGTATTACTCATCTGTATATGTCCAAAATAACTTGTTACATATGTCTTTTACAATAACTTGGATTTAGCTGATAAAAAAAACCCCCTGTAAGATACGTAATGAAGACACCAGCGCTAAATTTGTTTCTTGTTCATGATATATGCGACATTCCGTTTTGCTATGTTAACTGAAAAGAAAAAATCCCAAATATTCTTACCACAATGTATGATCTTCAGGCACAAACTAGGGGCTGCCATTTTCTTCAAATAGACCGCTTCGGTAATGTTTGCAAATTTTATGCATACCTTTCAAACAAAGGTTGTTCTTGACAACCTGAAAGTTTGCCGGACATAGCAACAAGTAATGTATGCAAACTGGATTCCAAGCATTGAAGCTCATTTATAAAAAGCAGGTTGATGGAATAGCTCGTCACTAGGTGCTCAGAGAAGAAATGTGCATAAATTTGTATACATTACTGAACCGGTCTATTGTTAAGTATTATACGGAATGTGAATAGGAACATCTTGAAAACACATTTTTGTAATCAATAAGCAAACCTGTTCTTTTAATTATTGTAGAATTCTACATGTGTTGTAAAAATGTTAGATCGTCTGAAGAAAATATATGCACCTATCTTAAACACAAAAGCTTTGAATTTATGTTTTTAAAACTACCATGATTTTGCTCATGTCATGAGCAAATAGATTATCTTGGGGTTGCCTGCCGTATCAGAAGCTCATATGCAAAGTGCATCTTGTCAATCGCAAAAGCAGGTGAATGAAATAGTTGGTCGCTATACATGTACATGTACACACTCAGCGATGAAGCATCCGTAAATTTGAATGCATTTGGAAACCAGTCTATTGTTACCTCTCCTCATACGTCGCATTATGATAAAAACGACTGTCCCTGGTGGTGCTTTCAGACCAAATATATATCCATCTCGTTTATTTTCATGAAATATATCGTAGACCAACAAATACATGTAGGGTAGATTTATTATTCAAGAATAAAACACGCATAGTTAGTGGACAGTTTCCTTTTGAAAGGTTAGTTTTTGAAATAATCAACTTTTTTTTCTATTTTTTCCTTTTTTTTTGGGGGGGGGGGCTATATGTTCTATTACATTACTTCCATGTTGAGTCTAGAGAATGTGATCATTTCACAAATGATATAGGTGGATATTGTCAAAATGGGAGTCAAATGCTTCATTTCTCTTAATTTGTTCGATATACTGTAATTATGAGTAAAGCTCGGTATATGAAGTGATTTCTTGCTTATAAGGCGTCTTTAACTTGAACGCAAATGGAACCACAGGTGTCCATTCTGAGGTCGATTGCTATTTTTAATGCAACGGACAACACATTGAAAGTTTCTAAAAATTAGTAGTTTGTGAAGTTTGAGCAGAAAACCATACATGTATTTTCAAACTGGTACTGATTGTACTTACGAGTTCCATGTCTAATATTATGCTGTAGCTTTACCAGTCGTTCTTCATATCTTCTCAGATTAATCAACCATATATAAAAATCATTGATGTTCACTTAAAAAGTCAACCTTTCCGGAACTTTTGAAAATAAAAGCTTTAATTAGTCTGATTATTTTGATTCATCTATGACTCTTCTAGCCCAATCCATTCCTGGCATTTGCGTTTCAGTGTGAATTGTAAACGTGCAAACCCCTCCTCATACATGTAGATTACAACACGGATTTTTAAGAAATGGAAATATCCATTTTAAATAGCACGTTCGAAGGAATCATGCAATAACACACAACCGCAGTAACCCAACCATCCCCTTCACACACACACACACACACACACACACACACACACACACAAAACACACATCTTCACGCGCTCACACACTAATCATTTTCTACATTTTTTTCCAAGTAAGATAAACCAGTACGATATGTGTCAAGTCCATACGGATTCGCGCCAAAGAAAAGGTTAAAGGAAACCAAAACCCAAGGAGAGAATCAATGTTATTGGAAAGTGAAAATTCAGAGAAGCACTTTACAAAAAGTTTCATTAAAATTGGTTAAAAAATGAGAGAGTTATGGAAGTTTGAAAAGTCTCGTTTTACTTTCTATGGGGATCCTCAAATTGGCAAAATTGCTTCAAAATGGCTGATTTTGTGAACAACTCTCCATTTGTTTTGTACATAGATTTTCAGATTTTCCCCATTATCTTTCAAGGTGCAGTTAATCTCCTTCTGAGCTCAACATATATAATGGGAAAATGTATTTTACACCACATATGTCGAGTTCAGGAGGAGACAAGGAGCACCCTGAGAGATAATGGGGAAAATCTGAAAATCTGTGTATAAAACAAATGGAGAGTTGTTCACAAAATCAGCCATTTTGAAGCAATTTTGCCAATTTGAGGATCCCCATAGAAAGTAAAACGAGACTTTTCAAACTTCCATAACTCTCTCATTTTTTAACCAATTTTAATGAAACTTTTTGTAAAGTGCTTCTCTGAATTCTCACTTTCCAATAACATTGATTCTCTCCTTGGGTTTTGGTTTCCTTTACCATTAACACTAAGAAATAGTGAGACCGCAACATACAATAAATCCATTTGGCTTTGAAGTTGTTTAAATAATTTTTGTATGGACTCAATAATATTTAGAGGTGGTCTTAAATTTCCCTTTTGTACTTCATATCGATCGATACGAATCGAACGCAATTTGACATTAATCGCAACTCCTTCTCATAAGTACACAGTAGCGATTGATTTTAAGTTGCGATTTCTTTATCAATCTATGATTATTTTCAACTTAAGTTGGCTTATCAATTTATGTAATTATATATCTTTAAAGAATATCAAATTGTTATTTTTTAAGCGCACAGAGATGGCAACATATGCGCAATATAAGCTCAATATTATTGTTATTGATTCAAATCAATCGCAACTCGTAAAAGACAGGGCCCGGGACTACAACCCCTCTTTATCACCCCTGGACGACGTGACCCTATGACATTTATCTCCTGAGAAAAATAACCCATTCAAAATTACCCTTATAAGGGAGTTTTTCTAGGAGGTAGTTGCCCAAATTTTCTGAGATATCATAGAACTCTCTGCATATACATCTGTACATGGCATACTCAGTTTGTATCCAACACAGGGGCGGCGCTACAGGGGGGGCAGAGGGGGCGACCGCCCCCCCCCCCTATGATTTTTCAAGTAGTGAAAAAAGAAAAAAAAAGAAGAAAAAAAGAAGAAAAGGAGGAAGAAAAGGGAAGAAAGAAGAAAGAGGAGTATTAAAAAGAGAGGTCTTAAACATATAACTCTATATTACCCCTGTTATTTAATGGAGAAAAAATATGACGTCATCTTTAGGTCGTCTTGCCCCTCCTATCAAAATACCCTGGCGCCGCCCCTGATCCAACATCATCATAACTGAACAAAGAAGTTCCTTATTTTCAACTCATTATAGGTACTGTTTATTACATTTTACGCATTTTTATGCGACACCTCAAATAACGGTGATAAATTATTTTTATATTCATTCCATTCAGAATTTACAACTACGTTGCACAACATGAAGTTAGATAATAATATAAACAAAATTGAAGAACGCCTAGTACACTTTGAGATACTCGTATATAAAATGTACTAAATGTAAAAATCTATACAAAAATAAAAACTTGATGTAGAAAATGTGCCTTAACGTTTATCTTCATTGTACATGTAGTTCATATGAACACATCCTTTCATTTGTCATCATTTTCATTTACAGCTGTTTAATCATATAATAAAAATATATTATATCACATTTCACTACGTATTTACACTGATTGCATGCAAAACATGTAATCTATCTCAATATAACACGAAATTTAATTAATGGAGAAATAAAAGCATCTGGAACTATGAAAAGAAATGATTGTGTTGACATTTTTTTTTTCTATTCACACTCACTATTATGGAGAAAACCGCATCACTTGATCATTTTATATTGGGGTGCTGACAAATATGACTCAAAATCAACAAACCAAAAATACAAATTTGAAAGTTACCGACAAGCATGCAGTACTAGAAAAACGAATTTGCGGACATCCCTCGGAAAAGTCCGAAAGTCTGAGATTACAAAGAAGATACTCAATTTACTCATAAGCAGTGTCGAATCAAAATATAAAGCCAAATGCTTCATACAATTGTATTCAACACTTGAGCCAAGGAACTAGTAATAAAATTTACTCTTTTGTTTTTCCTTTGTTTTCTTACCCCCTTCTTTTTCGGGGGGGGGGGGGGGTCGGTACTCTGTCATATTGTTGGCACATTGAACATTCTATCAGCAAATGCGCGTCTAATATTCCTAATCAGTTTGTTGGCACATTCGCCCCCCCCCCCCGAAATAAAAAGCAGGCTCCCCTGAAAACAACACCTCAAGCTTTTAAGGTATTATAAATTTCTACACAAATCATGCAGAGAGACTGCTGGAGCTATTTCATGCATGCTTGAATAGTATATACCATTCCATAAATAAAAACGGAAAGCACATTTTTACACAAGTTATATTCATTTCTATCGTGTAGCAACTTTTCAGTTGATTGACATGGTTCAGATCACTTTTCAGTGTTCATTTACATGCATTCAATGGTGTAGCGCCAGACGGGCACTTGAAAAACCACCCCCTCCCTTGGAGGACATGAGAGAAAGAACATGAGAGCTGCAGCCAGGTAAAGAGGATACTAAGCCCAGAAATTTTACTTTGTCAATTTACAGAAAATTAACATGATAATTCGTTCTTTTTAAAACATTTCCTTTCTTTATCCGAAAATGTTCATCCTCTTAAATCGTACTGTTGGTAACTTGATTTTCTACGAAGAATGATTTTACGAGAGATACTTTAAAAATATGTACAGCACTGTGGTTAATCCAAGGGCCGGCGGATTTGAGTCCTCTTCGAAAACCATAGTAATTGATTACATAAAGATTTGATTGGGCATATTATGATCACCAGATATGGAATACATTTACAAAAGCACACTTGCCAAGTTTGCATTACTCTGCGAAACAGAAAATACATGTAAAGGTAAACTACAAATACAAATTATTTCACTTCACAGAAGCATTGAATTGGAAATAAAGAATCGAATTATGTATGAAGCGTCAACAACCAAACACCAGACAATTTTGCAAATCATGTTATGAAAGTCATTACGTCGAAATGAAACAAAAATAATAATATGCAGGCCTAATGATTCCTACAATTCTACCATTGAAATGAAGCCATATTCGAACATTCAACACAGTATCATAAAATAAAAGCAGTCAGTACAAGCCATACGAAAAACAATTTTGAGATATGTTTTAAAACTTTTAAGTAAACTGATTTTACAAAGGCTTGATATACTTCTTACAGAAACAAAAAGTATTTTCCTATATTCATGTAATAAGTACTTGTTATTTTTATTATATCATGTTACCCCATGAGCTGAGAGGCTAATAATAGGTAAAGTCTGTTGTCTGGGATGCATGTGTTTGTTGCAACCTGACGTAATGAGTTCGTATTGCATCGATAACCCATACCCCCATTTGTGCTTCATCTTTTGAAAATCATTATAAATAAGTTATATACATGATATACTTTCAATTTCACTATAGAGAATAATGACATAATACATAACATTCTTAATGTTTTTATGGCATATCATTCTATGTTTAAGACATTTCAAATAAGTTGGTGGAACCCTTTGGTAGTCAGCACTTGATGTTGGGGTTTGAACCCCATGATCAGAAAAAAATATGAATTGATCTATAAGAAATAAAAACAGGTATTGATGTTCAAAACGTCTACATGAAATAACATTTTAGTCTTTAAAGTCCATGAATCATCACATCGCCGCTAATCATTGCTAATTGTACTGCCATTCATTTAAAGAAAAATCAAATGAGAATACATACTAGGAAAATACGAGGAACCTCTTCGGCCAAGTTACTCCTCTTTACAATTAAAATGCTAAGTCATAAACCTTCCAGTCAAAATTTTTAAACGTAATTGAACATACATTTCGTCGAGCTATTTTAATGATAATGAAAAAGACAAACGCTGCCTTTTTATGTCGATACATCATGCATCCGGTTATATATGAAATTCAATTATGTATAGAAACAGACTTTGCAAAGTGGTAATTTATTTATAATCTAAAAGATCTAAATCCTTCATTTACAGTCGTAAGTTAACATCTGTGGAGAGACACTTAATTCTAACCAGGAAGGCGTTGAAGTTACACGCTTGTATCATTTTGATATCATGCTTTTCATTTTCACGATATGAAACTGAATGCTCTTTCAAAGCCCACCCCAACCATCTGAACTATTTTCACCATTTATCATTTGGGGAACTACTTCTGGAATTTTTACCATTGTATTGTTCTGCTTAATTAAGCAATAAGTGAAAATAACGTGACCATGGTAATGGACGTCTTGAATTAAAGGTCGAAGAAATCCGAAACAGAGAAGAGGCCTTCTTTTACTTTAAAATTTGAATTAATTATACAGCGTCACCTCCATGGGAGGGGAAGGCGAACTTCTTCTTTGATAGGGATGTACGAGTCGAATGGTAAAAAATACAAACGCTTCATCAATTAAAAAAAAAAAAAAATCAGATTATGAAACCGTTTTGATTCCGTCTTCAAAAAAAGTGTCATTAGCAATGCTCATTCTCACAAGATATGAATGGACAAAACGTTGACACATATCTGGAATGGTCACAACGTTGAGAAAATACTCTTCACATCATCACTGTCTAATCTTATTTACCTGATTACTGACTCTGTCACACAATAGAATATATTCCCAGTAGCTATATACCGATCGTGATTTTTTTTTTTTTTAATGGCCACAACATTCATGAAGACCTCTTAACCCTCCATCTCTTTACAATCATTATAGCCTATTCGCTGTGAGGTGGACATAGGCTGTATTTTCAAAAAAGAGGATACTACACTTGAATGTATCTTGGCTAAAAACTAAAGTTACTTATATGAACAAGGTGTCTTTCTAGAAGCTCCTTGTGATTTATTGGGCTGCATCTTCAGCAAAACAAAGACGATATAGAAAAGACCAAGTCCAGCTTGCCATCAGCCTCCATTCCTGTGGAGTAAAGGTTACAGAATAGATGCAAAGTTATTATCATGAACTAAGTTAATTGAGCCTAACTCAAAATTTATAATGAGATACACATGTACGTATACTTTTGATTGGGGATAGTTGTTACAAACTGTTTTAAATGCACATCTTGCCTTTGAAGGTTCCGGTCAAAGTTAAATGCGGGGAACCACTTTTATTTCAAGTATAAAAGAGCACTGATAGTGAAAATCCCGTACGGAAGTTAACTCGGAGTTAACTCAGAGTAACTCAAAAACTTCTGCAAGAGTGCGTCGTGTAGTGTTCTTACTAGTAGCTTTTACTTTTATTCAGGGATTTTTTCCGTTTTTTTTTTTTTTGTTTTTTTGTTTTTTGTTTTTGTTTTGTTTTTGTTTTTGTTTTGGGGATACTGAAACTTATAGTATATCTTTTGAAAAGTCATATAAGAAGGTGGTATTGTAATAAAGTGTACTGGCATGGAACCCCAAACATACAGAACAAAACATGATGTTGCCTTCAAACTTACCCTCCGTCCATACCATCTATGTGTGTGAGGTTGAAATTTGTGGGTATATTCTCCAGAGTCTTGTACAGATCAATACAGGATGCCTTCTCATTCTCACTGGCACAATAGTCCAATATATCACAAAATTCATTGTTAGGTTGTTCTTGAATACACGCTGAATGCAAGAAAAGGAATATGAAAAAGGAATATATACATATTAATGCAAGTATGTGACTCGGTGTGCACACTTTTAAAATAATTCATGTAGGCCTACAAAGAAAACTCATTCGTTCTGTTCCACATTCCTTACATTTCCTCGTCCATAATTATGTTTTGTATGTTCCTCCTTTCCGATGTTCACTCATTCCGATGTTAATCATTCGCTATGTTCCCCCTCACTCGTGTCCTCCTCATACATGTACCTGCTATCCCTCTCCCTATTTCCCTCTCCCTATTTCCCTCTCCCTATTTCCCTCATCCTATGTCCCTTCTTCCAGATATTTCCCCTTCCGACTTTCTCCCGCACAGGTGTTCCTCGGTCCCGATGTCCCTCCTTCTTTGTCGGTGTGACTAGGGTATCAACGAAAGTCATTTCATTATTCTATTCTGTAAACATCATTAAAAAGCCCCATTATGGCGCATAATTACGTTGATCTACAAGGTTATCATGGAATGTATCTTTTTATCCTGACTGTCAGGAAATTCCCGTGAAAAAACGGCAAAATTGTTTACAGTGTAGTTGCAATAAACCCAGGTATGAATACATGCTGATATGGACAATTCACACTGCACTGATTAATAACTGGGATCAGGCATTATTGCATTATATTAAATCTTTTTAATTTGTAGGGGCAACCCAATTGAGGGAATTGCCAACAAGTAAAAAAGAAATTGCATTTGCCGACAAAATGAATCACATGACGACATCTCTCAATATCCATTCTTACTCGGGACGCGAGAGGTGGGTAATTGCCCCCTCCCCCTTAGCTACGGATATTGGTTAGGGGAACATAGACATAATAGAGATCAAGGGAACATCGTTATGTAGCCCTTTGAAAGGGTCCTACTAAAAGCCCTAAAGAACCGGAAAGAGTCGAAAAGAAGCCGAAAAGAGGCCTAATCGATGTATTACAGAGCCGCCTGTCGTCTTGACTCAGACTCTTGTTTAAGAATCGATCATCACTTGTAGCTCCACGATGATGCCATGCGACTGTCAAGCTCAGAAATTCATATTTCCTTGTCAATTTAACATTAAAAAACATACTAAAAATAGACTTAGCAGCCTTGAAGGAGCCTCTTGGTTACCTCTTGGCTGCTCTATAATTCTTTGTCGGCTTGTAGTGTAAACGCTTGTCTTTTTTTCTTCTTTTCGGCCTTTAGTGTGACCACCCCTTAAAAGTGGTAGAAAGCGTCACTGAACTTACCTCTTTTCTGATCGCAGTATTCTCTCATTTGATTATGCCAGCAAAGACCGGCTGCTCTACAGTAGAACTGATCTTCGGAGCACGCTAGAGAATTACATGATAATATGAGAAACAAATGTCAGTCGTCCCTGCTAATTTCTGTCTCTCAGTCATTCAGTGGTCTTTTAAAACAACCTGTAATTAAGATGTTCTTGAATTTTCACTCAAATAACTGAATAACTATAGGCATTATAACTAACTATCTCTTGCAGAATATTATTTCTCGTAACTGGACAATAATTGAATGGCCTATCTTACATTTGATGTAATAATCATGAATACTACTTGTAGATAGAACGCACTATACGTTAATTGTTACATGAATATAACATCATTTTAATTTGTTTTTGTTTTTGTATTTGTTTTTGTTTTCTGACCACTGTTTATGCTACCCCCCCCCCTAAAAAAAAAAAAAAAAAAAAAAAACCAACAACCAAACTACTATATTATTTAGTTCTGGAATAACATTTCTTTTTTAATACACACTGATACGTATTTGGAAAATGGCGTTGAGGAGAGACATACTAAAGCTTTTCGTCTTGCACTCATCAGAGTATACCGCAAGAAGGAACAGAAAGCCGAAATCGAATAATATAACCAGTAATAAAGCTCGCGAAATATAAAACGGGTTTGATTGGCTGCCTGAAAATAACGGGAAATTAGGCTTATTGCCAGCCGGTTTTGTAATAACGGGAGCTAAAATAATACGAGCGTCCTCACGAACTCTTTCCTTAGGCACAGAATAGGGTCGGTGAGATGAATGTATGAATATATGTATGTATGTATGCATATGAATGTCGTGAGGACGCCAATCGAACCCGTTTTATATTTCGCGCGCTTCATTCCTATAGTTTGCGGTTATATTGCTTGATTTCGGGAAGAGAGAGAGAGAGAGAGAAAAAAAAAAGGTGAGTAGATGATGCGCATACAAAGTCTTGATATTGCAAATAAAATATGGCAGCCGACGGACTGTAATTATTATATAAATAGTGCATGGTCTATCATGCACTATACTGGATTATGTGCACGACAAGTACTAAATTATCCCGAGTGCAGCTTTGTTTCACCGAGGCCGCAGGCCGAGGTTAAATAGACCTGCACGAGGGATAATTTAGTATTTGGACAGGGTTCTTGTTAATAGCAGGTAACCGGCTATTTTTTCCGGCTGTAACGCCGATCGTAACCGGCTGTGGCCTCCAAAAAAAAAAAAAAATATATATATATATATATATACATAAATATAAAATCAGTCTCGATTCAATTCAACAAGTCGCTGTCTCAAATTTCAGTTTTCACAAGCTTCACAGCGGTGTTGTGAAAGCAGTCGTAAAGAAACGGGAAGAAACGGCTCTAAACACAGCCAATGCGCGAGAGATCGAGAAGGCAGAAGAAACGAAAATAAACTGACTCGACGAGGGCTAGCGCGCGGACTGAATAAGCATAAGCCGGGGTTGCGGGTAATACACGATGCTAGGCTAAAAAAAAACC
Organism: Heliocidaris tuberculata; assembly: GCA_025618425.1. NCBI lineage: Eukaryota > Metazoa > Echinodermata > Echinoidea > Camarodonta > Echinometridae > Heliocidaris > Heliocidaris tuberculata. The sequence goes on from CM046835.1 coordinate 31,196,925, forward strand.
AAAACAAATGAAGAGTCATATATCACCAAAACTGACAATAATCTAGGGGTCTAAGGTCCTGTTTATATGATCAAAGAGAATTTATTTACTGTTTTGTAAATCTAAATGCTACGACATATTTCTACAAAAATAATTTTGATGTTAAAATCAACAGCCTAACTTCCGTATACATACATACAACCCACAAACAGGTTCATGTCGTGACACAATGCACAAACCCGGCACAATTAAACCACGGTGGCAGCTTTACTCTCAAGTCTCAATGAGGGCTCCCCAAAATTCAAGTCCATTGACCAAGCAAGGCTTCAAGACGTAACGCTTGTCAAAGTAAAGATTTGTGATCGTATTATTAATCACCATCAAAATGAAAGAAAACATCACAAAACACACAATAACAGTACAGATAAAGGCAAACTGGTACCTTGCTTTAGAAAATATTCCTAGCTAAATCCAAGAACTATCACAGAAGTTTGAAGAGTTTGGGCGCAAGGTTTTTCAACAAAATAATCGATCCCAAAACGTATGAAGTTTCCCCCATTCCATACCCATGCAGAGGTAGGTTCGCTCCATAGGTTCGTTCCCCTGCTCCAGTGGCCCAGCGAGTTTGCAAGTTCTGCTAAAATGAGAGAATAGTCTCTGCACGTGGCTTCTGCATAAATTAATTTGCATACTAGCTCAACCAATGCGCATTGGTTGAGCTAGTATGCAAATTAATTTATGCAATAGCTATGTGCAGAGACGTTTCTCTCATTTTAGCAGAACTTGCAAACTCGCTGGGCAGCTGGAGCAGGGGAGCGAACCTACCTCTGCATGGGTATGAAATGAGGGAAACTTCAAATGTTTTGGGATCGATTATTTTGTTGAAAAACCTTGCGCCATAGCTCTTCAAACATGAAACTTCTGTGATAGTTCTTGGATTTATCTAGAAATATTTTCTTAAGCAAGGTATCAGTTTGCCTTTATCCGTATTGTTAATGTGTGTTTTGTGATGTTTTCTTGATATTTTGATGGTGATTAAGATACGATCACGATTCTGTACCGTATCTGTACTTTGATAAGGGCTTGTCACGTCTTTGCAGCAAGCCTTATTTTGGTCAACGACTCATATTCGAAGAGTTTCCCGACTTTGAAAATGTGTTAAAAAACAGGAAACAACCAATTAAAGTACAATTTTGTTTTACACTTTTCTAAATCATTTCTTTATGCTTTTGCCTCTAGATTTTGCCGTTTTGATAAGAACATGACTTGAATTTATCATGATTTTTTTATTTTTTATTTTTTGCTCAGGGGGTCGAAAATTGGGGGTGTGTTTAATTTAACAACAGCGGTTTGTACAACGTTATTTACGGTAATCCTAGCCTTTTCGTAACTCTGTTTGGAGTTCACATAGTCGAGTAATGGTGCATGAATAGAACATGCACTAATTGTTATAGTAAATAGACCCCTAGATCTTTAACTGTTATTGTTTCTTACCTAGTTCTGATACCAAATAATTAACAAATAAGGAGTAACAAGCACAGATTAATCCTCCCTAAACTTGCACTACTAATAACAAAGGCCAAGGTAAGTCTTTATCTCACACACCGGGCAACGTATCAGAATCATATAACGAGAGAGCAAGAACAGATAAACTAGCCTGGCGTAAATCATCGAAATCGATGGATATCGCCATCAAATCAACAACAACAATTCTGTTCATTCTTGCATGCAAGACGAAAAGCTATAGTATGTCTCTCTTAAACGCCATTTTCCGATTCTCCAGTACCAAACAGCTTTTCAAAAAGGTATTTAAGGAAGAAAAAGAGATATCAAGCCGTTTTGTTCTTTTATAGGCCTATTTGCCTATGGGCACGAGTAGACACACCACAACATGAGAATGAAAGGAAACGGTTCTTATCAATATTATCAATATGTGCAAGAACAAATTTGCGATTTCCTTTCTTAAGTGGCATCTCAGACGTAATGCCTTCCAATCTTCACCATTCAATTTCCTATGCTATTACGAGATAATACTAGGACGCAAGTTCAGATGGACAGATGTCATGCACCCAAATTACAATTCCTTTGGCGCCACTTGTGACGGAATCACTACAAAATAAGGAAATTTTTCAGCTCTTAACACTCAAAATGTCTTAAAATCTGGCTGTTTAAAATAATGGAAATTGTTCAAGCCTTTACATCGTTCTAGAATTCGCTACTCTACACACATAATGTCTATAAAAAAATGAATTTAGATTTAAATTGAAATTAATTTAAGGCGAGAGAGTACTCCTGTACGAGAGCTTTTCAACTTACAGCAATTTAGTTCATCTGTTCGATCGTCACAGTCGAATAATTCATCACAGACGTAGTCTTTATGTATACATCGGTTGTCACATTGAAACTGGGTTGATGTACAATCTAGAAAAATTAAAGAAACGTTAAGTGAATCTAATACTACTAATCCGTTTCGCCATTTCTGGCTGCCATTTCTGGCATATTAATCACAATTATGTATAATGTTACCTCAAATGGAAGCCTTATTATTTACATGCTATGATTTTTATTTAGGCTCCCCGCATTTTACATTTTTTTTTTTTTTTTTTTGCCTGTTGTATGCCTCGATTTTTTTAATTTTTCTTTTACCTTACATTATACTTCATTTGCGTTATTTACCCGTATTGTTATGTAACCGACTCTTAAGCTTGTAAAATCTGAATTGTTTTTAATGTAAAAGTGGAGAAAATTAAGTCCAGACTTCAAACTTCAAAATATGTAATGGATCTTCAGCCTGTAGAAGAAAGCCAACAAATTATATTCTGTATGAGCCTTTTGAGAAGAGGTACGATTTTATTTTGAATTCTGATAGAAATCTGCCATTTTAATCAACATTTCTTTAAATATAATATAATATAGCTTGCTCCTGTAGATTTCCCCATTGATCCCAGACCCTAAGATTTGTTTGAACAAAGACTTTTCCCGAGTATATGTGCATGTGTGTGTGTGTGTTTATGTGTGTGCTTTAAAAAATGGTTTAATAAATAACGTGAAAATGAAAATATACATGTATATGTCTGTATATTCCCGACTTACTGCATCCAAGTTCGTCTTCAACATCAGGACAATCTTCAGAACCATCGCAAAGCCAGGAGTGTGGTATTCTTACATCCCCTGAACATGCATAGTGAGTCGCTGGATCATAGGCTTTCAAATGAAAAGAAGAAACATAAACATAAAATTACACTTATTGATATATAATATTGATAGTAACAACAGTAATAATGGTAACAGAGATAATAAAAAGATCATGATGATACTGATATTAATTATAATTATGTGGTATAGGTATCCAGGGCAGCCACATCGGTATGAGTCCTGCTCGTTCTGAGGGCCTTTCAACTATTTTACCCCAGCATTGTCAGCTAGAGATTTAATACACCTGGGTGGAGAGGGGAAAATGTGTGTAATAAACCTTGTCCAAGCACCAATCAACGTTAAATCCCAGAACTTCTCGTATGAGAGTCAAGAGCCTTCACCAATATACTACAGTCCTCCCTACGATTTTATTGATAATGATATTTTTAGTGACCTGTTTTTTTTTTCTCTCTCTCTCTTTCTACTTCATTTTGGGTAAAACTGTATTAAACTTAATCAGAATAGCATAAGTTTAGTTTATACCTTTAGAACTACTCTTGTTATAGGAGTGGTATACATTTAATGCTTCCCGTTTCCTTTTCATAAACTGTATATCAAAACAGTCTACAATATATGACTTTTTTCTAATCTTGACACAGTACAAGTACTAAAACATTAACAAATGATTGAAATTATCTCTTGAAAAAGGCTTGGGCTTCCCGTTCCCGTATATGCACATTGGCCTTCTTCCGTACCATTGTCACGAACTTCATGACCACAATCCTACGTTTGTGAATATAATGATTCTGAGTCCTACCACATATTTCGTTGCTCTCATCACGCCTATCGATGCAGTCATGATAGCCGTTACACACAACTGAAGAGGACACTTTCTGACCGTCAGAACACTGAAAGTACACTGATGGTAAAAGAATATAAAATGTTGAGTTCTGGTAAAGGCGAAAATAATATTGTATGAGTTATATATTCCCATTTGGAAAATTACCACAGGATCATGAAAATGGATTGCTCTTGAAATGTTCTCACGTTTCAAATATGACCTAAAATGGTTTTAAAACATTTGACGAAATTCGGATGCAAAGTGGTTGTGTATACCCATATATCCACATTCGTATACAATGCTTTAATTGTGATTTTTCAGCAAGACAGTCCAGTGTAATTTTTATGATTAAATTTTTGTTTATAATTACTACCTATTTACTGTACTGTGTACGCAATCAACATAATAATAGTAGTTACAAAAATCATAACAGTATTAATAACAATAATAGTAGTAGTAATAATAATCGTATTTACGCAGGGAAGACTCAACAACTTATCCTGTTCTTCCTGATGGACCTGCAATTGTTATTACCCCAGCATTGCTAGGTACCCATTTAATACACTTGGGTACAGAGGGACAAACATAGACAAAAAACTTTGTCTAAGGATGTAAGCACCGAGCAAGGATCGAACCCAGGACCTCTCGTATGCGAGTCAAGAGCCATTACCAATGTCCACAATGCTCCCACTTCACAACTCAAAATTAATTCTAGACGGTTCCTTTCACCATGAAATAACATGAACAATACTCAACTTTATCTTTATCTACCGTGTGTGTATTGCTGGTCCAAACATTAAGAATTTATATTTTATATTAAACTATTCGAAACGATTTTTCCATAGTTTCTCTAAAAATACACTCACCTCTAATATTTAAGATAAACTGTACTAATCGCAGAATCAAAATGTTTTAAGGAGTGTTAAATGGAATAAATCTTTTCCTAGAAAACTGGCTTGGCTGAAAGCAGAAAAATCAGAGAAAAACATATGTGAAAGTTTAAGATAAATCGGACAAAGAAAAAAGGAATTTATGAATTTTTGAAAGTTGCTATTATTAACTTTCACTATTCTGTTTCTATGATTTCTCTGCTCCTACTCAATCCAAGTTTCAATGAAGGGTTAATTTCCCTTTTAAAAAATCTGATCAAATTCAATCCAGGACTGTCGAGGAACAATTTTTTCCAGATTAATGATGATGACATTGACTAAAGACAATAGAGATTTACTGACCACAATCTCTTTCATCACTGCCGTCACCACATGTGTCCATGCTATCACAGTGATATTTGTCCAAGATACATCTCCCGTTGTCACATTGAAACTGACGAGAAGTGCATTCTGTTAAAAACAAAACAAAAACCATCAACGTTTGAAGAAATCGTCCCTGTATTAAGCCTGTGGGAATGAGAGAATTCAGTAGTCAACAGGTTGAGTTAGCCCTTTTCATCTAGGCAGCCAAGGTGACAGAACCATTAACATTTTTTTATACGAATGCATGTTGTTTAAAATTACAAATGAATAATGAATAAATAAATGTTTGAATAACGCCTCATAATTTGCGAGAATGTCTTAAATACATAGGTCCGGAAAATTATTTGCTAATAGATCAATGTAGAAATCTGTATTTTGTGATTTTCCGGATATGTTGTTTTCATCAGCAATTCAAGAATTCCTAGCAATGATGTTTGGTCTTTCCAAAACATTAGAGCCAAGTTAGTAGCCTATCAAGTGTCTTTAACAGATAAAAATTCTTATTGACAAGGGCTATTATAAAAACATTCATAACTATTCCACGTTTCTTTATTCAAGGGACAGTTTACAAGCTGCCCGTTTTTGTTGGTGTTTTTTTTTTTTTTTTTTTGTTGATACAAAGTAGTAAAAATGTATCAGATTTAAACGAACATTTAAATTCTCTAGGAATTTTTGCCAACATATAATGTGTGGGTGCGTGTGTGTATAAATTTGTAAATAATACTCTTACCGCATTCCGTCTCATCCGACATGTCTGAACAATCCACGACTCCGTCGCATATCCATTCCCTTGGAATTGAACCATTGCCATTTTTGCACTCAAAATCAACTTTAACAGATTGAAAAAAGAGAGAAATATATTCGTACGTTATAGAAGGTGTTACGATAGGGTGCTATTTAGAAATATAAGAAACTGAAATATCACTTATTTTACTGTTGACTTGAGTTTGTTTGTTTTTTCTTGCCAAAAAGGGGGAAACAGAGTTACGATTCTGCTTTTAATGCCTCTTTATTCAATTTCGGAGGATATTTTTTTTTAAACTCCTTGAAGGGTAATATAATCTTAATCTTCGATTGACACTCCCTGATGCTTTGGCATGAGGCATAACAAACAAAAATGATTTTTACACGTAACGTTGTTTCGTCAATTTTTTATGAGAAGGGAATATTTTTTCTCAAAGTCATACTCATTTTGTTGATTAAATGAAATTATAATCATCTGGTAATTTTTGTCTGTTTCAATTGCGAAGTTCTACAGTGACACCCTGCTTTTTGTATATTGGCGCCAAGACAACGATGTGGATAATAACAAGGCCCCTGGTTTTGGGGGGTTTTTTGTTAGCTTTTTTTTTTTTTTTTTTTTAGTTTTTTTTTTTTTTTAACCATGGATGCAAATCCTGAAGGTGGGGAGGCAAGGACCGGTCCGACACTCTTGAAAGGGTGGGTATTGCACCACAAAATCAAAATCATTCCCGAGATAATTATTCAGCCCCTGTCCATACCCTTACCGTGAGGGGAAAAAATCACTCTACACTCTCTACCAATGTACTTATCTGGGACCTCTGCGATTATTAACGTACATGTAATTACAAAAATCAAACACAGCTTGACTTTAAATCCATACAAATTAGCGTATTTTCGACTTTTGTTTCTTCCTTACATTTGCGTTGTGATACCAAAGATATATCTGCAGTGAAGAATTAAACTAATATACTCACTCGGCGGTAAGGCGGATTCATTGTAAATTATGTACCAGAAGTCCGAAACTGCTGACACGTTTGTGAAATAACTGACCTCTCCACACTTGGGACCGGAGGATACCAAACCCACCAGGTGCCAAGTCTCTGATAATGTATCCTCACACACCAATGGACTTCCACTGTCACCCTGTTGGTTACACAGTAAAAAATAAAAAAATGAAAGTACTTGTCACCCATGAGCAACTATATCGGAATTGACGATTAATCATGCAACCAACTTCACATTTTTTATTCGATATATCTAAGGTAAATACATATATATAAAGCCCACCGCACACTATACGATCTGGATACGATCCGATTTGGGAAGAATCTGCCATAGCATTTGATATCTACATTCAAACATGTAAAATATCGATGATTGAGTTTGCGGATACTCATATGAATAATGAAATAGGAATTTCGGGGGATATGAAGCCTTCATCTCGGTGCCGAATCGTAGTGACGTCACACCAATCGTGCGATTTTCTACGATTCGAAGCCGATTTGGCCGTTACTCCGACAAGAAGGCTTACAGTTCACCAAATTTCGATTTTTAGTATTCATATCATTATTCAGAACCTCAATCAGGATGTTAATAGGTGTATAAGTTTCCATATCTAATGTCATTGCAATTTTTTTCAAAATCGGATGGCACTCACGTATATTTACAGATTCAACAACCAAGTTCATTGGATACACTACCTAAGTGACCTCATGTCAGATGTTTCTAAACTTGATTGATAATGGATTTGATGGTGCAGGAAAGCATAGCAGTTATGTATCTTTTGTAGGTCAGTTCTTTTAGTTTCTCTTCTGGGTCCATGCGGGAGTGTGTATAGACAACGTTAGACCATACCCATGGTTCATAGCCAGGGTGTTGTTTAGGGACTTTGAAGGTCAGAAATTTTTCAAAAGAGGAAGGAAAATCCTTTGAACAAAAATGTTCTTGATGTATCCGATTTTGGCTGTGGATTATGGCTGCCAAACAATTTCAGCCATTCAACTGGTTCTTTTTGTAAGTGTGGGGTTGGGAGTTCGGGCGACTAACAAAAATGCCTGTCGTAGTCGTGTTGGCAAAAAAGACAAAGAACCGCTTATTAATACATCATTTTTTCATTCATTTCGAACGCTGAAAGAGTTTGGTCCCATGTGCTCATCATCCTACCTTACATGGGATGCTTATGTGTGCCAAGAGTTGCCTGTTGTCCTCATACCCTGCACAGATCCGTTGGGGTGTTATCTGAAGCTCCTGAACCAGACTGATTCTTGAGGCCCAGTTCATGCATTCTTTGGTTTCAATCAAAGGAATCTCCGCGTAGACTAATTCAGTTCCAAGGTCAGTGTGAGATTCTGGAGAGATTTTTTAAAAAGGGTTTTCTTGAATGAAGGAATGAGGGAACCACTTTAAAAAAAAAAAAAAAAAAAAAAAAAATATATATATATATATATATATATATATATATATATATATATATTTCATTTTTTTAAATTCATTTTTTCGTTCATTATTTTTAAGGGGGAGTAGTTTCTTTGTTTATGTGTATTGTTTAATTGACACACAGGAAAAAATAAATGGAGTAAATAGCTAATCAAAACCCCAAATGAAATGTTAAAATATATGCGCCAAAATTTTTCGTTTTCAAAACTGTACGGTATACATAATATTTTTTTTTAATTCTAAAGCTCTATAGATATATTTGATTTATTTAAGCCGTGGGATATGATTTGATTTCATGGAAGTGTAGTATCGTAAGTGAAAATATTGATGTCACCTGTGGGATAAAATTATATTTCATCGAAGGTACAAATATTGAAGTTAGCGATAGAATATGATTTATTTCATGGAGTGTCCATATGCTAATGTCAGAAGTGGGATGTGCTTTGATATCATCAAAGGTACAAATATTGTTGTTAGTGATGAAAAATTATATATTTTATCGAATGTTCGTATGATAATATCAGAAGTGGGATATGCTTTGATTTTATCGATGGCGCAAATATTGATGTCAAAAGTGGGAAGTGATTCGATTTCATTGAAGGTGCAAATAATGTCAGAAGTGGGATATGTTTTGATTTCATCGATGGTGCCAATATTGATGTCAGAAGGGGGTCCACTCGCTATTCATAAGGACCGCTACTCATAGAAAACCGCTATTCATTTCACACGCGTTATGAATAGCGGTCCTTATGAACGGAAGTCCTTATGAATATTTAGCGAGGTAATTTGTCTATGGTTTGCTCGCTGTGCAGAAGGACCGCTATTTATTTAGTCACGCGTTATGGGTAGCGGTCCTTATGATTAAGTGGTCCTTATGAATAGCGATCCTTATGACTTGCGAGGTTACCCCGTCAGAAGTGGGATGTGATTTGATTTCATCGATGGTGCCAATATTGATGTCAGCAGTGGGATATGCTTTACTTTCACCTATGGTGCCCATATTCATGTCAGTAGTGGGGTGTGGTTTGATATCATCGATGGTGCCAATATTGATGTCATGAGTGTGATGTGCTTTAATTTCATATATTATAGTGCCAGTATTCATGTCAGCAGTGGGATATGATTTGATTCTACCAATGGTGCAAATAATATGTCAAATACCTCTCCTTGCAGTTGAGCCCCAACCGGCGACTACACATTTCTTTCCTGGCGCATAGAGGTCTGAATAAAGAAGAGTATCCAAACAAATAGTCCTCACGTGATCATTGATTTCAAAAGGTTCATCGAGCTTCAGCAATACCATATCGTAATTAAATAGCTCCCATTCTTTTGAATAGTTCGGATGCACGACGTGTCGAATAGCGGTTCGGACTTGGGCCCCTTCATCATAATTTTCTCGATGAAGTGAACCAGCCACTACTGTGATATCAGAAGAATTTGCTCTCCGTGACTTGTCAAAAAGAGTCCTGGATACGAAATACAAAATATAAATCATGGGTATTAAAGTAATTATATTTGATATTTTATTTATATGAATGAGCTTCAAAGGTATTTGTGTAATTGACTGGTAGATTTCAGCATGGCAGCTTCATAGCCCAGATACTTGGTAAGTGCCTCTACCATGTCTTGTCAAACAGGTGAAGATGGACAATGGATGTGTTTACATAATTCTGACAATATTATTTAATTACTTTTGGAAAGCAATACAATTTTCAAAATTTTATAACTGATTATTGAAAAAAATTATTTGACACCAAATAGGACCTCAAAAAATAACAGTAATAACAGAGCAACTTCTCCTCCTTTTATCTGGTTACCAGTCCTTTTCAGTAGCCCACATTTTCAAGAAAGATACTCCCTACTCCTATGCTCTCTCTCGCTCTTTTATATCTCCTCTTCTCTCCTTGCTCCTCCTTTTATCTGGTTACCAGTCCTTTTCAGTAGCCCACCTTTTCAAGAAAGATACTCCCTACTCTTATGCTCTCTCTCGCTCTTTTATATCTCATCTTCTCTCCTTGCTCCTCCTTTTATCTGGTTACCAGTTCTTTTCAGTAGCCCACCTTTTCAAGAAAGAAACTCCCTACTCCTATGCTCTCTCTCGCTCTTTTATATCTCCTCTTCTCTCCTTGCTCCGCTGTCCTCCAACCCAACAGTCCTTTTCAGGACTTACATGGTGAACCGTAAACCTCATCAACATTATCTATTCCACAATGGAAACATCCTCCTTCAAAGAACATCTGACGTGGATATTCTAAGTAACTTTAAATGGGGTGACTATTTCGGGACAGGCTCCTAGACTATAACTCCCTCTCTCTCTCTCTCTAGCCACAGTGTGCCACTGCCTCATGCACTATAATCAATGTGAAGACAGGGTCTTCGCACTTATTTCGTCAATTGTGCAAATTCCGACAAGAAATACTTACACACAATGAGCAGCCGTGAAGACCCAGTGTGGATCAACGATCGCACCCCCGCACACGTACGTACCCCTCTCCCGGATGAAAACTTGCCAGGGCCACTGGCCCGTCTCCGAGGCTCGCCCGTGTATAACCCTCCTGCGTCGAGTGCTGTAGCCTGGCCGAGTGCCGCAGTTCAGCTGGGTTGGTAGAGAGATCGACGGCAGTACCTGCCCGCCAGGATCAGGTGACAACGTTGAAGACGAGGATATTGACAAAGAGTCTGTGTCTGTTTCGAACCCTATAGATTGGATCGAAAGGAAGAATAACAGGACTCTTGGATCAATTATTTTATTTTCAGTCCTGGTTTTATTGGTTTGCGGTAATTTTTTCTTTAAGGTTGACCTATGACAATTAGCAGGTAATATAGGTAGGAAGAAACGTTTTGGAAGAATAGGTAACATTTCTAACTAGAAGTAGAAACTAAGATTTACCAAGACACAAGCATGGCAAACTGCACGTGTTATTAATAATGCTTGCTTAATGCCTGTTGCACATAAGTCGTCGTTTAGTGACGAAAGACTGTGTCAGCGGCTGGTGCGTTCTTTGCCGCACCATGTGAGAATGGTATCATACACAGGGTGATTACAAAATAAACAGTACAACATTGCGTTGCAAAACTAGTGCATTCGTTACTTGCTCTCATCGGTTTGATTAGCTTAGGTAATGGCGCCTCGCGTGTGCAACGCGTCATTTCAATAGCCATCAACTCATCTTGTACGCTAGTCGTGCAATGCAATGTGTGCACTGCTCATTTTGCAGGGGCGGAGCCAGGATTTTGTAAAAAGGGGGGGGGGGCACACAAATGTCCGAACATTATCTGACAAGCAAAAAAAAAAAAAAGGGTTATCAGATATTTTTGTCCAGTTTTCCTCCAGAATTCTCTGACAAGCAAAAAAAAAATGGGGGCACAATGTATACTTTTCTTTCAAAGAGGGGGGGGGAGGGCCAGAATTGCCCCCCCCCCCTAAATCCACCCCTGCATTTTGCATTAACTTTCTGGACGTCAAAGACCTCGCCAGTCGCTGACGCGTTCGTAAATCGGTAGGCCTGGCGCCTCATGTGCAACAGGCATTATGATTATTTAAGAATCGACTTACTTAAGCCCACACACGAAGCGTGATTTGCCGACGTAAGGACCGCGTTGATCAAGCCAACTATTGCTCATTTCAATAGGATTCATGCCGGTGTGAACATGAATAAAAGGCACGGACCAGGAAGAGACGCTTGGGCTTGAAGTTGCCACACAGATGCAGAGGCGTCGCACAGTGGGCCAGGTGTCAGCAAAAGTGCGCCAAAATAGGGATTTGGTCAGTGAAACAAACTTAATTTTTTTTTCACATCCTAAGCAAAGATTACAACGTGTAGAACACCTCTGAGCAGTATTTCTTCTTGGAATTAATTTTAAGTGGGTCATTTTTATTCAAAAAGACCAGAAACTTGGATTATTTGTTATGCATTGTGTAAAATGCAATACTGCGTTTTATTAAAGGTTTTTGCCAAACGGGTTGTTTAATGCACTTCAAATTGAACATGCTTATTCCAGAATAGTTATTTTAAATAATGATAGAGTTTACAGGCAAAATCTTACTCCTCTCGAAAGTAATTTTGGATGAAACACGAAATATTGGGCGGAAAATAGCATATTGGGCGGAAAATAGCATATTGGGCGGAAAATAGCATATTTAATTTTCAAGCGCAAAGATGGTCAACATTTCCGTCGATTTCCGCGCTGAAAATATCACGATCGCCTTTCTTATAGTTCATGCTTTACACTGCTACCAAATTTGCCTGCTACTTTTTGCAACTTTTTGAGTAAGAACCCATTTTCCACCGCATGTTCGCCTCTTTTTTCGCCTAAATCTTCCATGCGATAGAAGCGCGCCCTGTGTTCGTGAAAATGCGCAGGCAAAGCACACACAACAAAGAATAAAAATTCAATAGGCTTTTTGACATTAGTACCGAAAGAAGCTTCTAGCCCGTTTTAGATGATGGGACATGTCAGAAAACAACTAATATCCCAACATATGGATTGCATTTTAATCTTTAGTCCAGTCTTTAATGGTAGAACACTCGTCGGTCAAGAAGAGATTCCCAAGTTTCCTCTATGAAGTTCGGAAACAAAAAAGTGGAAGGAATCATAACAGAAAACGAAAACTGAGATAGAAAAATAAGATATAGAGAGAGATGGAGAAGGAGTGAGAGAGAGAAAAAAACAAAAACAAAGAAAGAGAGAGAGAGAATGAGAAGAGAAGGGGCGACTGGAGCGTCATGTTCATCACAATCTGTGGATAGGATTTAAATGTTTACATCAAGCGGGTGAAATGACTACCACTACTGCCTAAATTGATCTGGTTTCTACTTTCAAACATCGCAGTTACATTTTGATCCCAAAGATGTTCAGTGGTGTGCAGTATTCTAAGGGGTGCTCAACTTTTTGCACTTTTTATATCCCGAGAAAATTGTTTTAATGTGTTATATTTGTTTAAGGTAAAACTTATCTTGTTATTATTAATATCCTTTAAGAGTAGATGTAGTTCATGTTCGTGCAATTGCTATATGAATAGAATAGGCTTCTGTTATGATGTAGGGTATAGGTGAAGATCTGATATTAAGTTCCACTGTCCGTAAATGCTCCTGTTTTGTATAAATAAACAATATTGCTTGCTTGCTTCCAAGCCAGAATTCTTTTAATGACCTACAGTTGTCAAACAATGTGAAGTTTCTCTTCTTTGAAAAATGCGCTGGGCTGTACAATTTTTTTTTTCCTTCAATGAATGAAGTCCAAAAGGCAAGATTACGCTCGCCTTTTGAGTGCATGAATTATTTTTTATCTATCTACACGTATCCCATCCATCTATCTATAGGCCTATCCATTTATTTATTCATACACGCACCCCTCTATCTATCTGTCTATCTATTTATCTGTCTACCTATTCCTCTATTTGTATATCTTTATTTTTAAATATATATATATATAAAAGCATGTTTCTTATTTGTAATTTCTTTTTAATTAGTATATAGACCTACATGTACATTTTCCCTCTACTATTCGATTTTTTTTTCCTTCAAGGCTTTGGAACTGTTTAGTTAGGACATATAGACCCATTGTTGAGAGGGCGCGATTAATGACTGTCATGTAGTTTAACATTCATACCGGTTGTTTATAATATATAGAAATTTGAAACCTTTGGAGAAAGTATAATTTGTATCATAATTTGTCCAACACCAAAACCAAGCTCTCAAAATGTTCTCTATCTTTTTTTTTTTTAACAGACCCAACATTCTGAGTAATTCACAAGGGCTTCAGTGAGTATTTCAAGGCAAAGGCTTTTCGAAATAATTCACTCTTCTCACAGTATAAACAATAGGGCAAAAGGACTTAGAATGCATGGACTTTATCAGTCAGTATTATGATTTTGATAACTCGATAGTGCCTACAGAATTACTTTTTAGTGATACAGGTACGTTTCTCTTTCGCAAAGTTATCAATGCTACAGAGGGCGCTCTTTCATTTTTAAAAACCTTAATAACTAATAACTAATAAATAAATGTAATAACTCATTTTTTAGTTATCTGAATATTATTATTTTATTAGTATATGCATTATCAATGTTTACTTTCAAGTAATGACATCATACATTGCAATACATTGCAAATTTCTCATTATTTGAAATATTTTCCAGTAGGGCGCCCCCTATAAGTCTCTCTTATGTACCATATTGCCTGAGCTTTAAGTTAACACCTTTTTCACCTTATGATATACAAGCGTAGAGATCGCATTATCAATTTTCTGAAGTAGGAAAGTCATTGTAATACGAGAAATGTGTTATTTTCCATTGGATTTTGGTAGCCAATCAGGTATCGGTATTTTAATGACGTCATAGGTATTTGAAAATATTTTCATTGGATTCTACGAGTCTGAAAACCCATAGACCCATCATTTAAATTCAAATTTTAGGTAAAACTCAGTGAATATGAATTTTGGCGCACTTTGGAGCCATTCTGGCCCTCTGTGCGTCGATTCGTTCGGTATAGATGAATCACTGGAGGGGCAAGCATTGTTTGTGAACAATGCCCTGCCCCTCCAATGCTTTGTCTATTTCGAACGAATCCACGCCTCTTCACAGACGTTCTTGTATGCACTCATAATGTCGAACCGGTTCGATTTTCTTTTCCCAGCACAGGAACAACGCAACAATGCATGCTGATGAGTCCTTATGAGCGCATACAGAACGTCTGTGAGGCAACTTCAAGAGCGAGCGTCTTTCCCGGTCCGGGCACTTTGTGTATGTTCGCACAGGCATGAATCCTATTAAATTGAACAATAGATGGCTTGACCAACGCGGTCCTTACGTCGGCAAATGACGCCTTGTGTGAGCTGGGCTTAACAGGCCGTCAGTCAAGAGTCAGGCCAATATTGAAGGCACAGAAAGAAAAAACACACCCTCAAATCGTTATGAACACTGAAATGCAATGCATATTGCAGCAACAGACCGCTTCTGTAATGTATACAAATTTATGCACATAATTCTCTGAGCACCTAGTGACGAGCTATTCCATTAATCTGCTTTTTATAAATGAGCCTCAATGCTTGGAATCCAGTTTGCATACATTATCTGTTGCTATGTCCGGCAAGCCTCCGGCAATCTTTCAGGTTGTCAAGAACAACCTTTGTTTGAAAGGTATGTATAAAATTTGCATACATTACCGAAGCGGTCTATTGACTTGAAACAAATTTAGTGGTTCTCGATAGATTTCCCATCAGGACTCACCAGGATGGTAAACACCGGCGATCAGTCCCGCTATCAGCAACGCGATAACGACAACGAAAATAGCGACCATGGCCATATACTTGTTCTTTTTTATCCGTCGTTGTCTGAAGACGACCACATGACGCTTCGCGATACCGTTGACGCCATTGGGGACCACCTGGTCCTCAACGAGATAGGCGCCATCTACAGTCTGAGAGTCGACAGTGGAGGATGGTCGATGGTAGTTCACCGTCAAGTTGATCATTTTAGTAGGCTGCTATGAACTCTCTCAAAGGTGACGTCACTCACTGGCACCTTTGGTGGCGTAACTCTGTTTAAGTTGGTTGCCAGAAGGCACAACCTGTTACGAGATAGAGAAAAACAATGTGCATCAGATTGATCAGCATGACTTCGAATATTAATCTTACGAAACAGAAGATCCAAATTCAACTATATTGATCAGAGAGAGGAGATCATCGTACTCGAGTGCTGCACCAATGGACATCGGGAAATGGCCTTGGACCAAATACTAGTCATTCGCAGATAATGCCATGATTTGCAATTGACCAGTCCTGATGCAGAGTGTACAAAAGTGACAAGAACGTTGTTTAGAATTAATCTATTCAGAAGTTGTCCCATCCATGCCAATGAATTTTATTATCCAGAAGCATATAACGCAGTTTTTGAAGGTTTGTATCTAGTCAGTTAGTGACCTTTTTGTAAAAAAAAAAAATGCCCTATAGATCATCAAATTTTACGAACTTTAATGGGATATCTCCTTTGCAAGAAGGAATATGACAGAAGAATAACAATATAGAAGATTAACATGGAGACAGAGAGAATACAGAGAAGTGGGAATGTAAGAGAAGGGAAAAACTAGAAGAAGAAAACAAAGAAAAGAAGACTGATTTTCAACATGACTCGCTTCAAGCAATAAGTCATTACGATGTATAGTATGATTTGTAATTAAACTATCCATAGTTATCTCCAAGTCAAGAATACTGAAGAGATGACGCCTCATGATTACATTTTTTTTTCTTCTATTACATATTTCTTGGAGAGGTGATGAGTCTTGTTCCGAACCAATTATCCATAAATGTTTAAATTCATTTCAATTCAGTACACTTCCAAGAGATCTTGCAATTACAACTAAATATATTATTGAACGATGAAAACACTTGAGGGGAGGAATCAAATCCAACTATCATTTTTCCCCTTTCACTCTACAAAACGCTGAAATCCCTCTCCAATCTGTCCCATTACGCGCGTTTGGTAGACGCCTTGACAGAATGCATAGGTGTTTACTTAAAGAAGCTGTTGAAAATACCCTCTAAACGTTACTAGCTTATTGACAGCAGAGAAATTAAATTCAAGTATATTTCTCTCCTCAATATCAAGTACTGAAAAGCGCTATGGGCAAATAATTACAATCATTACGTGTAATTTCAACCGCTGTCCTGTGTTGTAGCGTGTGTATAATGCTATGTGAATCTTGCACATCGCAAATGAGTGCAGGTTTTCATTTTGATATTTGGCCTGAATCGCTCGACGGCGACCGCCGATTTCCCGTCGGTCGCCGGTCTATTTTAAGTCAAAACTAGGCGAAATCGGGGGAGCTTCCCACCGATGACCCATCGTTTCCCGGGCGGTCTTCCACCGGCCACCGGCCGATTTTGAACTCGCCACCCAGTGACCAACCGACCGCTCGGCAGCCTTTGATCTAGCGGCTTCGATCTTTAACCTCAATCGCTCGATGGCGACCGCTCGATTAGGTCGGTGCCCGGGCGGCCGCTGCCTGAGCACCGAGCGTATTTTGGGCGGCAAGTGAAAAGTGGGCAGTCGCCGCCAGAATAAACTCCCCGCTAAAAGTTCAGCGGCAACCAAGTGATGCCCTAAAAATCAGCAGTGCCAGGGCGAAATTGGCTGAAAACTCCCCCACCCGGCCACCGAGCAGGCTAATTTTAGGGGTTGTGACCATAGCTTAAGTGATAGGTTTTCAAATTTAAAAAAATCGACTTATTTTAACAAGAAGGTATATATTTGCTTTAAAAGGTCTTCCTAAGAGCCTACTCTTATATTATTAATATTGCAAAAAGAAAATCATTGTATCCTTCAACATTATGCTAGTTTTCTTTATACTTTTTCTATTACGGCCTACCCTCTTAGAGTAAAGTTTATCCCAAATTCACAGAAAAATCTTAATATCACTAGATAAATTTGTATATCAATCAAAAGTAGTACAAGGAAATATGACAGCGGGTTGAATCGATTTCATGCTGTCCGCAGAACGGCCTAGAAATTGATTTATTTTAATCAGTTAATGATTAAGTCCCTTACATAATGCGGAACCATGCACGTACTGCACGAAAATGTAATCGTATATTATACTTTGTTACCAGGACGACTATTATGACAAAAACAAACGGATTTCAGCTTCAGAAATATGAAAAATCATGAAGACTGAAAGTAATGTTTGACGAAGTGTATTCCGGACATGTATATTCTTAGATTGGTATAATAAATATTATACATAGTCCATTTGACACCCCTATGTATTCAATAGCGAACCTAGAAAAGCTGCGTACACTGAAGTTTTTTTTTTGTGTGTGTTCATTTGTGATCTTATGTGGTCTTAGAACAATTTCAGCTTTGTTGCCCAAAGGGCAACTTTGAGCAATTTTCATAATTTGCATAAATCCAAAATGGCGCCTGGTAGCCATATTGAAACCCAACTTTTGAACTACATGCACATGTCACATACTAGTGTATGATACATGTATATAGGGGTTTTGAGGGACGTAGAATTCATTTTTAACGTAATTTATGCAATTTAAGGTCACGTTTAGATCATAAAGGTCAAATAAAGGTCAAATTTGTTACATGTGTACATGACTGTGCATACATTTGATTTTCAAACTGTTATAGATGTCTAATGTTGAAATGAAGGGGCTTTGGGGTGTAGAACTAATCTCTGAGATCATTTATTGGTCAGAAGGGGTCATTTCAAGGTCAAAGTTGACCTTGATATAATGGATAGTACCTTGTTTAGATATGATTTGTCTTTGACGGGTATGTGGTGCCAAATGCCTTGATGATGTTGATTTCCACTTTTCTCTGATTATTTTTGAAAGCCATTAGAGGACAAATTCGTTCGGGGATATCTGTCCGGCTAGACAAATACATTTCCCTTTAAATATACGGTTCTCATTATGGGAAATTCCCCATTTTTTGTTAATGTGAGATTACTAAACTTGAATAGAACCTATATGAATTTAGAAGTTACTTCTGAGAGATATTCACAATATCTATTGAGTGAATAAGCCGGAACACGAGAAATTTATTGGTGACATGGTTCTAAAAACCCTTTGACTGCTACTAAACCTTTACATTACCTTTGATATAACAAAAACTCCACTACTCTAATATTATATCTTTACTACTACTACTACTACTACTACTACTATTACTACTAATAATAATATCACTACTACTACTACTACTACAACCATATACCACTACTATAACTACTACTATTACTACTACAAAAAGTACTACTATTATACTACTATATTACTACTATTACTACTGCTACTAATATAACTACTACTACTACTACTACTACTACTACTACAACCACTACCACTACTATAACTACTACCATTACTACTACAACAAGCACTACTACTACTACTATTACTACTACTACTACTACTACTATTACTACTACTATACTACTACTACTATTACTCCTACCACTACTTCTATACTACTACTACTACTACTACTACTACTACTACTACTACTACTACTACAATAAACTCCTTAACCGTCGGCTCACAGGCCTACCTGATATATATTTGTCATTTGTAATACAGAATGATCCTCTTTCGCTATATAATCTCAATATCGAAAGAGTTCTTGGCAATTGGGACAAATTAATTTTTTGAAATGCCTGGGCCCCGTTGCACAAAACTTGCGTTTGAACGCAACTTAGGAAAATCAAACGCATCTTTATTTTCAGCCAATCAGAAGTGCGCATTAAGGACTTGCGTTTGATTTTTAAGAGTTGCGATTAAACGCAAGTTTTGTGCAACGGGCCCAATACATGTACTGTTTAACTTGGACAAGGTGCCTCGGAAGAGTTGATGCTTAGTCCTACGATAGTACAACTCAAAACATCCTTCTTTTCGTTAGATATCCAACGTTACTATAATCTTTGTCATTATTATGATTATTTTTTAGAATTTTTACAATTTTATCTTAACGATTTCAGGCAGTGCCTGCATTATTCTCCACTCTGTTTTTATATATACTTTATGTTTTTGTTTATTTGTAATAATCTATTTTAATTTTGTACATTCTTTGTATTATACTCCCGTACCCCACGCGGATCGTTGGGTCATGATAAACTTAAACTTTATATCTCCCTTTACACTTCATATCTACTGACATTTTTCATTCTACCTCTCTCATGAAATAATAACTTTTTTTTATAATTCCCGATGTTTATATGTCTACTGTGCTGATTCTCTCAGTCCTTTAAAAAAAAAATTCCTGTAAGTGAAGCAATTTGCTTATTTAGTGTAATCATCACTTCAAGCAAACTCATAAATTATTGTGGTATTTGAAATTTCCCTGTTTAATAGGTCTATATTCGTTTGAGAAGGTTCAGTCTAGTTTTGAGAAAATAAATCAATTCTTGTCCTGGCAACGGCCTTGACAGCAGAACGCCATACAGACAGGTGGATTTTAGGAAGTTGTAGAAAATCACACCTTCAGGTCCAATAAAAAACTACAAGGAGTTTTCCACAGCTTCATTAAAGGGGGGAGGCTAGATTTATTTTTCCACAATTAAATGCATGTGTTTACAAAAGCAAAACATACTATCATCGATTATAGAGCCATATTCTGATCAAGGCAATCCTGAAAAACTGATATTTCCTTCCCTTGCTAGAACTACAGTAATAACGCATTGTGTAAAGAGCGTAGATGACAAAGGATTTACGATCAACAAAATCATGTTTTTCTTTCCAGGGCAGTGGTAATTCTTTATTTTTATAATGTTAGTTCAGACATGTTGTAGAAAGCGCGTGAAGTCTATTTGTTCGAATGGGAGGAAGTTAAATCGTACTGCATACTGTGATATAGTTGTTTGATTATCCGAGAAAACCTTTTAAGATGTTTTAATCGACAGAACATCACGATATCAATTTCGCAAATTTGAATCCAGGGTTTACAAAGTCTCAATATCATACAACAACCGGCAGTCTCTGTTTACATTATGATGTAGTATTATGAAATATTAAGTGACATTATCATAAGAAATAGAGATACAGGCATGCACATATAGGCCTATACAGTAAGGTAAGGGAACAGTCAGATTGACTATCAATTATTAATTCTTTGCCAAATAAAAACACCAAAAAAAAAATACTGCATTGTATTCAAATTTAAGACAATTATTTTAATATTTTGCCAATCGTTATTTGAAGAAACAACATGACTTTATTGTAAAAAAATCAACAACAAAAAAAACCCCCCAAAAACCAACATATGTTAAGGTAAGGGAAAAGAAGTTAGGTTAGCTGAGCAAATTTGATACAAATACCATGCCCAAGGGGAACAGCGCTTTGACTCAGCTTTGAAACTTGTAATCTTCTTGTTCTTAGCTCATAAAGCATACGGATTATTGTCTTGTTAACTTACTTGGAACAAAGGCGACCATTTATTGGCACAGTTCGGAAACAAAAATTGTACGCCATGCGCTTTGGCGATGATTACTCAGCGACCAATGTCCAACACTAGAAATTTGAACCTCGACCCTGGACACCACACAATAACTAACCGCGCCCTAAACCTACCTAACCCTGACTCTAATCACAACCCAAGCCCGAACCTTGTACCATCATGAAAGCCCGGAGCAAAATGTCTCCAAAGCAAAATTGTCGAATCAACAGCGGAAACACAATAGAGTGTGATAGTTATGCCGTCTTGATATTCCTCCCAAATACCAGAGTCTCCCGTCCTCCTCAAAACTGTATCATCATAATGCCACATGGAGGTTTTCCATTTATCTCTTACTCTATCTGGAATCCCGTGGGCGCGCTTGCCCTAGAACACCACCTACTTATCGTCATCTTAAGTTAAGACCAGGGACGGCAACAAAGATGTGACGTGGACAAAATCTTCCAAAAGGATTTCCTCCTTGTGTTTGACGACACAATGTGCCCACCCTCCTCTCCCAGGCAATAGTAATAGAGAGACAATAATCCCATCTTTCCCAGGGTGAGATGGAGAACAAAGCCGGTTTTTCCAGGGACGTGGGAGGATGAACATACTACAGGAAGCAGATACTCATTTAAGTCAAGGAACCAAGCCTGATACTACTGCCCCTTCCCCTGCGTACCTAGACATAGATTTGGGAAGTACTTTGCTCAGTCATGTACTAAGAAAGGTAAAGGACAATATTTGAGAAAAGTACTCGATGACGTATATTATATCTTATGACACCATGTATGAAACTTATCTGACGCACTTGATGACGAATTTAACATTAATTTATTATTGCTCAATAATTTACAGGGGATTTTGAGTCTCATACTGAACGAAACAATGAAAAGGAAAATAAACAATGAAATCTTTATTACATTTACATGTATGTTCTTGGACAAAATGTGCATTTGAAAGGTGAAGGAGATATTGACCGGAGTAAAAGGAAGGGCGTAGCAGAGATTTATTCCAAGGGCAACCCCTTAATTTTTTTTCTTAAATAGGATACCTTTAGGCAAAACCTCGTGGAAAAGATTGGCGTGTTCCAATTGTACCCTTTGAACTATCATAATATAAATAATTTTAAAAGTTTGAGGTATTCTATTGCAACTAGACTAGACTAAACTATTACTACTAGATTTTACTTCACTATAAAACTAAATAGGGGATACGTTACATTTTTCCATTTTAATGTGCATTATCATTGTGTGAGGTAAGCTGGCGACTGAATTGGACATCATTTTCCTGGAAAATGTCCATACCTGGAACTCCAAGCCATTTCCACTCACTGCTCTGATTTTTGTCCTCTTAACAATGAGAATATTCGTGAGACCCAATACGATATTTCAATACCATTAACTTTTGTTAAAGATTTGCGTGAAGGGGGAATTAAAGTCATTATGGATATCAGTAGTACAAAGAAATTCTTTAAACAGTTTTTACAGTTTGCTTCGCTCTTTACCATAGTGGCATAGAAAAACTTGAAAAGAAATAAAAGATATGACCATCATAACTATTATTCCTTTAATGTTTCCTTGGATACTTTCAGCTACTTAGGGCGAAAGCCAGGGTTGTAGTAGTAGTATATAGACGCCTTGAGCGTTTGCTGGGAAGGATATGTGAGCAGTATAAAATGTAGATATTATTTTTTAATTATTATTATTATCATCATCATCATCATCATTATCCTTGATATTATCACAATTATCATACCTATTACTGTCATGATCTTTATGAGAGATGAAGGGTAATGTGGGTTATGTACATTGTAAAAAACAGATTATTAGCATGATTAGGGAATGAAAAAAAAGGTTTTAGTGCGACAGAAATGATAAAAAATCGACAGGCATTGTTGAAAAAAAAATGATTAGGACAGAGCAAGAATTTAAAAATGGCGAAAATGATAAGAAAATACACTTACGTAGAAAATAGAACACCTACCATTTGCTTTGAGAAAACTTGACACTCTTTGTTTAACGCAAATGTAAACGTTGTATCTTTGATTCGTGTTGAAATTGCGTTGTAAAAAATTAATTTAACTCAATTAATTGAATAAATTACTAGTAAATTCAATTTTGATCTACCCGCAAAAAAACAAACTGCTTTTATGTAGTTGTTTCTTGTTACATAAATTTCGCTTCATAAGTTATATATTCAAGCTGCGAAATCTGGAAAGTAATATGAAACTGAAAATTGAATAAGGAAATATATTCTAGCATAATGAGGGTATCACCCTCAGTAATTTAAAAAAAAAATGTTTTGATGATGATGTGGATAGAGGGAAAGCTGACGGGAAGGGGCTTTAATTTTAATAGCATCCGTTATCTCCACCTGTTATTTGTGAAATCTTAGGTTAATAATAGGACAACTTCTGAGCAAAATACCTATAATAGAACAAAAATACAAACAAATATTTATCATTTAATATTAAGACAATTATAATTGCCATGCACGGGAGAAGTGAGATATCAAGAATTAGCTTGCATTATAGAACACTATGCCGCGTAAAGCTGCATGGGGTTTTAAAAATCTTTTGGAAGAGGTATTTCGTTGATTTGATATACTAGTAACATAAAGAAACTAAAATTTATTTTAAACAACACGTACTTGCTGAAAGTACCTGAAGAAAATTGAGACCATTACTCACGTACACATCTGTACATACAAGTTATAATAGAATCAGCATATATGATGTACTCCCATTTGGCAAGTACTCCCGTCCCTATACATGATTACGACAGACCTCGGACAGGAAGAGTAGCCCTTTTACCCCCATAATCCTTTAAAGTAATCTTTAAGCCGACTAACAAGCTTTCAATGGTGGAGGGAGCAATGATTTTATCTGCAGCTTAGCCATGTCAGACCTTCTCTGGGGCAGGAGCCTAGGGAAGAAGCCCGGAGGGATACACTAAATGGATCAGGACGTCGCAAGACGTTTAAGAAATGTTAACCCTCTCTACACCAGAAGAAATGCATAAGGTGAAAGAAACACACACACACACACAACACTCACGCACACAAGTACATGAATAAAATAGAAATAAGGGCGCAGTGGTTCAGTGGACAAAGAAGATGCCTTGGAACCGAAATGGTACGTGGTGGTTCGAAACCAAGTCGGTACGTTACATTTTTGTTTAATTAATATTGGCATTATTCTAAATTACCAAACCCCTCTCATAGGACTTAAGCCGTAACGCCCCTTGTCGCTTGCATATATCCCTGACGCCATCGACTGAACTGTCATCTATGCAGATCCAGTACACATTCTTCAACAAACTCTTCCTGTCCTTCCATTCTGCTTGAATAGATGGTCCAATTAACTTTTTACAGTAATTATACTTACACACATGAAAAGAAATAGTCATTCATCTTAGAGTAAACTTTTTACATCCTATACCATTTTTCCAAGCATTTTATTTCTGCTCAAGCCATGCAAGCATATGGTTTAATTATATTTTTGACAGCAAAGATAATCATCTTTTATCACAACGTAATGTTTACTCAAAACTTTGCACGTTTATTTTCTAGCATGTAGAATTTCTCTCACGCCATATTAAGTCCCTTTTTTCTTCGTTACGTGGGGAACCCAAATCTGTTTGACTAATAGGTGTTGTATAGTCTAAACGAGAAGCGTAGTATAATTATGTATAAAAATATCTGTTAGGCGGAATATATGCCGGAATGGGGGAAAACCACCAAAATCACTTAGGAAAATACCCAAACTATGCATTTGGAAACAGATAGTTGCAGATACCTCGATCATGTTAGAATGTATTAGGAGTGTGCACTGACAGACTGACAAAATTTCCCATAGAATATATGGAACATATTCACAGGCTTAACTTACCTCACTCTCCTACAGTAATTGCAAACGATCTGGCACCGCAAACTTCATTTGTCAATAAAAGATACTTATGTAGGAGTGTACAAGCTGCAGTTAACTCTTCTATTCTTCAACTCGACTATCAACTCTTCCATTATAATAAACAGATTGGACTGTGACGTTGCTCGGTGTGGGGTGTCTTCCGCGCTCTTATAGAGATTCAAAAGCACCAGGGCCTGGAAGCCACTAAGATATGATTTCTACGTCAGGTGAGGTTGATCACATTCGTAATAAAAACAATTTTAGACGCCTTTCGGAATGTTTCTCAGCATTTCTAAAAGTGTTGAATTGCTGAGGATGGGTGGTTGGCTTTATCTCTCCTGGTTCAGAATTACCACGTGCGAAAGACCTTTTGACAACTTTCACCTCTGCACGGAACGAGAAAGAACAACACGTCCTATAACACGCAACGTCAAAATTTGACAAGCACCTCAATGGTGAGGTACAGAAATGCTACTGGCACAAGGCCCTTGACACCTTATACCGGTGCATGGAATATCCGGATACACATCGCCATGATGTACCTCAACAGATGGAAGGATACAGGGATGCAGAAGTGGAGTAAGTCCGGACTTAGTGGGGACATAGTCGGGATCTTAAAAGCTAATATAAACGCTAGTTCGAACTTCTCGACCCACCTCTCGGGCAGGCTTGGGTCTGGAGTTAGTCCTGACCGCCGCGAAGTGGATTTACTCGTGATATGAACACTTTCCGCACTAGTCGATGCGGATCCAGATATCTCTACGTGGAGTAGCTGTATGTTTTACGACAAGGTACGGGGAAAAACAGACAGCGGGTGATTATTAGGCATGCCATGTGCACAACAATGGAAATAAATGCGCATAGCAGATGTGATATACTCTAGCTGCAATACTAGGACTGCAATGACATGTGCGTGTGTGTGTGTGTGTGTAATTTGTTTTTACAGATTTCATTCAATGCTTTCTTTATAGTTTTGAATTTCAATTATCTATTTATAGAAGATGTTTCCTGATAATGTGCTTTATTTGTTATATACTTTCACGGAAATGTTGATTTATGATTTATGTATAATTATTTAGTGGACTCAAAATAAAGATTGAAAAAAAGTATCAATCAAGATTACGTCTGGACCGACTTTTAACGTCACCATAAGACATGACTCAGTTTCGAACCGCGTCTGAGTCAGTTTGTAGGCGAAGACGGTACAGAGATCTGGCCGAGTGAACGTACCGTTAGACCAACTCGCATCATATTCCCCATGTAAACTTGGGGAAGCCTCATATTAATGCTGTGGCATTATAAACACAATACAAAAGTATATATGATTCCACACGTATTGATTTTAAGAGGTCATTCTTCAAATTAACATAATGAACGTTGTGCAAGCGTAAACGCCGACTTTGAATTCAGGTAATATGGAATTGCATTTTGAGAGAAACTTGCTTAAATTGATTCTGAACTGATGTGATGTTTGGATCAGCAAAATTATAAACAAACTATTGAGAACTGGCTGAAAATCACATTGACTGAAAAGCACAGGTTATGTGTGACCATGTGATATGCACGTGGCTGGGGACTTTTAACTTTCCTTGTCTTTCTTTGCTCAATACTGAGCTATATTATAAATTTCTACCGAAATTGTTGGACTGAGATCGCTTTTATATGTACTCTTGAACAATCATTGTAAGTTTTGTTCGATTCTGTGACAATTTCATGTCATTTCGAGAATTTAGAACTGCCTGTAATGGTAATGGCCATCTGTCTATCAGTTACACCTATTCTTTCACAGACATCACCTTTCATCCTTATCCACACCACAAAATGAAAATTCTTACCCGTTACGCATTGAGTGTCCGCCTATAGCTAATTATGCACCATCAATCTGTGTAATCCCAAATTTGTATTTGCCAAAAGCACGTCACCAAAATAATACACCATGAACATTAATATTTTGGATACGAACTAACATTTGCCAGTAACAAAAACTGCGTGGTTATCTTTCATCGGAAGCCTTCCATTGAAAAGAGCTCCCCCAAAAAAAGGTTTTAGAGTCTCTGAAGTGTGACTAAGCAGTGGCATACACAGGGGGACTTAATCAGAATCATAAGGGATGAATTTTCGGGTGGAGGCACGCTGACTACAGTTGTAATGGTATGAAGGCTCAGGATCAGTTTCCTTTGAAACTCTTTATTGAAAACTACACGCTCAATCCAACTGGTGATTTCTGAGTCGTCATAATTCTACTGACTGCACCAAGCACTTGCGTATGTATAGCTTCCACAGCCGACCGTACTGGTTAAAGTAATTTTCTAAAGACATGATTATAACTTTGATGAAGAAAATTCCTGGACATAACTTTAACTATATAAGCTAGTTAAACATGAATGATACGGCATTGGACCATCATTCATTCAGTTCACAGAATCAATAGTTTTCAAATGATTGCTACCTTACTGTCAGGATCCATTGAATGGCCATCGGCAGATTTGGAAGTTTTCGGAGTTTTGAGGGAGTGTTTTGGTTCGATAACTGGTCGGTTTCTGGTCGAAAAGCCTGTTATGAAAGGGGAAGGATAACGACGGAACTTTGAGAACTCATGGCTTTGTGCTGGAGTGAGGCAGTCGCACTTCTAGTCCCACGGACGAATTCTAACCTCAGTTCGCCCCTGCCTACTCTCATGGTCGAATCATCGCTTACACGAGGACAAGAGCTGTACAAAGTTCGCATTCATTATACCCGAAAAGCGTTTGCTCCATAAGAAAGAAGAACAATTTTTTTTTTCATTCACTCCTGGAATGCTTTGCTATTTTGACAGCAAAAATAAATTGGTCTTTGATACTAATATACAAGAGCCCTCAAACACATCTCAAAACACCAGTGAATTACCCTCTGATGTTGGATTCCTACTTCTTTCTTTTGTTGCCTCATATAAGGACATTATCCAAGACTCATTAGATTTGCTCGACAACCTCTTAATTTACCTCCATGTTGCCCGCTTTTGATGTGACTACTGTGTTGAAAAGACATTAACCCTGATTATCATGTACTTTTTCAAAATTCTGTAGTACCGCTTCGACGGGTTGCAGCTTTGTACTTTGTTGTTTAACATGAAGAGATCTTTCAGGCTTTAATCATCTAGAATGAAAGGTATGCCCAAAGGGGCATCAAAATGAACGCAAGAACTAGATAGATAGGTATTTAGCACACAAAATTATACACAGGACCTCGTTATAGGGGGTATGAGGGTGTGACACCCCTGAAAGTTTCTGTAGTAGAATTCAAAACTTTGATTTTAGAACTCGTCCGCAATAATGCAATTCTATATTTCATTTTTTGCTTCCTGACAAGTTTTGAATGTTTTAACATTTTCTCATTATTCATTTACTTAAAATTTATTCCACAACCCCACCACCCTGCGCCACGCTACCAACACCACCGCTATTCGAAATATTCTGAAGACACCCATTCTTGAGCACGTGCACTGAAAAGTACATGCCCACAAACTCAAGGCTGCTATACCATGAAAGAACATTGTTCAATAATGACAGAAATACCCATGACATGACTTACATATATAGATTTTTTTATAAAGCAATTCCACTTTGAATGCGGTATTATGATTGCATATCCGACAGCACTGGATTTATCGAGATAAATTGAATGTCTCGATTTTCCTTTTCATGATAATCTCAATGAGACCTTTTTTTTAAACTTTACGTCAAAGTCTGACATGACATTCATTAAAAGCATGACAGCCTATAGTAGCAAAGGGCGACTGAGTGAAATGTATTCCGAACGAGAAAAGACTTATGCATTGCTTTTATCCAATATTAACCTGTATATGACCACTGACTAGTCGTACTTTCTGGTATAACAATTAAAATAAAGAGATTTTTTCATTTCTGGATGAAATAAATGGATAAAAGACTTATGCTGTACGGGAAACAACGCTTCACGGAATCGCTCAGGTTTTAAAAAAAATTGAATTAATTGACTGAGTAATAATACTGTTCGCTTCACTAGCTGATATCTAGCTCAATTTTTGAAGTCTAATTAATATACATAAGTTTGTGCGATGATAGGAAATTGTTAATTACATATTTTTTCTATTTCCTTACTTTGAAGAAAGAAAAAAAATACACGTTTCGTGTTATCATAGGAATTGCTCTTAGGTGATAGTAGTGGTGATGATAATAGTGATAGTAGTAATACAACCAGATATCCGCCATATAAGTTTAGTACTCTTGACTCCTAACCAGCCCGGAGAATTTGGTATAAGAGAACCAAATCTGCCCAGGCACCACAGCTATTGCCACACTGGCTACTATTTCCAAATCATCGTAATCGTACGGTCCTTACCACAATGAAGGCACCATCAATATAGATCGCCCATTTTCATATCACTCTTCACGGCAGGGCTACTCCATCATGCCCACCAAATTTAAATATGGTTGGCAAAAAAGAGAGGAAATTATGGGGAACTATGTTGAAAAAGTGCACCGTGATCGAAAGGCTCCATTACTGTAACTGGGTCATGACCCCAAGATTCTTCATATCAGTCACAATTTTACATTCAAATGGATAAAGTATTTGCCAAATTTTTCATGACATTTTTACTTGCTTTACTTGAGTGTATATAAACATATATAGATAGTATATATACGTTTTCATTATAGTTTTCTACGTTACAAAGAAATGTGAGAGTGTGATGGCATGTGGTGGGGGTGAAAGCGTTTGTTATTGTGTGTGTTTTGTAGTAGTATAGTAGTAGTAGTAGTAGTAGTAGTAGTAGTAGTAGTAGTAGTAGTAGTAGTAGTAGTAGTAGTAGTAGTAGTAGTAGTAGTAGTAGTAGTAGTAGTAGTAGTAGTAGTAGTAGTAGTAGTAGTAGTAGTAGTACAGTGGAAACTCAGTATAATGAGGTCCTTGGGACCATCAAAATTACCTTGTTATAGCAGAAATCTTGTTATATCAGGTTTAAAAAAACAATAGAATATAAAGAGTTGGGACCAGAATATTACCTTGTTATATCAGGTATATTTTTATATCAGACCTCTTTATACTGAGTTTCCACTGTAGTAGTACTAGTAGTAGTAGCTGTAGTAGTAGTAGTAGTAGTAGTAGTAGTAGTAGTAGTAGTAGCAGCTGTAGTAGTAGTAGTAGTAGTAGTAGTAGTAGTAGTAGTAGTAGCAGTAGTAGTAGTTGGTAGTAGCAGTAGTAGTAGCATTAGTAGCAGTAGTACTAGTAGTAGTAGAAGTAGTAGTATAGTGGTAGTAGTAGTAGTATAGTAGCAGTATAGTAGTAATAGTAGTAGTAGTAGTAGTAGTAGTAGTAGCAGTTGGTAGAAGTAGTAGTAGCAGTAGTAGTAGCATAGCAGTAGTACTAGTAGTAGTAGAAGTAGTAGTATAGTAGTAGTAGTAGAAGTAGTAGTATAGTAGTAGTAGTAGTAGTAGTAGCAGCAGCAGCAGCAGCTGTAGATATAGTAGCTGTAGTAGTAGTAGTAGTAGTAGTAGTAGTATAGCAGTAAAGTATTTCACCCAGTGGTAGTAGTGGTAGTTGTATCAGTAATGAGGTAAAATGTGCAGCATACAAGGAAGAGAGGTGCTATAAAACAAGTAATAGCAATCTCAGTGATTATGCTATTAATATAAATATTGAAAAGGGGTCAACAAAGAAGAAAAAGCAGATGAGAAAAAATATCTTCTTAACCATCTGTCATAATGAAGAAGATCTTTCAATCAGGCAGCTATCTTAATGGAATCAGAGTCTCGATCAATAGGATGAATATAGATATACGAGTCCTTGTCTTTGCTCTTCAAGAAGATGGAGATATCATCGATCGTACTTCCGAGTCGAACGAAGTGGTGACATTGCAAGTTGTTAAGAAATCCGATCAAACACAGAAAGTTCCACAAGGATGCTATGAATTAAAAAGAATCATTATAATTATCTGTTGTCTAGGCTGAGACACAGCGTATGAAACGAATATGCCTACTTGGCAGCTCTACGAAGAAGTACATTGAGAAGATTTTTTTTTAATTTAATTGTAGAATCAAAATTCAAATTCATTTCCTTTTTATGAGGGAGATTATGGTTTGATATAGATTATAGCATTAAACAAATACGACTTACTTTATCAGTTTATTATCTGCATAAGATATGGACACTAGGATTCTCTACGTTATGTCTGGTTATAATCATAATCCCTGTAACTATTCTTTCTCCCCCTCCCCTCCTCTCTTCCCCTCTCCCTACCTCTCCCCATCTCTCCCTCTCCCCATCTCTCCCTAACCCTCTTTCCCCCTCTCCCTCTCCATCTCTCCCCTTTCTCTGACACTTGATTTGCTGACTTACTCCTACTTTAATAGCAATTTGATTTGCTGATTTACTCTTATTCGTAATGCATAGTTCCACAAACAGGGCCAATTCCTCCCTTTGTGTATTTTATCTCCCCTACTAGCATTTTCTCTCTCGCTCGCTCTCTCTCTCTCTCTCTCTCTCTTCCCCTCACTCTTTCCTTCCCTTTTCATACCGTCATTCCATGTATATTATTTTTTAATAAATATGTGTATTTTACTCTCTGTGATTAAGCTATCAGGCCCTAATGTGGATTTTAATTGACACAATTTCAACTTAATTGTATCTAATCATTACGGAATTAAATTCTTTCTCTTCCTATTAAACCTTCGAATAATCGTCTTTCATTACATACATGTGTTTCTAAAACTTATTTGATGTGTGCCAGTAGGTTATGCCAAAATGACTCGACTCAGTTACCACTTCTTTGTCATTTCCGAGTATAGGAGACATCCCGAGTCCTTTTCTTCGTACCACCTGACAGAAATTCTCGAAAAAGAAAAAAAAATGCCGATATTAAATCTGCTTAGTCCTTCCTAGTGGAAAACGAAACCATCAAACCGCTTCCGGTCAGCTGGGAAAAGTGTGTTCTGTGGTGGGTGGAATATGGCAAAATGCTTTTACTCCCCGTAAAACAATACTACTTTTTTTTCACAAGGAGGTTGTGCTTCTTGATGCGAGAGAGAAAAGACTTTATGAGTTGACCTGGAAATCTAGGGTAGTATCATGACGAGAAAAGTCGGTAGAGAAAGAAAAAACGGTAGAGAATGCATGACCAAGAAGCAGGAAGTTGGAGGATAAATGGTGTACACGGTAAAAACGGATCCCTTTTGAAAACGGAAGGTAACAAAACACGGGAATCTAATCGAAGCTTTCTCCAGTTTTAAAGGGCGTTGCGATGCGATGCGAACAATTAATAAGCACTGTTCAACTCTCCTAATGCCGAGGAGTGGAAAATCTGGAAATCCGTTTTTTCGGAGTTATGTTAGGAATAATTTGCTTTGGAGGTGAATCCACTTCAAATTACAGAGGAATCCAATCCCAAATAGTGGTTGAATTACTCTTTTGAAGAGTGGAGTCCACTCCAAACGAAGTGATACCTATTTATGACTCCCCCCCCCCCCCAAAAAAAAAAAAAAAAGTGGATTGCCGCTCCCGTACATTTAGAGAGTTGGTTGGTTTTGATGAAACAAAACAACGTGTAAAGAACACAAGCAGTGAGCAGCAATTATAATTCAAATGATAAAATAATAAGAATCTAATGGCGAATCCAAAGGGGGCACACGGGGCGCATGCCCTTCAGGAGGGGATAACACTTATGTACAAACTTTAGTCCCCCTAGCCCTCTATTTTCGCCAACTCTATAAAAAAAGAAGAAGAAGAAGGAATAAGGTTTTACAGATGCCTCTTTACTTTTTGGCTAACACCAATGTAACTATAACATTTTGTGGGCGGCTCCTCTTTTTATTTTAAAATCCTTACAAAACTGGATGGATCAATGTATTGAGACTGAGAAAATGATGATAATATACACAAGCATACTATTTGTTCAATCATATCAATATATATATTACACAATTGATTGTTTGATTCAGTATTGGTTAATTGAATTTTATTTTTGTGACAAGCATGTATCAATAAAAACGTCACTCAGACCGTATAAAATTTTACGATGAAAGAGTTAATTTTCTGGGAACTGATAGTAGCCGCAAGTTCTGGTTTCTCATGAACCTTATATGTTTTTCTAACCGTGTTATTTCAAATCGCATTCTACATAAAAACGTAATTTAATCGTTTGAAAAAACAATAAAGACACCGCCCAAACTGAATTTCACACGGCAGTTCTGTTGTAAAGCGAGATAGAATTTCATTTTAAAAGAAAATCGAAATCAAGAATACCCAACGCCCTTCAGAATGATTTCTAATCATACCTATATATATATATATTTCTAAATTTTGACATTTTACTTTTTGACCGCCACGACACAGCTGTATGCCGATGCCCTCCAACATTTCCGTCGCCGGAGAACCGTGTACCCTTTAAAGGTAATATGTGGTATTGTGTAACACCACGTTTAACCTTTCGCGTACTGACGTAAACTCAAGCAATAGATAAAGGGGATAAAGTGGGCGATTTCACATGAGATGATTTCATTATAACTCAATTTGACCTGCGATCGTGGACGGAATAAGGGGACAAAACAGACGTTTACTAATGAATTGCCGACTGACATTTTAGTGGCAAAAACAGCGACATTTGCACGCCGTCTTTCTACGTAATAAGTCTCTTGGGACTGCTCAAAATATCACATCGAATTAAAAAGTGTAAACGTCACTCTGAAGTGTCATATCTGAATATAACTTTGTGAGGCAACTGACGATAAAATAATGATAACAATTATGACGAGGGTTGTTGACCCGAGAAGATCAGACTTGCAGTATCATGGGTAAACGAATAGTATATAAAAAACAAAGAAACTTTGTTCTTGATTTAAACATCGTCCCATGATTGAAGTGTAATTATGTAAATGTAAATGTAAATATATAAATATAATATATACATTTATACACACACACAAACCCACACACACACACACACAGATATTTATATATAAGCTTTAAAAACGGGAATGAAAAGTCCACGAGACTGCCGAATTCACTATAACCGGTTACTTTATTCCACGCGCAGAAATATGATTAAAATATAATGTGTTACCATCTACCTTAGATGACCTTAGACAGAGTGATAATAATAGGATAATGTGTCCTTATTTATCCATGGCAGGGATATCAGTAATATTCTGTTGTTCCTGAGGGTCCTGCAATCATTACCCAAGCATTCCCAGGTACTCATTTAGTACACCTGGGCCGAGAGGGACAAAGTTGGTTACCTTGTCCAAAGATGTTATCACTGAGGAGGATCGAGCCCAGGACCTCAAGTCAAGAGCCTTCACCATTTGAACACAGTGCTTCCATAGAAGAAGTCTTGATGGTTCTCCTAAGATCTTAATTGAGATTCTACTTATCATAATGTTGTGTTATATGCATTAGCAATCAATAATTCTTGGACAGTTTCAATACCTCATTGTCTCGTATGAGGAAAACAAACCCGGAAACAAAATGAAACTTGACTTAACTCTGGACTGTTTGGGTTTTTTACAACTTCTTTTGCCTTGAAGAAAAGTAATAATTATACTTCCCATTATATACTTTCAATTCCAGTTGAGGTGTGTACGAATACGGTAAATACACATTATTTTGTTGGGACTGCGGATGCCTACACGTGCGTTATTATAACTTTGGGCGTGGTTGTAATACATGTATTTCTCCCTTCACCCCGAATTCACTATTCAGGCAGCCTGGTTGGCCCAGAAAACATTAGCGGGTTTAGGGGACATAAGTGGCCCGTCCCCCCCCCCCCCCTATTTTTTTGAAATCGGAGTGGTATACCTCATTAAGTAGACAATCCTAAAAACTATGCCTCCTCTTTTCTAAATTTCGATCGAAAAGGAAGGCACCTGAAAACTGAAAACTTTTTTTAATGTCTGAATTTTTTTCGGAAATGTGGCCCATCCTTTTAACAAAATCCTGGATCCGCCCTACACAAAATGTACATTATATTTAGAGCTGTATAGAATTACCGTCTGGTAAAGCAGGGACAGTCACCGAATTCACAGTTAAATAGAAGTAAAGAGTGGAGCAGAGAGAGGATTGATCGAATTTCTGGCAGTCTCCCTCCCTCCCTCCGTCTGTCTTTTGTCTGCATGTCTATCTGTCTAGCTGTCTTTCTCTCTTTCTTTTCGTTTTCTCACTCTCCTCCTATCCTGAGTTTGTATCAGATGTCTGACTGGTTTCTCTTTACTTATCTTTGCCTGTATATTCTTCTCTTTCTCTCTCTCTCTCTCTGTCTCTCTCTCTCTGTCTGTGAGTGTGTGAGACTGTGTGTGTGTGTCTCTCTCTATTCTACCCCCCTCTCTCTCTCAGACACACACAATTTTTTCTCTCTTTATCTACCTCTAAATATCTCTTTTTCTTTCTCCCTCCCTCCCCCTCTCTCTCTCTATTTCTCTTTCTCACTCTCCTGCTATTTATCCGTCTCTCAAGCTGTCTCTGTGCTGTCTGCAATGTGCACACATTCGTGAATCTATTTCTTTTTCTTTGTATGCCTTTGTATATCATTCAATTCTCTCCCTCCTTCTTTGTTCCATAACTCAGAATTTCCTTTCTTCCTCTACCAATACATTACACTCATCACACACACGAACACACACACACACACACACACACTCTCTCTCTCTCTCTCTCTCTCTCTCTCTTTTCTCTCTCCTCTTCCTCCTCTCTCCTCTCTCCCCTCCCCCATCTCTCTCTATCTCTATTTGTCTCTATCTCCCTATGACATCCACAACTTCTTCTCTCCTCTCCCTCGCTGTCTTTCTTTCATTCTATTTTAAGGTCTGCTTACGATTTCTAGGGACCTCGTAATAGCTTGGAATCCATGTCCTCTCCACGCTATGAGATGTTTTCATAATAAAACCTGGTATCGAACCGTTGACATCTCCAC
This sequence comes from Heliocidaris tuberculata, assembly GCA_025618425.1. Lineage (NCBI taxonomy): Eukaryota > Metazoa > Echinodermata > Echinoidea > Camarodonta > Echinometridae > Heliocidaris > Heliocidaris tuberculata. Next base: position 31,233,072 of record CM046835.1, read on the forward strand.
TAGGGGTCTGCATTGACAAGATTCTTGCACCTTCGTCAGCCCAAACGTTGCCTTCCCAGTCATAAAACTTGTCCGGGCTTTACCATACCCTTTAACTCCAGTTTTACCTTACTGTACAGTATACGATCACTAAACCCAATCTTGAGGGTGTCAGACTAATTCGGCTAATTAGACTAATTATTCATGAAAATTGATAGTCTGAAATGAACGATGAATACATGAAACTTTCGCCGATAGCAATGTGCACGAGTTAATTTATTCAATATAGTTGCATTTCCTCTTCAATTTCTCCTTGTTTCATTATCATTGTCGAACAGAGCATCGCCTGTCATCATACTTTTTGACTTTTAATGATTTTGTTTTTCCAGCTGTAAGATCTCATTTTCAACAAAGACATTATCTAACTGTGTAACTTCCTCGTCCCCCCCCCCCCCCTCCCCATCCATTTAAACAATAAAAAAGGAAAATGAATTAATGGATACTTTGATGAATACAAGATGAAGAATTTTTACAAAATAAAAGAAAAGAAATTTTCAGACAAAGTAACAGTGCAAAACTGCATAGAACTTTTTAAAGAAAGTATTTCATGTTCGATTATTGAGTGATTCCTCAGGCGAAAACTTAGCCTATTATACACCTAATTATAATTTTTCTTTTATTACATCCACTTAATCAAAACGACGGCATCGATTTTACAACCTAACCTGTCCCTTGATTACAGCGCTCCTAAACTTAAGCTTTAGCGGACCACCAGGGCCCCGTAACAAAAAGCTTAACAATTTTTCGTATGACTGATCTTTGCGATTAATTGCATTAATCACTATATGTGCAATTAATCGCAAAGAATAAATCTTACGATCCATTGCTATAATTTGTGAAACAGGGCCCAGAAATGGAGACTGGACACAATTTGAGGTGACTTTCCATTTCCTGGTGGCACGTGCCATTCCAGGATCTCACACCGTTGCAAATTGAGCCCTGTTTCTTCGGAAGACAGACAGAGCAAAGCAACGGACAGTACGCCAAGTTCAATGCTATTTGGTGACTTTGAATCACAGACCATGCTTTGATCCATCCATTCTGATGCAATCAGCATCGAGGGAGGGGCGTCACCACAACGTTTGCCAAACTAGGCCAGACAGCTGCTAACAGTGTCAACCCCTACCGACATGCCTCGCATGAAATTATGACAAGCAATTTGGAAGACCACTTTGCCAGCACCTTGAAAAAAATTTTTAAGGAAAGCAATCATAAGATCAGGGTTGATCACAACTAAGCACCCGACATCTTTTGGTGGCGACCTTGTCGCCATTTACAGTCCATAATAGGCTATTGTCAAAGAAACCATTATCTCCACGATGTAACCACAATGTAACTACATTTGGATATTGATATATCCATGTCTGGCTTTATAGCTTTGAAATATGTCTCTAGTCCTGCTCATTCTGTTGAACACAACAGCATTTCAGAGTAGCCTCTTATTCATTTTGGCTATCAAAAAAATGGCATAATTATTGGCAATCACTCTCCGTAGCGGAATTAATCCCCTTACCTCGGTCAAACCAAATACGGCATACCTTTCATATATACAAAGAAAGTGTGCATAATTTTACACGCATCTTTTTTTTTCTTCTTTTAATCCTTGCTTGTCAGAAAATTTCGAAACATATAACGGTCCCACAAAAAAGTGTAACCTTGTTTCAAACCTGTGCCCTCCCTCCACGCCCTGCATCCGCCACTAACTCTTGCATAATAAGACTTCCCTTTGGCCTCCAAAAATTTACCATTGCGCATATCTTTCCATCACACGTAACCAGTGGCATAATGTGGGTCCCTGATGGGGCACCGCCATTAATTCAAGGGGGCGGGGGCAGCGGTCTTATTGGGAAGATGAACAAGGCCAATTATTAGGGAAAGCTGTGGGAGAAGATCGAAATCCCAGGGATTTCTGTTGAGAACCAGAAGGGCTTTATTTCTGCGTTTAAGTATATGAGTTAAGGTCCTTATGGCTGTCAACAGACGGTATTATCTTCTTTTTTATGTTCCCTTTCACCCTCTTTCTTCCTCCCCCCCCCCCCTCTCTCTATCTCTCTCTCTGTTCCTCTGTCTTACATTCTTTTTTTGTTTCACAATTTGATTGGGGGCACGTGTCAACCCGTTCTACCTATAACTACGCCACTGCTCTAATACCATCACGAGCAATTATGAAATGAATGGCAAGTGAAATACTCGATGGGGTTATTCAAGTCCCCTCCAATTTACCATGTTTACGTTATATCAAAATAAAAAGAGTTATACCACTGGTCACAAAAACAGACGAGGGTGAGGGAGACTGCAAACAGACACAAGGTTGAAAATGAGGGTGATGCAGATTGGAGAGAGTGACAAGGGAGAGAGAGACAGCCAGACAGAGGGAGACAGAGACGGCGTTCGATAATAATATTGCTCCCCCTTCTATTTCCACCAGTAACCGAATTTCTAACTTAAATAAACTTGGAAATTTCCCTGCTGAAGCCCAAGACTCACACTATACTTAACCCTAGCCCTAAATCTAACCTAAAACCCAATCGCAACCTTAACACTAACCTTACATCTCTGGCGAATAAAATCCACAGCAAAATAATGATTGTCTGGTCACCAGATATATAATATAGAGAGAGAGAGAGGGGGGGGGGGGGGGAGGGAGAATGCGGAATGGAGAGAAAGATGTGTAAAGCTTTTACCTAGTTCTTATTCTACAATCACATAGTGCATGTGGTGACAAAACTTCTTAAAATATACCTTAACCTCATTCTAGGTTTATAAATACGGACGTAGTCATGTGACAATTTTGTGTCCAGCATTTTTATTTTTCTTTTCTTTCCTTTTCTTTTTTTTTTTTTTTTTTTTTTGTATGGCACTTTTTCGTCAGTCTGTGTCGGCACTAATTCGTACCGACAGAAAGAACAACAACAGAAAAAAAACGCGCAAAAAATAGATGCCTCTTTTATGAAGCAAACCTGTCATCCATAGACTGTCGCATGCTACTATCAATAACCTCCTAAATACGATGTGACAGGCTAGTGAGTCACCTAAACATTCACTTTTCCCCTTGCACATTCTAAAGCAAAAACTTCTGCCCTACAGTAAAGCTAAGCAGATGTCCAGAAATTTGATATGCGGGAAAAAGGGAAGACGAAATTGCCGCGCTATGCCGGAGAAAATTGGTTTCTTCTTTGGCCCATCAACTACAATCATGAACGCCAAAAATGAGAAACACGTTTGCAGACAAAAACCCGGAGCTCGTTCAGCCAAGCATAGCTGGAACCGCATAGAACTCATATTCATACCTGGGTGTTATGAAATTGATTTAGTGTCTGGGAGTTATTACCACAGTAATGCTATACAGGCTCAAGGGAATGCAAGAGAGATAGAGAGATAGAGAGAGAGAGAGAGAGAGAGAGAGAGAGAGAGAGAGAGAGATTGATAGAGAGAGAAAGACAGAAAAATAGGCATTATATATATATACATACATACAAAGAGAGAGTATGTGTTATAATAGAGGAATGATAACTAGAGAGAGACTAAGATAGCCAGGAAAAGCGAATAAGAGAGAGACAGATGGACAGACAGCCATAAAAATTTAAAAACACACACACACACACACACCGCAGCAGCAGAGAAGCAGACAGATAGAGCCCTGCAATAAAACGTTATACCGATTAAGCCCAGGAATCCCATTGACGTGTAATAGAATTAGAGACGAAAGCAAATGAACCGTACATTACCTACTGGATCGCAAATTGTTTTGGATCAAATTTGATGTTTATAATTTATTGTTTATATTTTTCTTGCTTTCTTCTCCAGTTCATGATATTATTGTAGAACTGGAGAAGGATGATTGAAAAAATACATCGGCATAAACTTTACGAATAAAAGTCTAAATAATGAAGAGAAGACGGAAAAGAAAATTAATTGAATATTCAAGAAGAAAAAGAAGGAGGAGAAGGGGGAAAAAGAAGAGGAAGAAGAAGAGCATAACGGTGACGAAGAAAAGATGCAGATGCAAAATGAGAAAAACAATCAATAACGGATGAATGTCATATGAAAAAGGGTCATATTATCTCACTTGCTGACATCACGTATTTCCCGTATCATTTTTGTGTGTACTGGGCTTGCGAAAGATTCAGCATTAGATACTCAATCAGAATTAAAAGCAACCAAAGAAAAAAAATCCATCCGCAAGAATATTGTGTACAATGATACTTTCATGGCTAAAATGCGCGGAAAAACACTTGACTCGATTACACAACACGTAACGTCATTTAATGGAAGCACTTAATTTGCATTTAAAACGCATACCCTACCCTCCGATCCAAATGCTTTAATTTTCATCCTTGGTTAAACGTGACAAAGAGAAAAAGTAGTATGCTTCTGGTTTCTGTTCAATACGCTGAAATTCTATGATTTACATCCTTTTATTTTGTCTATCTTTTAAATATTTATATAAATCAAAGTTATTGTAATATCATGTTCAAATTCGAACGCATCGATAAGTATGCTAACGAGGCCAATCGCACACCTTTTATTCACTGCTTACTGCAGCATGAATTCTATTGAATGCAATCAGGGAGGTGGATAGTTGGAGTGATCGACACTAGTGAACTAACACCCAAGTCCAGGCACACGAGGCCTTAGTTCAATAACGCCATTCAAAAAATGCACTGAAAAGGTCCAGAGGCAATCGCTTAAAGGTAACAGATAGTTTTGGGAGGCCCTCAAAAACTTTTCGTGAGATTTCTTTGATTTTACTTAATAAAAAGCAGGGTACTAACATAACTAAGATGCTGTGAAGTTTTTTCCTCCTCAAGTGAAATATTTACTGAATGAGAGGTGAAAAGTAATAAAAATCCCTGGCCCAAAAAAGAGGGGATATAAATTCAAACAACGGCCACACACACTACTCACATTAGGATTGCTGTGTGTATAGAATACGCTACACATATAGTGCGAAGCGCTGGGTTTATTGTGCGGGGAACCTTCGGGTGGATATGCATGGTATTAGCGTGAGGCAGTGAAAAGCCGTTACCAAGCGTTTCTTACAGATATTTACACTAAAATTTGTTCGAAATCGTGAATGGAATGTTAAATAATCTCGTACATGTGTCTTATGATAAAAGGAACGCGTTGGAAGTTGCCTCACAGATGTTCCGTGCGCTCATATTCATTCATTTATCTGTATGCGTGGTTGCGCTGTTCCTATGCTGAAAAGAAAATTGAAACTGTTCGATTCTGTTTTCTCAGCGTAGGAACAGCGAAACCATGCATGCAGATAAATCATTGAATATGAGCCCATACAGAAAGTCTGTGAGGGAACTTCCAACGCGTTCCAACGCGTTCCAACGCGAGCGCTTGTTGGAGTGATCAAAGCTTTCCTTACGTCGGCAAATGACGCCTCGTGTGTCATACCCATGACCCCCTTGAAGCAAGATACGATGGCCAAGCGCAAGGTTCCGATTTTTCCGAAAATCGACTTTCAACGGAACACTAACGTAACAATCTACACAAACTAATGATTGAAAACAGAACATTTGTGCGGAAACTAAGGCATAACCGTCATTATTGTGTAATGGCCTATTGTTCACTGTTTATTTTTGCATGAAGTCTGGTTAATTAAACAACCAATAGACCGGTTTACTAAGTTATTCAAATTTATGGATGTTTCTTTCCGGAGGACCTAGTGACCAGGTATTCCACCAACCTGTTATTAATAAATGGACTACAATACTAGGAATCCAGTTTGCATACATTACTTGTTGCTATGTCGGGCAAGCATCGGGCAAGCTTTCAGGTTGTCAAGAACAACCTTTGTTTAAAAAGCATGCATAAAATTTGAATATGTTAGTAAACCGGCCTATTGGCGTAATCGGCGCCAGTTGAATAATTCCTTCTATAGGTGCATCAGCGTCAGGGATGTCCTTCGGATATCCATCTCTAAAAATGCAAGAAATCGCACCGGTTGTTATGGGATAGTTTGACGGTTAACGTAATTCGACCCATATTAGACGTTCACACTTGGTCGGATTCTATTCTGCCCACAATCCCGAAGGAGGCGTTAAGGATCTTTCAGGGTAGCAGTGGGTTGCTAAGACGGTTGTACTAGGGATTAAACCCACGGATGGCTTACATTCTAGGCTGAATCGTTTTTCACCGTCTCAATTAAAATGTATTTACCTCAATAGGAAAGTGTCGTGTCACGAATACGGCCGCCGTAGCACTTCCGCAGTGCTTCCGTGAAGATTCATGGACCTTGGTCGTACCACCCTATTGCATCAACAGTAATTTCGCATAGTAATTACGCATTCCCGTAAATTATTTCTCTTTGACACGTCATACCACAAACTATTTGTCTTGCTGCACTGATATTTCAGAGAGCTTGTAAACTTCTTGAGCTTAAGCTTCACATCTTATCATTATTTTGTCTTGTAAATTTGGTGGCACATGAAGGGTAGACTGCAAGCACAGACCCTAATTTGACACTTTATCAGAAAATCATTGTGTCTTGAGAGAAGCCTAATTCAGCTACCTTCTGGTCGTAAGGAGCAGCTATAGTACATTGCCTATGTCAGTCTTACAGTGCAGACACTCTTTTACGACTGACCAGGGTTTGTGCCTGCAAACTACATGAAGGGTAGTTAGGGTACAACAGCCAAAGATTGAAGACGGGAAAATTAGTTGTAAAGTGGCTTTCATAATAACACGCACTTGACAGAGATCTTTCTGTCTTATGATATTTATCTAAATACCTTTCTTTTATCCACATTTGTTGCTCATTCAAAACCCGATCATATAACATATCATAGCAATATGAAATAAAAGCACAGACTTAATAAAAAAAAATAATAATAAAAAGGCGTCTCCATATTCATTTCTCTCTCTTCCTGTAGGAACCAGATTCCTGCAGGCAATAAGTCGTGTCATTTTCATGCGTGTTATTTCAGATGCTTGCAGGCAATAAAGAAGGGATATCGGCTGTATAAAGAAGTCGATTGGCTGCTACCAAGAGGTTAAATACATGGTGTTCTTGTCATGATTCATTTCTTAAAGTTTTGTCTCTTAAAGGAGCGTGAGAGAAAACACTCAAACCTGATTTAAATTAGAAGTATTTTCGTTTGTTAAGCGGAAATCTAAAGATAGTCAAATCACAATGTGCGAATATAATGGCCGAAGGGTGGAGAGAGTGAAAGATGAAAGAGGGAATATGAGAGAGAAAATGAAGTCATACATAATGAACCGTTGGGGAAAGAGAAGCCATAAAAGAGTGAAGAATGAATTGGAAAATTAGAAAGAGAGAGAAAAAAGAAACACAGCGAGAGAGAGAGAGAAAGAAAGGGGAGAAAAGAGAAAGAAAGAGATAAGGTGGGGAAAGAGAGAGAGGAGATGTAGGTTGCTGACATCAAGGTAGGCATGGTAGGTAGTTAAGACAGACGAAAATATATTAAAACATACACATAGAAGGCAAGCATTCTTTCTTCTTTCATTTTTTATTTCTTGTGTTCTTGCAAGAAGTGCAAATCGATTTCCCAACCCCTATCTTGCCGTCTCCAAGCCAGTTTCTACATTCGCATGATCATGAATTGATTCAACTTCGGTGAACGACTCGTGCGTCTCAGTGCAAATGGCACAGACTTGCCATTTGCTTGGGCATTATAGTGGTGGAGGCGGCGGAACGGAAATCAACACCTTTCACTGATACTTCCACCCGAACACGCCCATTATCCCCTTCTCTTTGTTTCCCCCCTCAATATCAGCCTGCACTACCTTCTTATTCAGGAGTCACCCCTCAACATGCTCAACACAAATGGACATCTGCAGAATTCATATAATAACGCCTCCATGTGTTCCATCCCCGGATCCGAATACCAATAAAAAGGATATACCAATGAAATAATATTTGCTGCATCAACGGTCATCAATGTATTAGGGTTAATGCGATCTTTCGGGCCTTCCTTCTTTTTTTTCGAAAAGGTCAAAGAAATGCCATTTCTATTTCTTTTGACAGGTTTATGGAGAAATTTAAAACGCCCAACGTATTGGTCTGCCATTTTGTTATCGAATTATGACTTATCATATAGGCCTATTTGTTTGAAGGATGATATTGCTTCGTCGCATTTGAGGAAAGTCGATATAAATGTCACGAAAGTCGTGTATGTCGGTCGTAATAGTTATGAATGTGGTTTATTGAGGTTTGTAGGTTTAGAGGTTAAATTCACATCTCGTTATTAGGTGTTCTTTTCTTGTGCAGTATTCTGGAAGCTGGCTCATTTCGTTATTTACTCAGCGATAAGAGCGACAGTGGGATGTGATAAATTTTCATTTAGAATCTAGTTTCTTAGTTGGGTTTCAACGTAACTTTGTATGTCGCCTTTTCTGTCTGTCTGTATACAATCCGTCTGTCTGCATACAATTTAGTAGTAGTAGTGGTGGTGGTGGTAGTAGTAGTAGTAGTAGTAGTAGTAGTAGAAGTAGATAGTAGTAGTAGTAGTAGTAGTAGTAGTAGTAGTAGTAGTAGTAGTAGTAGTAGTAGTAGTAGTAATAGAAGTAGTAGTAGAAGAAGTTGTAGTAGTAGTAGTAGTAGTAGTAGTAGTAGTAGTAGTAGTAGTAGTAGTAGAAGTAGGAGTAGAAGTAGGAGTAATAGTAGTAGTAGTAGTAGTAGTAGTAGTAGTAGTAGTAGTACAGTGGAAACTCAGTATAACAAGGTCCTTGGGACCATCAAAATTAACTTGTTATAGCAGAAATCTTGCTATATCAGGTTAAAATCCTGTGTATGAACATATCCACAAAATCTAGCTCAACTACGTTTAATCGAAAGTGATGAATGGAGCTAATTCGTTTTTTTCACACCTTCTCTGCAATAATGCGCTGATGAGTTCGGCCACATGCATGAACGCCCATGAAAAATGGATGTCTGCAAAAAATGTCAGTCTCACCAATCCATCATCTTTCCATGGGAATATGAACCAGATGATGAAAAAGGTGGTACTTAAAGTAAGAAATCACCTGAGAAAAGGCTTATAATTGCACATCACTATCATACATTTCCCGTCCTTGAGACAACAGTCTGATGATAATTCAACTGTACTTCATTGCCACGAATCATTACACAAAAAGTATTTGTTTAAAAATGCCACAATGTAAAAGTATTTCCTATGGCAGAGTTATACTCATCTAAGTGCCAACTGCCTTCATCATATAGAGAGAGTCACTAAAATTCGTTCAATAATTTGTTAAATTACACAAAGGCATCTTTAGGTTCCTACTTTGCATACGATGTATATCATTTTCTGCATGTAGTTATCAATTAGTGCGTTCACGAAACTTAAGAGGCTTTGGGACCAGATGCCAAATATCGATCTTTGTTTCGATGCAGTCAGTACATTCCCAGAATGCAAAAATAACCCCTGAATAATTAAAGAATTCTGAAACGACATTTCAAAAGAAAAAAAAAATTAAAGTGATATAGATGCGTGGCCATGGTAACCAGTGTTTGGTTCCCGTTTTAAAAAGAATACCTCAATACTTCTACCTTTACATCAAGGAATATGATGATTGCATAACTTTTAGGAACTCACATCCATTTCTTAAGTCAGTTGCTTAATTTATCCAAATATAACCTTTTAAGTGCTAGGGCTCAGACTCTAAGCACGAGCTAATGTGTTATTTAGTATTTCATAATTTTTTAAAATGTCAAACGCAGATCGTTGTGCCTTGTCTTTTGTCACTAACGCAGCATATTAGGCACATCGGCATTTCCTCATCATAACCACGGCAGTCTCATCCAACATGCATGTAGAAATTAATGATTTCTGCATTGTCAGCTCCGAAATTCAACCAAGCATTCATTAATCAAAATATAGAAGATACTATTCTCCTCATCATCCCTCATTGTGATGCTCATACTTACACTGAATCATTGTGTTTTTCATTTTCCTTCCTGGCGGATGGACGTGAAGAGAAGGTAATTGATGAAATCAAACTATTCCTACATACAGCCTCTGTGTCCGGATAGAGCTGCAAGCATTTTTATTCAAATGACTGACTTACCCTGCATGATGGAGAATTTTTTTTCTTCAAATAATACCATGGAGGCGTCGTGTGATTATTGTGTGGATTATGATACTTATACATGTACTTTTAATTCATCGCACTGAAAATCCAAATCTATACGGTTGGGTCATTATTCGAGCGCTTTTTTTTTTTTTTTTTTTTTTTTTTTTTTGCAATTGGGAAAGTGCTGGATAGAAACATGTCTGTGACAATGATAATCAACTTCCGATAGAAATCAATATATGCGCACATTCAATCAACAATACACACGTTCAAAAAACAACAACAACAATCTCCGTGCTGATGACAAAGTGAGAGTACTTTTATATGTCTCTACACATTTCATTTTAAGCCCTTTGTAGTAAAATTAATGTTTTATTGTGGATACGAGATTTAAAGGTTAAGCAACTAGTGGTAGAATTTAAACTTCGAAATAACAAACTCTTTAAAAGCTATTTACAAACGTTTATTGTGTGGGAAATATAAACGAATGTGTATTTTGAGGATTTGGAGCCATTAAAATCATCTAACGAAAATCACCAAATCTGAATATCACAGTTAATGAATAAACTTGCGTAACACTGCGTAATGGGTCCAGACAAATAGTCATAGCGGAGACAGCCGTTTTGGGAGGACAACGAGACAAGTTCCACATCAGTGAACACACATGATATTAAAAAAATTGAGCCACTTTACTCGCTGCAGCACTGCATAGAAATTGTATGGCAGTAACTTGTACGGCTTGACTTATATTTTTGAAAATCATTTCAAAAGAGCCCCTTGTATATGTATGCTAATATTTCATCTACGAGAGGCAAAATATATCGTACATTACTGTCCCAAATCTTCTGGGTCAACACATTTGAAAGCCATTTCTATATTATGATCCTGTAAAGAGACTTAAAGTTTTCCTATGCACGGGCGAAGCGAGCAACATCGCTTGAAGGTTACACTTGTGCACTGATGCAGAACTTGTATCATTGTCCTCCAAAAACGTCCTACTCCTAACTGACAAAAATGCGGGGGGAAAGCTTGGCCCTTGAATAAGATATTTTTAGCAATATTTCAAATATCAAAGCGATTCAAGAGAAAACATTCTCATGGTGTACTTCTAGTTGACGTTTCTTCTACATGGCAACAGATCATTATTACACAGCTCACAAATTATTTTTTCACTTTATATCCGTATGCCCACCCAAACACTCCCTTTCATATCGATTTTATGCTCAGACGTATGTTTCTGGGGGCGGAGGGATCGACAAACCTTAATGCTTATGTTTAATTTATATTTGCCCAGAACGCCGTACGATAAATTGGTCTACGATTTTCCGTGCGATTTTGGGGGCATCGTAGGTGGCTAAGGGCTACGGTGTTTGTGTTTACATGATTTACGAGCATCTTGCCATTTCTCGTATTGGCCCTCGGGGGCAGGTGGATACAGAGGCTGCTCGGATATTGTACGGAAATCGTGCAATTTCAGTGCAGTTGCCGTGCAGTCTCCGCAGCACAGAAATCGTACGGAGACCATCTGAAAAATGTTTGGCCCGTCTCAAGGCGGCTGCACGGCCATGGTGCGGGAGCTGTGGGGTTGCCGCGGGTTAACTCCTCAATATCGCGGGAACTGCACGGGCAGCGAGCGGCAACCTTGCGATAGCTGAACGATGGCCGTGCGAGTGTCCCACGAGTCTACAATCTCTGTACAATTTTTGTTTGCTCCCATGCATGTTAACCGAAAAGTCGTGGGTTTACTGCACGATCAGCTCGAGGCCTCCGCGCGATGCCCGTGCGTGGATTGTGCAATGCCACCTACAACATGTCTACGGGCTTCGGGCTCACGATTTTTTCAAATTTGTATAATTTCCCTCGAACTAAATCGTAGAGGACGCGGAGCCCGTGAATCCATACGAAAATCTCACGGTCGCCTCCTGCCTCCACATGGAGGCCGCACAGAAAAGGGGATACGGGCAGGATACGGACTCCGTAGACCAATCGCAGGCCAATTATAAACTAGGCATTTGTTGACGTATTTTTAAATAAAGAAATATCTTTGATCTCAAATCGAGTCATTATTCGTTTACTCTCATGTCAAACCATGATTCTAGATGACATCATAGGTAATCTTGCCTCCAACAGACCAAATGAAGCCTTGAAGTCTCGACACGTTAGCTCTCGCATCAGTTAGAACTGTGTGTAATAAGTAAGTCTCCTATCAAGGTTAGTCATGAGTCGTTTGCTTTAAATTCCAAGTTAAGTTCTGAGCCGTTAACCATAAAAGTAATCAAGTTAACCCACTGAAAGTTCCGTAAATCAAAACATGAACTCAACCAACTTAGTCAGGGATAAAAACCTTGCCTAAGTATAGTATCCTTCCAAGAATACCAGCCTTAGTTTTTAACTCAACCTTTCAACATCCGCGAAAAGCCTTTGACTCCATTCAGATACGTGATATGTCTAGATGTAAACTGACATTACAAATCAGCACTCGTCTTCACATATTATGTTTGCTTATCACACCTTTGCCCTTTTCTCCGTAGAAACATTCAGATACGCTTCGTAGTTTAAGAGCAGATTATGAAATATGAACAAACTAGAATATGTGGGGTCATTTCTTCAACCTTTAGCTCAAAGAAGAAAGTAAAAAATCTATGGGCGAAAAGCAGCTGGGCGGAAAGCACGCCGGTGATTTGGGGACTGGGGCATGCTCCACCATATTCCATCCCTTGGGGTTTGAACAATTTTAATGCAGTTCATATGATGACTTCAACGATGAATCATTTGTGTTTTTAAATGTTTAGATCTTTTGATGAAGATCAATGAATATCGAAAGTTAGATGAATAAAGGAAGACGAAAGAGCTACGACATCGTCATTATTTTGTTTTGTTTTTTACTACATCTCCGAACTAATATCACCACCTGTGTATTGTTAAATAATGCAGTTCTTGTATAGCGTATATCACAAAAGATATGCCTCTATATGGGCTTTAAAGAACATTATGAAGAAAAAACAACAGAAGATACTCTAGATCTGAGGTATCGAGAAATCAAAAATGGGTTTAAATAATTTACGTTTAAAAGAGATTGATCTTCAAAATGCCCTTAAATGGTTCCAATTCTCTTCGCTATTTATATATTCCTTATTGTTCTTTCGGTCTGCAAACGGGGCGGGGGCGTACACCGACTCTGCATGCACTGAGAAAGATGGATACGCCACTGCTAAGCAGACATGGAAAACAGGTGCGATATTGCTCCATAATTCACTCTACCTCCCACACATCGTTTCTGAACTCAGAGAAACAACATAAAAGGGGTCACGGCTAACATTCTTCTATAAACAAACATGACATGACACTGACTTGCCTTGAAAACATGCTGACAATATATACACACTTTCTCATGTCTGTAGTACATGTTTTCAGTACTTTAAGGTGTACCAACACCGATCCACGTTGAAAAGTTTTGTGCCCTGCTTAGACAAAAAGAAACACTTGTCATCTGAAATTCGTCGACACTTAATGAGAAAAGCACGTAAAAGCAGAAGTTTGGCAATAAGAGTATAAGTCCAATAAGAGGAAGTCCACCCTGCTATATAAGTTGATTTGAATAAATGACGAAAAATGAAACACAGATTAGTGAAAGTCTGTGCAAAATCCGACAAGAAATAAGAAAGTTACGTATTTTTGACATTGTAATCAATCAAACACAAATTAGAAAAACTCCGTGACGTTTTTTTTTTATTATTATTATTATTATTCGTATGTTTTATTGATTTTCATGATTACAAACAGAGCAAATTAAGAAACAATTACAATGCACATAAGGAACATTGAAAATAATAACTGGAATAAAGTTCGTACTATCAAAGGCTTTTTGAAGAAAAAAAAAAGTAAGCTTAGCAGAAAAGACCGCACTAAAAATTTATGACACCTTTATTCAAAGCAAACAACTGAAAAGAATATACAGAAAAAAAATTATACCAACGCGCAATGCATGAAGCTATATCATAACAAGGGATCAGCGAACTGTATAACTCTTCCATTATCCCTCTAAAACAATGCGTTAAAAAAAACTTGAGTATTCATATTGGTATCAAGTCATGGCTTCAGTCACGTTATGGATGTTCCAGCTCAGTCTGCCCGCTGGCGAAGCTTATTCAAAGTCATTGTTTACTTTGGACATTTTAATAGTATATACACATTCGTTCGTCTTCTCTTACTACATAAGTCGGACAAGCCTCGAGCAAAATACTTCGCTAGACTCAAAGATCAGCATTTATACCTCAGGTATCATTGATATTTTGTTGTAAATGGTCTATCGGAGGCATGGGCTGGGTGATACTAAGTTGCGGGGATGAATCCATCTATGACAAAATCTGCATTTGACAAAAGGGTTTTGATTTCGCGTTTGTGCATATACAGGCCAAGGCCGGGGGTTCCCGTGTGCCATGTTATCCGGGCTTTTACTACTCTTATCAGCATAGGCGGATCCAAGGGGGCAGAAATGACCGCCCCCTTCTGCTGATAAAAACAAACCTTTTCGCCATAAAAAAGGGCAGTGGGCGCCCCCCCCCCCCACACACACACACACACACATCCTTTCAGAGCTTTGGGAGGGTCGGTGGGATTTCCGTTGGAATACAATTTTTTTTCTTTATTTGGTTTGTTTTTCTGCCAGACATTTTTCAGACTTTTGCCCACCCCCGTACGTGACATGTGTTGACTTCGGACCCCTCCTCCCCCCCCCCCCCCCTATTCTGAGAGGGGGAGAGAGTCGACAGGATTCCAGAAATCATCACATCATTTTTGGGGAAAATAACTGTCAGGACAAATTCCGCAACCCCCTCCCTTTCGTACAATCCTGTATCCGCCCATGTATCAGGACATCAGAAGATCAGGACGCTACAGGCCTATTGTGGAGGAAATCCTTCCATTAAACTCACTAATAAATAAAGTGACTAATATTCATAGAAATATTGAAAATTACATGTTTTTCAGCAGTATTGATAACCCCACCGTGGGAGGGTAAAAA
Source organism: Heliocidaris tuberculata (assembly GCA_025618425.1). Lineage (NCBI taxonomy): Eukaryota > Metazoa > Echinodermata > Echinoidea > Camarodonta > Echinometridae > Heliocidaris > Heliocidaris tuberculata. Next base: position 31,248,184 of record CM046835.1, read on the forward strand.
CCATTAAAAAAAAACTTTGCCTGGGAGGATTAACCAAAACTCTATAAAAGACACCTATTGTTTTAAACTTCACTCCTATTGGACAAGATGGAGCATATTCTTTTCAACTCTTCAATCACAATTTCAAGTAAGTTCTTGCCTCCTGGGCACTGTTTCATAAAACTTGTCATCAGTGACAAGCTGCAATATCTGTTATAAGCTACTGAAATCCTTGCATCTGATTGGCTGAGAGCAAATTTGTCGGTAAAAATCACCGACAAGACACTTGATGAAAATGGCAGTAATGTTTGTATTGAGCACCATATTCCCTCACCAGAAAACAATTGTTTCCGGCATTATCATGGTTTCAGGTTTCCTAATTCTACTTCTAAATTCTCACAAAACATACCGTCAAGTTCTGCGATTGCGCAATAAGAAAACTGATACGAATTCTAAATTATCATGGCCTCATGTCGTTTCGTGAAAAATATGCGTGCGTGTGCTAAGTGTTTACATTCCCCCAAATATTTTCGATAAATTTTAGTGCAAAAAATCTTTCTTTTTTTCTTTTAAGTCCAATATAGGGCTATTACATAACGCTGTCTATAATATGCCTGAGCTCAAGGCGCTCAGCAATCCCTTTGTTGACATACTTTGAGGTTTACACGCTTTGCAGTCTGGTCGACTTAATAAATTTCTTAAGATGGTCCTTCGAAACAAATATATCCTACAAAGATTATCCAACGAAATTACAGTAACGATTAGTCATGTTCCTCACCTCATGAGCCTCCCTGTTCTTCTGCATGAAATCGTGTGCAGAAACTAACTTTAAAAAGGCACGTCGTTCCCAGTGCAAAGTTTTGGATGATCCTACTATAATCATGCCTATAACTATGCACATACATCATAAAAGATTAACCGAATGAGTCCGCGTAACACTGAAACAATAAATATCGTAACAGACGATTACTTTCCTGTATTATACAAGTTGTAGATGAAAATGTCACCATTCTAAAGACATATTTGTTTTATCAAGGGGAAACGTGTTGCTAATATTAATGCTTCAGTCTCTCACAAATAAATCAGGGCCAAGCCCTGCAATGTTTACAGTAGTGCACATGAAGTGACTATGATTTTTTATTACAGCATATTTGCTTGCAAGCTCTTAATTCAAATCCCTCATCTCGTATGCCCACCACGAAGATAAACACTCCGTCTTCATCAAAAGATGGCCCTTCCCCCAATATTACCCCTAACACGCGATTATTCATCATAAAATTCGCGCCGCCGTAAATTTAAGGTAGACTAGAGTCCAGCTGGTCATGCCAGGGAGCTAATTTTTCATTGAGTCCAACGAAATTTACATTAAAAAATAGAAAAATTCAGCATAAATGTCTTACAGGTATTTCCAGATCCCGTGGTCAGAAGCACGACATTTTCTAAAGTCGGGTAAATGAAGCTCTCGACACGACAACAAAACCCAGTGTTACCCCCCCCCCCCCCCCCCCCCCATCGACAAAATACTTATTCCGGGAATGTCTTTATTGTAGGGCAACCTAAATGCTCCCTTAAAATCAATTAAAGTATAGCATCTCATCAAACATAACTTGACAAAATCCAGTTCACTCTTTTTTTGCTGATGCAATGCACTTATTGGCTCAATGTAGACACCAAAATAGGGATCAACATGAAAAACCATGCGGTATACGAGCTGTGTCTTAACCTGCCTTTCTTCATTAAGTGTGTCGTTTTATTTCCTGCTAGACCCATAATCCTTCTCAGCTAAAACTTTACCGTTCCACGGCATCCGGATTATTCACAGACATTTATGGGTACCGTAAAAAAAGCATTTGCAGAGAGTCAGGGGCAGATCCAGGATTTTGTATAAGAGGGGGCACACAAATGCAGGTTTGTCAACTTTTGGAAAAGGGAGACCCGTATTTTTTTGGTCTCGCCAGCTCTCGAAAAGTCGCTCAGTTTGGGGGGGGGGGGGGGGGGGGGGGGTTGTCGACAAAAAAAAATTTCTTCAGACCTCCAAAATTCGCTCAGTGTGTGCGTGTGTGTGTGTGTGTGTGTGTGGGGGGGGGGTTATGGGGGTCCACTTCCCCTCCATAATTCTTTGACAAGCAAAAAAAAAAAGTTTTCGTTCTATTCTAAAAGGGGGCCACAATCCATTAGGGGGGCACGGGCCGGATGTGCCCCCCTAAATCTGCCACTGCAGAGAGTTGTAGCCAAGATTGTTGTTACATGCACCAAAGCTGAACTATATTGCATCCAGCTTAATCGAACAGATCGCATATTTATTCATATAAATGGCACCTTACCCAGTTACCAGGGAATTGTACGCTCAGAAGCAATTTAATCTGTGACACATTCATTAATAAGCGAATCAGCCGTGACACATTCCTCTCTATCGATGGAAAAATACATATATCCACCCAAAATCTGGGGGTCTTTTTTAGCAAACGCAGACGCCCCCCCCCCCTTCCGCCGAACTTTCATGCGGATAGAATGGTTACCGTGTTACCCAAAGCCCCTAAAGATTGATTCTCCGTCGTCATAGCCGAAAATAAAGTTTAATGGTACTTTTAAATAGTCCCAGTACACCTCTTAAAGGGAAGGTTTAGTTCTGGGAAAGGTAAAAAATAATTTGTCAGCTTTCTCATTCTTTAATATATTAGTTTGGAAGATTATCATAGTAGAAATGTCCCCTGAAAAGAATTGCTCTTCAAATGCCCTCACATTCAAAATATGACAGGAAACAGCTGAAATGTTCGGGCCCAACATTTGTGTATAGTCCCATAATTATACACATTTCTGTGTGCAGTGCATGTGACTCGCAGCAGGTTTGAGTCAATTTCTTTTCATTTTGGTAATTCCTAGACCTTTCAGCATACACCAATTCTTATGTGCTATATAATCACCATTTTCCTATTGTTTTGAGACAGTTTCTTTCACAATTATATCTCATGACCAGAACTCAACTAAATCTTTAATCCCCATTTGGCTGGTGAGGGTTGATCGTAAATCCTTCAGCGATATGGAATTCTTTAGGAGCATCTTGTCAAAATACGAGGTTTGTGATTCGAATCTTGAAAAAAGAAACATACCTACAATTAATTATATCCATACCATTTTCGTATCGTATTCAGTATTATGCATGCCAATTTTAGAATTGCAGACTTGCAGTCTATAAGTTAAAGAAAATTACTCGGGAGTGTTTTATGTTCTAAAACTCGATTTCAAACATAAGATTGCTGATAAGTATTATGAATGCCATTTTTGGAATTGCCGTCTATAAGTATAAGAAAGAATTACTCTTGATTGTTTTATGTTCTAAAACTAGATTTCAAACATTAGATTGCTGGTAAGCTGTGCGTAAGTACCAATCACCTGAAAAAATAATATGTGTACAACTAGAAAGTATAAAATCAACCTCAAAGAACTTTGTCTGGTATTATTTAGGTCAACAGTTAATGAGTACGAAGGAAATAAAGGATAACATGAAAATGCTCGCGCGGAACCGAACTCAGAGTTTGGTTCCGCGCGAGCCTTTACCTTGACGAGCGCGTACGGGTGCGTCGAGTAGTCTACTCACGAGTCGCTTTTACGCTTATAGAGAGTGTAATTAAAATTGCAATATCTCTTTATAAAATTAATATTTGAAGCCCATATTTTGAATATAGTATAACGACATGCAACCTGTAACATACAGAGCAAAATTATTTTTGGTGATTGGTACCCTTTTTAATATATCCAAACAATTTTCGTACAGTATTCAGCACTGTGAATACTAATTTTAGAATAATAGTTGTCCATAAGTACAGAAAACTAAATCACAAGGGAGTGATTTATGTTGTAAAACTCGGTTGTAAACATCAGATGGATGGTAAGCTGTAATTTTCACGTTATTTCCCCCCGGGTACAGGAGGCTATTGGCAAACTATCGATATTTGGAAATCTCTGCCACTGCGCTCGGTACGATCGATTCGAAAATCGATTGTAAGGCTTGGTAAAGTGCTTGTAAATGCAAGAGGTGAAATAAGATTTTTGACTCGTTCAAGAGCCTTCCACAGTAAGCTATGACATTTGTTAGTAACTATTGAATACTGAGATTATTTCAAGGGGATTTAATTTGTATAAATTTGCTATTTTCCGTAGTTCACAACGTAAAGGTTATTGGCACTTTTACGTAAATGGGTCGTACAATCTTTAAAGTATTTTACAGTGGCGAAATTTTTTTCTATAGGAGAGTAAAGAAGTGACTCTGATGCTGACATTCAATTTAAGGGTAAGGCTGTACCAATGTGGTGATCATAATGACGTCACTTAAATCATCTGAGCTTTTATGCTGGCAGGTGGTTGCCCATAATGCGTAAAGGATGGCATTCATATAGAGGGTTTTCTACTTTATATTGAAAAAATGAACAAAACCACACGATTTCTGAAAAGATTAAGAAATGATAATGTCATTATAGTAATGACGTGCTCCCTGTGTACTAGGCCTTTTAATCAAAAGCACCTATTATGTCCTTCCAAATTATTCATTTCAATCCCCTTACACATATACGCACTCTCCATATTTTTTTCCAATCTCTCCCTCTCTCTCTTACTTTCACAAACATACGCACACACGCGCACACACACACACACTCTCTCTCTCTCTCTTTCTCTCTCTCTCTCTCTCTCTCTCTCTCTCTCTCTCCCTCCCTCCCTCTATCTCTCTTTCTCTCATACGTCACTCAATTTATTGTTCACGGTCTGTCATTCATTGCCCAAACAGACCAGTAGCAGTGAAACATGGTGTTGAGCATAGTCGGCAATGTTGTAACTTACGTCACATAACATCGGCCTATTGAGAACGACTATTACGCCGCAGTGTGAAAATACTCGGTACTTTGATTTGGGATTATATTTTAGACACAGATCTAGGTTTTGAATATGATTGGAACTCTTAATTCAAGCCCATACCCATGTTTAATTGTCCCTGTTATGTTGGTGAATGCATAAAAGTATAAAAAATTAATACATCTATATAAGGGCTTTCGAATAGCACATTTTCCTTTGGTACGTGCACCATCCCAAACTCTAAATTTTTATTGTCTTTTCGGGGCAGGGATGGGCGGGTTGTCGGTGGTATTAGAAATGGGGGCCATGCTATTGCCTTTTTCTTTTGCCATCAAATGACACCGATCCCAGGGGCACGTCCTGTATGCCCTTATACTTAACCCCCTCCCCTGCACACATACACACACACCCACACACACACCCTCACACGCGCATACACACACACAAGGAAAAATCACAAACACATCGTAACCCCCCCCCCCCCCCCCCCCCCAATGTGCCGCTATGGTGCACTTTTCTCAACGAAATGAACGGCGATTTAGCACCATCTTCTAACAACATTCAAGAGAGTAATTAATTTTGCTTGCAACTCTATGCATGCTTTGCAATGCCTAGAAGACTCATGTGTAACCCGCGCGGTGCCGGCACCCCAAAAATACAGTGACCTTGTATTATGTCTCTACGATATTGGATAAACTAAAAGCTACCATGATGTCGACTTGTGCTAATGTACTTTTCATTCCATTTTGTATCTTGTAAGGCTGGGACATGCTTGCGTGACGTGACGAAAGATGCTCACATTCATAACATTCTATCAAGAACAGGGTCTGTATTGTATGTACGAAGGAAAGACCGAGGCTATGTGTTGCTACATATAAATTCTCTGTCTTCATTCCTTCCCTCTTCTGAAAATTTGGAATCCTAATGATTCTATCCTGACCGGAATCACGATCTTTATTTCTACGAAGGAAGTGGATTTGTTTATGGAAATAAGAAATTGAGAGATGAATAGAATGATATACTATGAAGACACAAAAGTACATTCCACGCCGTCAGCAAGGTCTGAATCAAGCTTAAGATTTGATGAATGCTTTAATGTAATCACCGGTCTTCTAATACAGCGAATACATTACAACATTATTATAAGTACATGGATAGTACTGTCATGTACATGGATTATGATTTAGCAGATTCAACGTTAAGCAAGTCACAGTTATACATCTTTAATGATCGGTGGATAAGACGGTTGAAGATATTTTATTAACCGAGTTGAAAACTTCCGCATCGTTCTCATACAAAATAATGAAAATATGGTGTAAAAAATAGCTGTATTAACTCCAAAATAAGATCATATTGCAATATATCTCTTCCCCATAAAGAGAATATAAAGATAAATTTTGTTTTTGAATATTATGCGTCCTTAATCCTATCACATTGGTTTTGTCATGAGATTGTCAACCAAATTTATGAACACGATATATTTCGTGTTTTAAGAAGTAAAACCAATATTTTGCAGCATTATCACAGTAATGTGCGTGGCTAATGCCAAACAACAATGTTCTTATCTAAATACATGTTGATATTCGGGAATGACGCGTCAAATCAAGACTGAACGCTTTGGGGTGATTATAATTTTGATCTCCTTTTCAGGCAATCTTGCGGCGATTTCTGTGTACCCGGATTTCATTCCTTCCAACTGACTGTGGTGGCGTTATAACAGAGCATGAGCTTATTGTTTTGACATGTTCTTCTGCCTGGTTAGGTAATGAAGAGAGCATTCCAAATACGAAGAGAACAAGAGGTTTAATCAATGTGAGTTGGCGACTGAAGCATACGATTATCCAAACAAAATCGCTTCTGAGTTACAGACTCATTTATTGGGGCTGGGCTGAGGACTTTGCGATTTTGTGTCTGCATGTGCATGGTATTAAAGAGAAAATGCACATTTCAATGTACCATTCCAATGTACCACTCATAATTATGTACTATTTCTACTATTAACATGTACTATTTTAATGTACTATTTCCACGTACTATTCCATGTACTATTTCCCATGTATACTATTTTCACGCACTCCTCCCAGTTCTTTCATTCATAACTGCCGAAGTGTCTTAGTTGAGTGGTTTAAACAGTTTTGGCTGGAAATACGAAGGTCACTGGTTCCAGTCCTGTGACGGCCTTGATAATTGCCTTTCTCGACCCAGGTGTATTACATGGGAATCCTGTATGATGCGAACGTTATTGTTCCGCCTATACAAATGTGATTTGAGGAAATTGGATGATGGGCTTGCCAGGAAGACACTTTGGTCTCAGTAATATTAACCGGCCCATAATTATAAGATAACTTCAACTAGTAATTGAAAAAGTTTTTTTTTTTTTTTTTTTTTTTTTTAATTCATTACAATTATTCAGGTATATGAAGCCACATATGACATGACACAAGCTAAAATGCCTCCCAGTGAACAAACGGAAATTACACCCTGTTTATTATACTGAAAATATAATTACAGATAGACTAAAAATAAGAAATCATATGTTGTTTTTCAATACTAACAAGAGATTATGAGCTGAGCTGACTAAAAAAAAAAACAACAGATTGCTACACAAAATTATAAGGGAAATGAGCTCGGTAGATGAAGGTGCGATCTGTAATGATTTTCTATATAAATTCATGACTCCCGCCGGACCGGGGAGACGATTCACCTCCACGCACGCTGCCTTTAACGCTCCGGTAATGTTTGCAGGCATACTCTTCATAACGAAAGGAATACATCTTAATCAATCTGACTTGAAGAGTGAAGTGAGCGATTGTACAAACAGAAGGAATCCGATTTAGAGTACCGTTTATATCAGACCCTGTCTTGATATACGATGATGTTTTTCAGCTACAGTGGCATGGAGGGGGAAGGGGGTGTGTGTAACGGGAGAGAATTCATAAATAAACAAATTTCCGTTCCTGATTAAACTCGGGCTGTCTTACATTCCCTTTTCTCTATGCCTTAATGTCGAAGATTTCTAAAGCATTTGCATCTTCATACAGCCATACATCTTTCTCTCATTCAACCTTCTCCGCATTCATCCTCTTCCTAGTGGAGCCTCCTCCGGTGGTAGAATTATATAGGGGCATAACAGGCAGACTCCCTTTTTTGTAAATAAAAAAACTCAGTGTGGTATACATGAAGTACACAAATGAAAAATGAGGCCCCCCGCCCTCCATGAGTTTTTGTGCCCCCATTTCATATTTTGAACAATATCTGGAAGTGAAAATGTAACCTATTCCCCCTCCCCTTAGAAAAAACCCCCATGGATCCGCCCCTGACTTCGTCCTTATTTCAACCTCTTCCTCATTTCAAGCCCCCTGTCTCTCAACCCCTTCCTCATTTCAAGCCCCTCTCTTTCAACTTTTTCCTCATTTCAACCTTCCTCTCTTTCAACCTCTTCCTCATTTCAATCCCCTTATCTCTCAACCTTTTCCTCATTTCATGCCCCTCTCTTTCAACTTTTTCCTCATTTCAACCTTCCTTTCTCTCAACCTCTCACTCATTTCAACCTCTTCCTCATTTCAAGCTTCCTCTCTTTCATCCTTTTTCTCATTTCAAGTCACTCTCTTTCAACTTCTTGCACAATTCAAGCTTCCCCTCTTTCAACCTGTTCCTCATCCTCACTTTAACCTTCCTCATTTCAAGCCCCTCTCTTTCAACCTCATCTTCATTTCAACCTTACTCTCTTTCAACCTCTTTCTCATTTCAAGCTTCCTCACTTTCAACCTCTTCCTCATTTCAAGCTTCCCTTCTTTCAACTTCTTCCTCAATTTAAGCTTCCTCTGTTTTAACCTCTTCCTCATTTCAAGCTTCCTCTCTTTCAACCTCATCCTCATTTCAACCTTATTATACTCTCTTTCAACCTCCTCCTAAACTCAACCTTCCCCTCTCTCAACCTCTTCCTCATTTCAAGCTTCCACTCTCTAAACCTCTTCCTCATTTCAAGCTTCCTCTCTTTCAACCTCCTCCTCATTTCAACCTTATTATACTCTCTTTCAACCTCCTCCTAAACTCAACCTTCCCCTCTCTCAACCTCTTCCCCATTTCAAGCTTCCACTCTCTAAACCTCTTCCTCATTTCGAGCTTCCTCTCTTTCAACCTCTACCTCATTCCAAGCCTCCTCTCTTTCCACCTCTTTCTCATTTCAACTTTATCTTGATTCAACCTTTCTTCCTCTTTCTCCATCTCATAGCTCTTCTTCCATCTCATTTCCCATTTCTCCTCTCTATCTCTTTTGTTCCCTCCCCCATCTCTCTCTCTCTCTCTCTGTTTATATGGCCCTGTTTCTCTCTAACTTCCCACTATCGCTATTTCTTTAACAATTCCTTCTCCTTCACACCTCCTCTTCCTCCTTCCGTCATCTTCTCTCTCCCTTCCACATCTATCTCACTTATTCTCCACCCCCCCCCCCTCCCACCTTCCATTTCCTTCCTCCCCATCTCTCTCTCTCTCTCTCTCTTACCTGCCCTCCCCTATCTCTCTCTCTCTCTCTTTCTCTGTCGATCTCTCCCCTTTCCATCCTCTTTCATCCACTTCCCAGTACTACTTTCAACTCCACCTTTAACCTCCAACCCCTTCTCCTACCCCTCATCTACCCCATCATTCCCGCCTATTCTTCATTCATATTCCTCTCCCAAGCACCCTTTCTATTCACACCCTCTTGCGTGCTCTATTCCATTAATAGGGAGTTTTCGTTCAGCAACGTACGCAGGATTCTAGGACGGAGATTAACAATTGCACATGACAAAGGACGCCTAGGCATTCTTTGTCGAAAATGAAAGAACCGGAACGGCAATACCGAGCTAGATCAAGAGCGCACGATAAATTTCAAATGCATCGTTCGCTCTAAATCTAGGACGAAACTACTGTTCCAGTTCTTCAATTTTCCACAAAGACTTTAAAGTTTAAGACGGGCGTCCTTTGTCATGCGCAATTGTTAATCTCCGTCCTAGAATCCCGCGTTCGTTGCTGAACGAAAACTCCTGAATATCTTCACGTACACGACATTATACACATAACCTAAATTGCTACCATACCATCGATGTGTTTTCTAGAAAATAGTTTAATATCCCCCTTCTCCGAATTAAGCGATTTCCTGTTCACTATACCGACTAGAATCGTCGACTGGAACATTAATGTGCTTTTCATATGACCATTGAATACCTAAATATTAATAGAATTTCCGGACAATCTCCGACAAGATATGAATGGATTCCACTGTCGCGAATTTCATCCTAGTGATTTAAGTTTGTTCCAAGAGGTGTTCATTGTTACAACGGTAAAAAGCATTATGACGTTACATCGGAAGCAAATGGTTTAGCAATATAAATGGCATGTGTGATGCAGTCTCAAGAGCTTCTTGACTTAGAGTAGTAGATTGGATCCTAGAAAATCTGTGCTGAAGACTCATAAGGAAATATCGGTGAACAACGTTTACACTTAACCTTCAGGAAACCGATTTTATCGTTATAGTTATCGATGTCATTGTTATTAATAGGAGACCGGTCCCTTACACTCCTTGCCCCCCCCCCCCCCCACCCCCCGAAAAAAGACAGATTTTCCTTTAATATTGTTGACATTGACAAGGAACAGAAGATTTCATAGGTTGCCACGGTTGTTTTTCTAAGGTTGGGGGGGGGGGTACAAAACTCTCATCAATACAGTTGAAAATAACTTTCTTTTTGATAAAAATTATGTAGTAAAACTACTCCATGTGTCATCTAACTTATTTCAAACCAAAAAATTACAGTGGGTGTCAATGGTATGATATCAGTATTGGCTGAGGTGATAGTCTACAGCGATAAAAGCCGTAATAAAGTGGTGGTGGTAGTAGTAGTAAGTAGTAGTAGTAGTAGTAGTAGTAGTAGTAGTAGTAGTAGTAGTAGTAGTAGTAGTAGTAGTAGTAGTAGTAGTAGTAGTAGTAGTAGTAGTAACAGTAGTAGTAGTAGAAGTAGTAGTACTAGTAGTAGTAGTAGTAGTAGTAGTAGTAGTAAAAGTAGAAGTAGTAGTAGAAGAAGAAGAAGTAGTAGTTTTAGTAGTAGTAGCAGTAATAGTAGTAGCAGTAGTAGTAGTAGTAGTAGTAGTACGTAGTAGTAGTAGTAGTAATAGTAGTAGTAGTAATAGTGGTAGTAGTAATAGTGGTAGTAGTAGTAGTAGTAGTAGTAGTAGTAATGATAATAATAGTAGTAGTATAGTAGCAGTAGTAGTAGCAGTAGTAGCAGCAGCAGCAGAAGCATCAACAGCGGCAGTAGTATCAAAGTAAAAATAGCACTGTCGTTGTAGTAGTACTTGAAGTTCATTTAGGTGACATCAAATATAAATACATCTACATAGGCTCTTTAAAATATAATGATAAACCTGATGAAACACCTCGATAGCCCATCATTACCAACCCCTATGACCTGTTACCTTTGACCTGCATGAACGAAAATCTAATCAGTTCGTCTCACTATGGTGATGCATACATGTACTAGTTCCAAGTTTGAAGTTAATGGGTCAAATTGTTCAAGAGTGTTAACAAGGCAAAAACTTGAAATTTCATGGTAAATGACCTCCATTACCTTTGAGCATTGACTTACATTTGCCAAAATCTAATCAGATGGTCTTCATATGGTGATACATACATGTACTAGTACTACCAAGTTTGAAGTTAACGGATAAAATCGTTCTTGAGATATCATTAACAAGGCTAAAACCTGCAATATCAGAATTGACCTCTATGACCTTTGACCTGCAATTTCAGAATTATCTTTCTATGGTGATACATATTAGCACTAAGTTTGAAGTTCATACATGTACCTCAAATGGTTCTTGAGATATCGCGTTAACGAGGCTAACACCTGAAATTTCAGTAATTGACTTCTGTGACCTTAGACCTTTGACCTATGTGCCCCAAAATCTAATCAGATCGTCTTCCTATGGTGATACAAACTAGCACTAAGTTTGAAGTTCATATCTCAGATGATTTTGAGATTTCGCGTTAACGAGGCTAAAACCTGAAATTTCAGAAATTGACCTCTGTGATCTTTGACCTTTGACCTACGTACCCCAAAATCTAATCAGATCGTCTTCCTATGGTGCTACATACTGGCACCAAGTTTGAAGTTCATACCTCATGTGGTTCTTGAGTTATCGCGAGAACGATAAAGCGGGGCAGTCAGACGGACGGACGGACAACAGAATGCCTCCGGCACCACCATCGGTGGGCGGAGGCATAAAAAACAACCCTAAACTTTATGGGACATCAAATTGTTAGAGGGCAAGTTCATCCTTGGTGGCAGAAAAGTGAGGGAAACACATCAGTGGAAGTTTGAGAAGAGCTGAAATAGGATATGGTATATAGAGTTCAGAATTTTTAAATTGTTATCAAACATAAATTGGCGACTCTGTGATTTACCATACCAGCATACATGTAGATGTAGGCCTGGTAAACCATGCCCCGATCGTACTGAAAATATACTGTAGTATAGAAATACATAATCACAACCAAAAACTATTTTCGATCTCCGTGTCAGTGCAATGTTGCCAACCGTAATGAAAAGTGATTCATAATTCATAGAGTTATGTGGTAATATTAACCACTACTTGGTCAGCTTGCCGACTATCACGCAGTTGCCGATTATCCCGGTACATTGGTAACGAGACTTTAAAGGTTCCATCTGCAAGTATCATCAGGTCAAAATCTCATTTCAAGCTTTATTCCGTTATTTCAAATCCTAAGTCTGACATGAATTATTCATAGACCGTGAGTAGTTTCTGTATGCAAATACAATCCGATTCAATTCAAAATAACATTCATTTTCTTCCAGTCGTTACCATTTCTCACATGTTCCAAAATGTTAAAATAATACAGATTTACATGAGCATATTTCAAGAGCACGGTAATACGTGCAAGGAAACAAGGGTATTCATATTAAGCAGGAGCTTGTGTCGAGTACTCCTGCATATAGAAGTATAGCATATAAAGGTATATTGTTTCCATAAAACCCGTCGCTAGACTTTTTTTTTACAGCATATGTTGCATCCTGTTTCGATTAATTTCACTTCAATTCAATCACTGTGTTTTCCTTGCAACGAATGCACAATGATTAAAGTAGAATTTGTGACAATGATGGAACTGATAAAAACACTGAACAAAAGGAATCGAAGACATTAAAAGTTGAAATTGCACTTTTTAGATAAAGGAAAGCCTGATATGAGTTACTCCTATCATGTGTTCTCTAAAGATCGCATTCATATGTATAGGCATAAACACAAAACAAAAACTAAAAACACCTATCATTACTTAGGGCGACAGTTTACGATTCGTGAAACCACTTTCCAAAATGATGACTTTAAGATAGTGCATTCGCCTTTAGCTGTTTAGGAGCAGCCGCAGTCGCTTCGCCTGACGGGGCAGCGTTAATTGAAAAACGAAAACAAAGCTCAAAAATCAGAAAGCTATATATCGGATACTTTTACAGACAAGAATGAGAAAAGCAAGGAATAAATTTCAGTAACGAAAAAGGAAGTTTGAATACTGACTCACCGTTTATTGGTTGTCCATCTTTGCACTCACAAAACAGAGCTGAAAAAAAGGGAGAGAAAACAGGTACGTCGGCGTATAAAGGATCAGAGGGGGAAAAAAGTCCGAATTATCCGAGGTCTTTTGATGGAGTGGGTTTTTTCGCTGGAGAGAGATGGGAGAGAGGAGAAGAATCCCCGCCTACACCTTCCGAGTTCTGGCGCACTACTGAAAGAAGAAAGAAACAGGCTTTTATGTCATCGCTGCATGTAAGTAAAAAAAATTGCTGGCTGGCTGGCTGCCTGGCTGGTTTTGCCCTGATGAGGATGATGCCTGGTGATGATGCAGTGGTGCGTTGTCTCATCTCATATAACTCTCTCTCTCTCTCTCTCTCTCTCTCTCTCTCTCTGTCTGTCTGTCTCTCTCTCTCTGTTTCTCTCTCTCTCTCTATGTCTCTGTTTGTCTCTGTCTCTTTTTTCCCCTCTCCCTGTCTCTCTTTCTGTCCATGTAAATATCTCTCCCCCTTTTTTCGTATTCTCTCTCTCTCTCTTTCATGTCTCTTTGTCTTCCGTTCTTATTCCCAGTTTCTTCCATTATCATCATCATCTTTGGATTCTCCATCCCCATCTCTCTCTCTCTCTCTCTCTCTCTCTCTCTTTCACCACTTCTCGTCGCTCTCCACTAAAATTCCTATCCTCTCTCTCTCTTGCTCTCTCTCGCTATCGCTCTCTCCCATTATCACTCATTCACTGTGCCTCCACTTTCTCTCACTCTGCGATTCCTTTTGTCACTCTTCCCAGTCTCACCTCTCTCTCCAATCCCCCCCCCCTTATCTTTCTCCCCTCTCCTATCGTGTCTGTATAACATCCTTCTCTCTCTCTCTCTATCCACCCTTCATTCATTATCTTTATCACCTCGCATCCATCAGCTTTATCTTTATCTACCTTAGCAATCATCTTCCCCCTAACTATATCCTTCTCTTTTTTCCATCATGATTTTTTTCCTCCTACCCTTCTCTCTCCTCTTGTAACTGAAACCCAAATCCCATTTTTCATCGCAGGGTCAGAGGCCTTTTCCCTCCATGATTATTTCTCAAATTCTTCATAACTGATATCACTCCATACTTGTCGGAATCTCTCTCTTGCTCTCTCTCTCTCTCTCTCTCTCTCTCACACACACACACACACACACACACACACACACACACACACACACACCCACGCATGCACACACACACACTCTCTCTCTCTCTCTCAAGCATGATATGTCAATGTATAGCTTTTTTCTTTTCCCCTTTTTAAATCTTCGTTATTGAAATCAAAACCGTGTTTATTTTGCCACCTGAGAGAATATTTTTTGCATTTAAATCGCATGAGGAAAGGTTTTGCATTGATATTTCATCTCGACATCAATACGAGATAGCATAAACGTACTTAGAGTGCATATGATTGAATTACAATTTTTTTTTAAAGGAAGTGAAACATAGCTATAAGTTGATAGTTAAACTGCTATAGAGAAGTGAATATCGGTACCATGTGAAAGAAAATATGAAACCTGAAAAGAGACATGCAGGTTAGTTAAGAAGAAAAAACAACCAAATAGTAGTCGCAATATGTGAAATACTTGAATCCGGATTGCGGGATTCTAAAAAAAAAATTATTCTTGGATTTGACTTTTTTTTTTGGAGGGAGTTGTAATTATTTAAAAATTTGATCTGCTTAAATCAAGAGACAATTATGAAGAATGATAAACTATGTAGAAAACGAGGTGGAAGTGAGAGATAGCGGGGTCTTATAAATCAGATTAGTAATGAGAAAACTGTATATACGAAATCAAACTAAACTATTTTTAGCGAAAATTAGAAAGCACAGTGATATAAAATCATGAAAATGATAGAAGAAGTAATACAATTAGAAAAAACGTCACTAGTTTTTAGACTGAAAAATAACGTAAAATAGACGAAGAACAAACTCACGAAAGCCTGGACATACAGATAAAAAGACTGCACCTCCGAGATAAAACCGTTGTCTCTGTGACAAAAGCAGATGTATATCGAATGATTTCGTGCTTATCCAGCACAACATATTTAGCCCCGTACATGTGTGTATATCCACCTTCATATAATAGTTAGACTGTTATTTGGATCATCTCCAACTTAAATTCATCATCATCGTCATCACGATCTGTTAGCGTAATCTATACCACGTTATCCGGTATTCCAGGTATTTCCAATACTCCCGCCTTGCCCTTTCCAACTCTGCTACCCTTGGATTAGAATCTTAATCTTTAATATTATTTTTTTAATCCAAGGATGCCCTGGACCAGGGATAAATCTGAGTCGATTAAAAACCAATCTAACTACTGGATTGATGTTCTTTGCCACCATCAACATCATCATCATCATTATTATCATCATCATCATCATCATCATCATCATCATCACCATCATCACCACCACCATCATCATCATAATGTGATATGCGCTATACAAGAACGGCATTATTATTAATATCATCATCACCGTTCATCCGATCAACAATGTTCTCTGAGCAGCCCGAACTACATTCACTGCAGTGCCAGTTAAGTTCGAATCACCATCAGTTTCCTTTTTTGTGTGTTTTGTACAGGCTTTTAATAATTCCACAAATTATGATATTAGTACGTGTATTATGATACATTTCCCCCTTCCTGGTACAGAAGTCCGGCTACGCCATGGGAGACTTGTGCACTGCATTTAAATGTTAGCGCCCCCGTTTTGGGGGATGTGTAGAAGAACTCTAATATGCACCTGTTCTCGCCGCGGCGTGCGATGTAATATGAGTTGTCGCTCAGAATTTAAATGCCCTCTTTTTCTTTTGGTAAGAGATCGTCGCTGAACGTGCACTGCACACCGAACGGGCGGGGTTCAAGTTCAGTCAAATATCCACGTTAAACCAGGTGCTGCCATTTACGACGCGACACGAAAAAGTCTGAGGCATGACCGAATTCAGTTTCAAAGAAAAGTATTTTTGAGACAACTACTGAGGGGAATGCAGGCGAAATAGACGGAGCGGACAAATGTCATTGATGTGATTCTGTTCTACTATAGCAAAAGAGAATTATCAATATCATTACCGCTATGGAGCTAGGAAAGACAACCTGCCGTCAGTCAGTAATTGCATGCTCCCCATAATTATGTCAAAAAAACTATGAAGCCAACGTACCATTGACAGAAGCGCTTTATTCAGACATGGCCTTTCCGAGGCGCCGACATTTGCTCCTGCGACATTTGCTCCACAGTCCATATCTCGAAAGGTCAAAGGTTAAGGTCAAGGTCATGATTTTTTTTTTGGGGGGGGGGGGTCAGAACAGTGTGAAGATTAGGATTAGGGTTAGGGTTAGGGTTAGGTTTAGGTTTAGGTTTAGGATTAACATGGCAAAGTTAGCAGTTGTCGCAGGAGCAAATGTCATACATACACTGTTAATACCCCCCCCAAAAAAAAAAAAAAAAAAAAAAAGAAGAAGAAGAAGAAGAAAGAAACCCTTAGATTTCTTTGATTTTAGTTGATAAAGTACTTGCCGGAGGAAACTAACAGTCTAAGTTGCTGTTACTTTTTTTTCTTCTCTCTAATACCACAGTCATACCAACAAGACCAACGCCAGACCGACGCCACACCGACGCCACACCGACGCCACACCGACGCCAGACCGAACAAAAAATGGCATTGTCACCAATGGCCAAGAATCGGTAGGTTTGGAGTCGGTGTGGGGTCGGTTTGGCGGTGTGACTGTGATACAACGAACAGCTATGTGGATATGTATTTGTATTCGACTCCCTGTGTGGTGCTGTGTGGTGCAGTGCGGTTCCGCACTGGCAGAGATATAAATAACCGGTAGCCTCGATTTGGCGTTACTTTTTTTATTTTTATATTTTTTTTCTTATTTACACTAAAGTTCATCCAGTATCATATAGATGAATCATTTATATATTTCATGCACATTAGACAAGTTTCATTCCAGTTTCTTTTTTTTTCACTACGAGGAATGAAAAAAAAAAAATTTAAACGAGTAAAAATTGTTCTATGAGACTTTGGCAATCAAGGCAGATATAGTGTTGAAAGACATCTTCAGAAGTGACTTTCTATATACCTCAAGTTTTGTTTTTGCATCGTTATGATCATAATATTTTGCTCTGATTAAGAAGTTGTTTGTCACTGCATGAGTCTCTCAAAAAACAAAAAATAATTGGTGTGATTTACTTGGAAGGAATCTCTATTGTTTGTTGGGACATGTTTACTCGATATGGGAAAAAATAAAGAAAATAATAAGAAAGCTTTAACCTGAAGCCATAATTGTTTCTCATATGCCATACCCATCCGCTCCGAAACCATGTAAAAAAGGTTTAATTTCTGAATTCAATATATCATTTTATTTCTCTCAAAAAGGCATACACGTTAATAATTTCCAGTAGTTGTACAGTGGAAGGCCACAAAGTGATTCGTGGTCATAATAGGCGTATTGGGAAGGGAGGTTGGGCAAACTTGCTCCATCTATTAGCCCTGTAATCTAAATGAACATCCTCCAATGCCTCATTTTTCCCATCTGTTGTATTTTCTCTTATACCTCGATCTCCTTCCTAACTAGAGCAACGTTTTCATAATGATGTTCCTACAGTAATCAATGGTAATTTGTCTTTTATCTGTTCTGTGTGATCCCAGCACAAGTTTTACTTTTCGGGTTTTCGCCTCCTATTTTCTGAAATAAAATACTGTGTGTCATTATCATGTTATCCATATTGTACCGATCATGAGATGGAAATATATTATGTGAATTTCAAAATTCAAACTCAAATTCAAATCTCCCCAGCAAGCTTGGGAGGGATTGAGGGACTTATATGTGGGAAAATCATTTCTGGGGAATCTGTTTCGTCCCCATCTCGCCCCTCCCCATCTGAAAATCCCCAATCCTTATAAATGGACATGGGGGAGGGAGGACGTTTTCACAAAATGAATTATACCGTGACCAACCCTGCTACTAAGTTTATATCTTCCGCAGATCTTGTGGTTATGGATACAATCATATATAGATCTAGTGGTTTGGACAATAAGTCTTGACAGAACAGAAGGTAATCGGTTCAAGCCTGGATACGAGACTCCTGTCCTTAGGCAAGGTATTTCATGGCTTCTATCTACGCTGCATAATAACAGGGAACCCGACATAATGCAAAAATAAAAAAAAAAAAATCTCGCAATGTTAGTCATGATACGAATGTAATGCATATAATTATATAGGTGGGTTGAAATAGCATGTGCTCGCCTACAGACTGTGAAAACATCCCGGAGAGCTAAGAGTGTCCACTCAAAAAGCTTAGAATCGTAATTGAATCCAAATGACTGTGCGATGACGGTCATCTTTGAAACCATTTGTTCAATAGTTGAATTTGATTTGATTTCATTTCATGTAAATGGTTATTATTCATAAATCAATATCATACGATTTAACTGAGATAAAGTAGGGGAGTCCAATTTTCTTTTCAAGTTAAAGTGGCGAATTTGTGTATAGGCCTACAACACAATGTATGGCACCCCTGTTGTACGACCCTCACATCTCATCTACCTGTTTAACGTGTAGTAGCATGAGCAGGATTTGCAACGCCTTTCTCCAACGAAACACATGCAGAACTTCCCTGCCCCCCTTTTTTTTTCTTCATCTTTTAATACTTTTATCAGCGCATGACATCTGAATCTCCGTGGCTTCACGACCTCGATAAAAGCATGAAAAACCTGACATTTTACAGAGTTCACCCGAAAAGCAAGCAAAAAAGACAAAGAAAAAAGGAAAGGGTAAGAGTATAGGAGAATCCCCATGAAAAGGCCAAGGCAACAAGACTCTTTGACCGCGTACCACAAGCCAACTACAACTCTTTGTTGAATTTGCCCCTCCTGCTTTGATTCAAATACAAAATGTCGAGTTACCGGTAATTAACCCTTATAAAAGGTATCGACTATTTTCAAATGAAATTGGTTTAAGGTGCAAAATAATCGCCGAGTAGTAGTGAGCGGAAGAGAGGAAACTGACGTATGCGATTCCATTCATCAGACCTTTCCTGACATTTTAATTCGAAGCAATATGCATGATGTGGGTATATTCTGGGGGATGGGAGAAGTCAGTCTCAGTTTGATGTATTGTTAATATAGAACCGGTAAATAGCCTTTGTGCGAACGCCTGGATGGAAATTCTTAAAGGGCAAGATCAGAATGAACTCTTATCGTGGGGAATTAGGTTCCAAAATAATGTAAAAGGTGTATATACGTAATTATTTTCATCATGGTGGTCGAAGCATTATTGCACTGTGATCATTATAATTATGACATAACTCGAAAGAGAGTAAAGGGAGAGAGGCATAAAACTGGTAGACAGAAACGAAAATATAGAAAGAGACAGAACAATCACACAACGGTGAGTGAGGGAGAATGAGAGAAAGAGGATGAGACAGAGAGACATCAAGAGAGACAGTCATAGATACATAGAAAAAAAACAGACAAAAATAGGTACAGAAGCAGGTGATGTATTGATCAAAATAGACAGTGCGGAATTATTATGCATATTTTTATAGAATAATTTGCATTATTATATGTGATAATATAGTAGTAGTAGTAGTAGTAGTAGTAGTAGTAGTAGTAGCACGGTAGTAATAATAATGATGATGATAATAATAATAGTAGTAACAATAATAATAATAATAATGATAATAATAATAATAATAATAATAATAATAATAATAATAATATAATATAACAATAATAATCATATAATCATAATAATTACAATAATAATAATAATAACAATAATAATAATAATAATAATAATAATAATAATGATGATAATAATAATAATAATAATAATAATAATAATAATAATAATGATGATAATAATAATAATAATAATAATAATAATAACAGTAATAACAATAATAACAATCATTGATAATGGATTTATATAGCGCCTAATACATCTACGACGTCTCTGCCCTTATAAGCGCTTTATGACGATATATTAATTGTACGTCCACTGTGCTCCTCGTTTTTAATTGCTTCTCTCTCTTAAACCTTATTATTTCTTCACGATAGGCCCATCAGTATTTTTTTTTTAAATTTAATTCATTGAAAAACACATTTTAGAGGTGAGATATAGGCAAAACCTAGTTTTAGTCGATGAGGCTATTTTTTTCTTCGAAATTGCATAATACATATAAGATGTGTCGTAGAAACTGCTCTGTTTGATGCATAAGTGAAGTTTATCTTCAGTACAAACCTATACAATGATTAAGTAAATAATTCAACACATCTACACAAAACCAACCTGCAACCATCGATATAACGTAGGCAAAGCCGTGGGGAAAATTATAGGATATTTGAATAAACCACTTAGATAGTAAGAGAATGACAATACGGTCTCAAGATCGAGTTGTAGTTGCGTCTTCATTACGTAACGACCTTTTAAACGTTAAAGATATCATAACGTTTACATAATAGCTGCATGATTTTCCTCAGATCTGTTGACATGCTACTCCGATTTTCTGCGTTTCGTAAAAACATTCTTATTTTTTCTCCTTAAAATCTCAATTTAAAGGTGATGAAAAATACGAAACCAAGGAATGGCAATTAGAAAAACCATGTAGGGTTTCAATCCTATTCCAGGGGCGATGAAGAAATACATTAGATTTACGTTGAAGATCTTGTTAAACTAATCTCTCAGAGGCTTCACACAGTGGCATAGCGTGGGTCCAGTATTAGACCATGGGATGACTGCTGAAATTCTCACTTTTCGTGGTCCACGAGTTCGCCCCACCAAATTTCACCTTGTAAATGTTACTAAAAATACAAAAACACTAATGGTATATGTTGCCATTTGCAAAAAGTGCAACTTTGTTCAAAAATGATTATTTTGTAGCAAATTAACTGAGCTCCAAATCTTCTTGACCACATGGATTTCAGCCACAGAGTTTAGCACAGCATTCCCACCACATGGTATGTGCTGTGTGTGTGTCTATGAGAGTTTGTGTGCTGTGTGCTGTGTGTTTGTGTGTATTATGTGTATGGTGTATAGGGAAGTGTCAGGCTCTTTCACTTACTTTGACCTGGCTATAGAACAGCATGGCATGGCCAGTGCAAGCTGCATGATAAAACCTTTGTTTTTTATCTTTTGATTTATTTAGATTGGGGAGCTTAAGTTTATTATAAATCAGAGGAGGGAAGAGAAAGGATTGAGCCTTTTATGAGGGGAAAAGTGAAAAATTGTTTGTCAACAGCTGTATTTTAGTGGCCAATATCAAAGACAATGCAGATAGTGTAGTCTGCTACGGATAATGTAGTCTGCTACCTATTGTGAACACACAGAGTAACTGCAATAGCAAGTAGTATTGTAAAGGATGAGGTAGTTTGCACTGTGTCGTGTTTAGTCAAGGGAAGATTCACAACAAAGAATTCTTGTGCCTTATCGTTCATGAATAGGAAAATCTGCTACACATTAATTCAATCAGTGAAGAAAAAGTGAAAGTTGACGCCTCTGATATTCATACGAGATGAAAGAAACAAACAGCTTCATGTTACTCAGAAGTGACAGATATGAGAAGTGAATGAGTTCAATTCTTTGGCAGTCATAAAGGCCAAGGCAAAATACGGAAAACTGTTAACAAGTTTAATGTGGACATTTGAAACACGAAACTCCTCTAAAATTAATTTTCCTAATCATGAGAGGTGAGATGTTATTTTTCTGTGATGGAACAGAATGCAAGATTGTGCCTCATCTTGAGGACATCACATGCACACTGCTCGCAGCAGACACTTTTGAGATTCAGCACTCTAAATTACCTGAGATAGATTTTGGTAGGTTTGCATGGATTTACATACATAAGCACTGATATTACAATTTATACATTTTATTTCTTGGAAATATTCATATATGGGTTATGCAATTGCAAATACTTCTTTAAAGACCTACTAATTTTTCAACTGCTATAGACTGAGTTTTATCCATTACAGAGTGGATTTGCGTGAATTTGCATAACTGGAATTTAACTATATCATGGTTTCCTACTTGGCAACAATCACAGGCCTATAAACATTGCATTTTGCACCAAAAATTACTCTTAGCATATTGCCTTTAAGGTGATTTGATAGTTAGTGTTTGCAGTTCAGTCAAATAGACTGATTTGCATATTGATGCATAATTTACATAATTAGGCACCAATATCATAAAAGGTATACACAATTTTTGCTTAGAAATATTAAAAATTCAGATGATGCGGTCCGAAATAGAACTGAATACTAACTCTTGATTGATATGATACTGAGCTGTTCGGTGCAAGTACTACAGTATCAAAAAATGGGGTTTACATTAATATGCATAATTAAGCCTCATTATATGGTGACGAACTGCTAGTTTCTAAGCTTGAAAACAATCATGTTTACAGTCAGCACCCATAGTTTCTCAAATTATAGCTTTCATATGATCTGATACAGGAATTTTCAGCTGAGTAGCCACAATAACGGATTTGCATATTGATGCAGATTTGCATAATTATGCGTCAATTTCACATAATTGAGAATCACTGTCATAAAATAATTACAGATTTGTTATGGCTTGGAAAATTCGCATTCAGATTCTGCATTCCAAATTATCCTTAAATACCATCTTTTGATTGAGTGCATACTGATCTTTGTGAATTATGGGATAAACAATATATATATCTTGCATAAATTTGCATAATTAGGCAACATTACAGTGGTAAATTGCCACTTCCAAGCTTTGCAACATTCATATTTAGATTAAGCACCTAAAGTTTAATCAAAATATCAGTATTCATGCAGTTTAATATAAACATTTGTCAGTCTGAAAGAGCCAAAATAATGGATTTGCATACAAATGAATAATTTGTATAATTAGGCATCAATATTTCATAATTAGGAATCAGTGTCATAAAATATTAACACATTTAGATTATACAGTCCAAATAATCCTTGGATATATCTTTACTGAGAACACACCGGTGTTTGTGAATTATTGTATAAGTAATGAATACTGCATAAATTTGCATAATTAGGCCACATTACAGTGATTAATTGCCATTTCCAAGATTTACAACATTCATATTTAGAGCAAGCACCAAAAGTTACCCTGAAATATCACCTTTCATGTGATTTGATATTAGCATTATGAGTTAAATAGCCCCCCAAATGGATTTCCATATTGACGCCTGATTTGCATAATTAGGCATCAATGTTACAAAAAAATATACATATATGGTTAAGAAATATTCACATTCAGATGATGCAGTCCAGATTAGCCTGAAATACTATTTTTTTAAATTAATGATACCAGTGTTTTGTGTATTATAGTTAAACAATGAATTATGCATAAATTTGCATAATTAGACCTCATTAGAGTGATAACGTGCAAGTTTCAGGCTTGGCAACATTCATATTTGAATTCAGCACAAAAAAGTACGTTCGTCCCCAACTTTTCAGGTGGGGCGAACAAGTGGACCACGAAAATGAAAAACGGAGCCTCTTTTTCCATGTCATCCCATGGTCCATATATGCTACAGTCACCCAGCTCACTTAAAGCCTAGCCGTAAGCGCCCCGTAAGTCCGATTTTATTTCTTAAAGTTACGACGCGGTAAACACCACATACAATGACGTAGGGGCCATGTACCTGTCGTTGGCCACAAAATAGCCACGCATTCGATGAATTTAGACCCTCTAAAATTGGCCGTATCCGCTACTTAATACCACGTAAAGAACCGTAACACCACGTACTGCCACGAAGAAACCACGCAACGCCACTTAGCTCCACGTAGGCCCTACGTCAATAGAAAAGTCTAATTTTGCGTCATGAAATTTTGAACATGAAATTTTCGCTTTACCTTTAAGGTACACCCCGAACGTTACGGCCACGTGCACCCCGTAATTGCCACGTAGATGCAGTAAATGCCACGGAATGGCCACGTCCCACTCCCACTTTATTAGATGAAAATATTAGTTTTCTGTAAGAGTAAAAGATTGATTAATGGCAATAAATTTTTGATATTAATCAGTACAAACAAGGGTCAGATTTTGTAGAAAGACGAAAAGGCAAAAATGCTTGCACAACTGGCCAAACCAATGGGATGTATGACATTTGCTCCTGCGACAATTGCTCCGGTCTAACTTTGCCATGCTAATCCTAAACCTAAACCTAAACCTAACCCTAACCCTAACCCTAATCCTTTTCTTCACATTGTCCTGAACAAAAAAAACAAAAAAAAATCATGACCCTGTCCTTAACCTTTGACCTTTCCAGATATGGACTGTGGAGCAAATGTCGGCACCCCTTTGACCTCATATTTTCCACTAGAAATATTTTGGGGGATAGGTTGCCTTTTAAAAGCATGACTGCCTCCTGAATCGCTTTTCATATATTAAAGTGGTGTCAACTTTTTTCTGTGTTTTATTCAATCAAAATATAATCACAATATTTACAAACAATTAAAAAAGATCGGCATGGATAGAACAAGATCAAACATAAATCAAAGAAGAAAAAAAAGAAAAAGAGGGGAGAAAACATAAAAAGTGAAGCGATATACTGTATATAATTTATTTAATTAATTTAATTTAACGCCCGATTATATATATCCACAAAAAAAAAGGCTGATGTCCACTTTTCAGTTTGATACCAAATTGTTACAGTTCCAAAAATCTGATGATAAATGCACTGTGGGTGATTATGAAGAATCAGTTCTGAATACAGGTGTACCCAAACTTTCGGAGGGCAGTGTAGAATAAAAATTAACTGAATTATTAAGCATAAAGTTTGAAAGAAATGGAAGGGGTTTAACTATTCCGGGAAGAGATATGTTTTCAAAAATTTCTTAAATTGGTCTGTGGAATTAGCTGATTTTATGAAAGAGGTGATATTGTTACATTATTTATTTATTTATTTATTTATTCACGTTTTCTTTATAAAAAGCAGGGTGGGACCACTCAGAGCCACAGAGGGCCTGCTTTACAAGGGAGCCCTGCTCTGGGTGCAGTCACAGTAAATATACGATCGCCAGCTTTGCTACGGGTTTGGGGCATGGTGAGAAGAAATGGGTCCCTGAGAGAGCGAAGATTAGGACGGGATGGGTTGTGAAATTTTATGCAATCTTTAAAATATAATGGCAAATAAATTTTGCCTTAGGGTGATTTTTCGAAGTCTTTGCGATCTTGAACAAATTAATCGCTGTTTCAGTGCATGAATTATACACATATGCATTCGCTGGTCAGAAAGATGGATAGATATATAGACATAGCAGCAGAAAGGCATAGAAACACCTAACAGAATAATGACAACCACATGACAACCATAATACTTTTAATTGAAGGTACTGCTGATCATTCTTGTTCTTTGGCGCAAAAACCAATAAAAATAAAGACTTATTTTTTTCCTGAAAAAAAATATTCGAGGAGATTTTTAATATTTTCCACCTGATGCTATGGTCACAACTGATCGTGCGTGTTTTCGCACGTGCGTGTCCGCAGCTGTGGGCCAACTCCTGGGATTCGAACGTCTGGATCCTTCGTTTGTCATGGTCACAACCGGTCGTGGACCTCTCTGCATCTGCTCTTGGGCGTCTTACACCCTCCTCATGAACATACCCACTTTTACCTGCAAGAACTCTTGAGACGAACACACGGCCCCGTACAGGCACCGTACAACCGACGCGCGATACGTCACGGCTCCGTATGGAGCCATGGGCTTCGTGGGACATCCGCTAGTAGCCCGTGCGATGTTCGCAAGAAGGCCTTGCAGAAAGTACGATGGCTGCACTCACATGTCACGTGCGTTCATCAGAACATGTAGCCACACGCAGAGATTGTTGGACATGTCCAACAGCTTCCTTGCGTGTCCTGCATGCTCCTACATGTTTGGGAAAAAAAGGTGCAGACCCGTGCGTGCGACGCAAGGATTTTCTGCGAATCCGTCGCAGACCACACGCACGGAGAAGCACGACCGGTAGTGTCGTGACCAACCCTTAAAGTCTATATGCGAAACGCACACAGAAAACAAAAGAGTAGAAGTCGAAATTTCGGGCTGAATTTGTCATAAATTTGCTGAGCAGTTTAAGACCACAACTTTTATTT